>CM028916.1:9456295-9563795 GCA_016801845.1 Polydactylus sextarius | reverse complement strand
ATACAAGAGTGTGTGTGTGTGTGTGTGTACATTCCCAGACAAGGCTGCAGCCACTTCATTAGCCACATCCTCTGACTCCAACCTGGACGTCAGATCAGAGGAATGGAACTAAGTCGGGAGCAGATTAGTCATTATCCAAATAACGACCTCGCTCAGCAACGGCTGCACGATTTCCTCTTCAATAAGAATCGGTGATGTGACTCCACTGAGGCAGAGGAGATGAGATTCTGCTGTGAAGTGAAACAGCAGAGAGAGAAATAACCTCATCGTGGCCGAGTCGCACAGGAGGACAAAGACAAGTCGGCTGCAAACAGGGACAAGATACTTTAATGTTAATGAGCGTTGAGGAGAAAATCTGAGCTGCTGCTGCCTGAGAATCAAATGTTCATGCGGTTTAATCTAATTGTTAATAAGTTACAGTGGATTTTCATAGACTCGCTGCAGTGGCGCAGCTTGAACAAGACCTGGGCTTCCTTCCAACCACTTCAAAAAAACTCAATGTAAATGTCAAGTTTTATGCTCACTGGAGGTAAAAAGAAAAGGTGCAGGTTATGAAAGTCTTTGTGAGATGTTCTGTGTAAACCGTGACCTTCCAGTCAAAAAGAAATGTACATGTTACCCCCTAACGCTCCAGCGAAGCCGCAGCCAGCGCCTCGTTGTATGCAAAGTGCATTCTTTGATTTCCATCTTGAAAATAAAAGCATGAAATATCACTTACGCTATCCGACACGAAAGCGCGATAACAACTTGCCAAATAGAAATCAGTTCTTGAAAAGTCCGTGTGGAAATTCAATTTATTTTCTTCAGCGCTGCTGATGGAAACACACCTAATTTGCATTTTATTTTCTTCCCTGCATTTCAAAAAAAAATTCACTTAAAATTCCTTCCCCCTCCTCGCAGCAGCTGCCTGACATTTTTTTAGCCTCTCAGTTTCTACACCTCCTAATGCACAGATATAATAGAGCAGAACTGAGACGCTGTGAAAACTTACCAAAGCCATGTATTGAAGGCAACCCCCCCACGCTCCCACCCCCACCCCACCAGCCCCCTCTTTTTTTTTTTTTTTTTTTGCCTGAACTTCAGAGCCCAGCAGCATTCAACATTCATCACTTTTTCTTCCTCTGATGTAAAGTGCAAGGTGCCTCAGCTTTGACACACTTTGAAGATTTGATCTTGTTACTGCAAATAATGTAAAATATGAAAAAAGGGGGACTTTTTAGATCTGTATGTGCTAATTTGGACTCTGTCATATACTGTAGGTTTTTACACGGAGCAGTCGTGGTTTAGGAAATCTCTGTTCTCAAGAGAATTGTGTTAAAGAAACACACAAGTTTGAGCAAATCAATCATCACCATTTCAAATCACAGGAAGTTCAAGTAATAATTCGGCTTGTATAGGTGTGTTGAGCAAAAGAGAGAGTCAAATTTTAAGCTTTTCTCCAAAGGCTCATGTGTTTTCTGTTCACGCCGCTGCCTCAGTGGTACTTAAAGCTTGGGGCTCTGCCATCACTGCACTTCGTTTCCCAGAGATCATCTGTCAATCACAGAGTGTTGTGGCAGAGTGACGAGGCGACGCTCTTCTATCACAGTCTGTATTTTCAAGTATTTGTCTCAAGGGGGAAAACGACTCACTCTGCCCTGATAATTAAGCTGAATTAAGTTTGTCTTTGGGAAAACACATTTTAAAAAGTGATCTCAGTGAAATTTGCTGCCAGGGCAGAATTAAAGTAATAGGTTGGATCAGTACGTCTCTCTCTCTCTCTCTCTCTGTCACAGCAGTGAGAGTGAGGAAAAGCTGCACAGCTGCGGCAGCTCACAGCAAAGACAGCGACAGAAAGGCACAGCTCAAACTGCTGCACGCAAGTTTTATTTTCTGTTGATGAAATTTGAGTTTTGAGTAGGTGGGACGTTTTTTTTTTTCCCAGCATTTCACTGACAACAGGCTGTAGAAAAAATATACTGACACACTGCAGCATTTGTGATGTAGAGTTTTTTTTTTTATGTTTTCCACCAACTCTCTCAGTTTTTTTGGTGCCAGAAATAGAAACTAAAAACTGGAGAAGATTGGGTGGAGCCACATCAAGTTCATCATGTCTACATCCTCTCCTGTCTTGTGTGTCTGATGAAACAGTTAGGATTCAGTTTTAATCGATGCAGCTGTCCAAACCTACTGTGGACTGAAACATATTTCTAGCAAAAGGCTTGATGGATCTTTAAGTCTTACTAACGTTGCAATAAAACATATATTTTTTAAATACGACATGAAAATGCTGATGTGCACAAGTGTTTCTTCATCTAAAGCAGTTGTCTTAGAGCAGAGGATCCCGTGAGCTTTGTAACTTCATGGGTTGGTGAGAATCATCTAAATGCTACATTAAACAATTGACTTGCATGTAATGTGCTGGGGGAAAAACGAGGGCTGCAGAAGAAAACAACATTTCTTTGTCTTTTTGGAAGAGGATTAGAGAGGAGTCAGGTCTTGTAGATGACATTTCTCAGTACCAGTATCCAACAGAAATATATCTTATATATTAATTGATTTCTATATCCTATAGAAAATAACTTCCCCTGAGACACCCTTCCCCTGGGACTTGACCTTTAAAACCATAGATGAGAACAGAACGAGGATGATGAGTGAAAGTCTGGATCAACCAGCTGGAGTGAACATCAGGCTGCAGCACGAATCTGCCAATCATGTTTATTTGATTATTAGTAAAAGGTGCAGTGACGGCGTTCTGGATCTGGTTCTGTTCTGAGATAACAACATACTTGACACTTGTCAGATGTATAAATTAACAACATATCTTCAATATGTGAACAGGAATCGTAGTTCTGTTGCAGCAGATTGAGAGAAGGACTCTATGTTCTCACCCTCATCTACGACTTTTAGGCAATGGCCAACAGGGAGGAGACATCAGGGTAAACCAACAACATCCTATCTACACTGAGAGAACCTCAGGATCCTCTGGATATTTGCTGTTACAGTTTAGTTGTGTAGAAACTTCCAGTGGACAGTGTTGGCTGTCGAAGCTGACTGTAAGAAAATGTTCGGGGTCATTACTTAACAAAAGGTGTTTTTCTGACGGAGCAGCCAAGGACACAAACAGACAAATACAGAAAGTGACTGTGGCTGTGTCCGTCCGTCCGTCGGTCTGTCTTTTTGTTTGTCTCTACGCTGTCTGTTTCGATTTGTATCCAGCTGTGGATCACTGCATCGCTCCCTGTCTTTTCCTTTTCCTCTGTCACTCTCTTTTCTGCTCACCCTTTTTCCAGTCTGTAGGCGTGTCTGTCAGTCTCTGTCAATCACTCAGTGTTGCCGCTGTGTGTGCCTGTGTGTGTACATGTGCATCTTTGTGTATGATTTTTTAAAAAAAACTCATTTCCCACTGTCTTGGTCGGTGTATCTCTGTGCCCTCTAACTCACGTCTCGTCTCTCTTATCTTTCACCCTCTCGCTGTCACTCTGTCTATTTCAATCCGTCTGTTTATCTGTTTATCCTCATCTGTTTTGGCTCATTTTTTTCTCCTCCAGATTGTGTCGCTGCATCTTGCACACACACACACACACACACACACACATAAATATGAACATATACACACACCAGCCTGCCTCCTTTCCTTCTCTGGGCTCCTCAGGGGACATGTAAGTGGGACAAGGGGGAGAGAACAAACAGATCAAACTTCAATCTATGCTTTTCACTCTTTCCTCCTCCTTCTGCGAACCCCCACACCCCTGACACACATACACATGCACTGATGCATACATGCACACATGAACACAAATACACGCACACATATGCACACACACACACACACACACACCCTCCTCAGTACACACACTCCCTCCTTTACCCAGACCCAGCAGCCTGTTTGGCAGGGTTGGTTTGTTTCAAAGACACAAACTAATGTGCACACTGAGGATCTAGTCAAAAACTTCCAAATATACATGAACAAGCAGACGCAGAGAGAAACGCATGATATAAATTGCGAACACACACATAAACATGTTCCCCGCTAAAATTTGCTAATTGGCTTGTTGACAGTAAAATATTTACGATGAATCATGAATTATATACGGAGACATTGATTGTATATTTGCTGTGTGAATAAAACATGAACGTCCTGTTTCTTCTTTCTGTCTCATTCGGTCTCTTCCCTCACGTCCCTGACTCTCAATAAAATTCAATCTAATTCATGAATGTTTTAAAAAGTAATGATGATGACACAGTTTGTGGTGAAACAACTTGTTTTTCTCTTCCCAACATCCATCAAGGTCACTGTGTCTTAGTCTTATTACATGTTGAACTAATGTGTGAACATGTAAACCACTGTGTTGTGCAATTCAAAGCTTCTGTGATTCCTGTACCAGAACCATAAAGACAATGTTGGTGTTGAGTCTCCACCTGCTCTAACACTTTAGCATTAGCAGCTGAACTCACTAATGCTCTGCAGAAAACCCCTGCAGCCACAGATTTACAGAAATCCCTGCCAGTAAAGTGGCAAAAAAAATGTGCAATTCTTACTTTAAAGTTGTGCTAATTACAGGCTGTGTGATGTTTGAGTGTCCAGGCATCTCTTGTTGAGGCTTCAGTTCTTACAAAGCTTATAGAAGTTGGAAGCTAAACCAAACTAATGCACTTCTTAAGTACTCTAAACATGGATCCTCAGACAACTCTGGGTGAGGTTAGGAGACTTCAAGAAGTCTGCAGGCTGTGGGTTCAGTTCTTACAAAGCATGGTGATTTGGTTGCTGCTGTGTTCAACAGGTTAGATCAATTTGAAAAGACTGAAATTAGAAGCTAAGTTAGCAGTCAAGAAGCTTGGTCCAGACAGACCGGACTTAAATGCAACACTGAAAACTACACAAGGACTGAGGAAAGATATTCACCATGAGACAGCCTTTCACTCATCAATAGCGCTACACAGGCTAAATATATTAAAAATAAATCTTTGAAACGTAGGCTATGCTTTATGTTGCTGCTGACACATTTATATTATAGATCTACTTAAACTCATTTCTATACTAGTGAAGCTTTTTAATGCAGCTAGTCTATGAAATTTTATCAAGTATGGTTGTGGTTAGCGATTTGGGCCAGTGTCTGCCCCACTAATATTGCTCACAAGCCTCTACTGAAAATACAGAAGATTTCGTGTGAAATTAAAGTTAGAAAACTGTAATTATGGAAAATATCTGTTTTTCACAATGCAGTTCATTTTAGTTTAAGAGTATTTCTCTGGTGCCACAGCTGCTGAAATATTTTGGGTTTTTTTACATTTATTTTTTTTACAGTTTCCCCTCAATTTAAATAACTTCACCATAAAAACTCAAACAACCTCAGAAAACTCTCCCTCTCTTTCTGTTTTTGCCTCCTAGTCTTTTTCTCTCTCCTCCCTCTTTTCAATCTCCACTCGTATCACTTCTCTTTTTCTGTGTTTTCCCTCTCTCCCTCCCTCATTTCTCTGGCACAGTTTTAATTAGCCGTTAGCCTGAGGTCAACCTCTGCTCCTCCGCACCCACTCACACTCACACTGTCTGTGTTTGTGTGTCATGACAAGCAGAATTGATTCTCTCCACAGCAGATACATGCACTGATTCCTCCTTTAATGTTCAAAGATTTTGGACTCCCATGACGCCGAGAAACATGACGTGAAGTGAGTTCACGTGTGTGTGTGTCTAGGTGAAATTACTTTTAACGACATGTGTGTGAGGATATGAGAGTTGTTTGGGTGTCTAAAGTATATATGTTCAGTGACTTTTTTGTGCATATTGCATGTGTGTGTGTGCGTTTGTGCGCGTACGTGTCCAGACTACAGGCCCCTGGAGGTTCCTGTGACATGCGACATTAGCAGTGACACAGAAAAGATGCATCAGTTCCACTTCTTATTGTGCGCACGCATGCACATGCACACACACACACACACACACACACACACACACACACACACACACACACACACACACACACACACACACACACACACACACACACAGCCAATTTGATGAATTTTTCATTTGGGTTTTTTACTCTAAAATCATCAGTGAGAAAATCTTGTTTTTGTGACCGACTGCTGCAGGGAGGAGGGAAATGAAAGCGATCTCTGTGGAGTTGGACCGGAGGACTCGCTTTTTAAAGGCGGCTCTTTGCTCCCACTCAAGGAGCCACGGGACGAGTGTGTATGTGTGTGTGAATGTGTGTGAGTGAGTGTGTATGTGTGTGTGAATGTGTGTGAGTGAGTGTATGTCCGTTTTATACATATATGTTATTTTATATTGCACTCAGACTGCATTTGCTTCTATAGTTTTTTTTCTTTTTGGTTGTTTACCAAGACTGTATGTGTTTGAGTCTGCATAACAGAAAAAAACTGTCTACACTGTCTACCACTGTATGTGTGTGTGTGTATGTGTGTGTAACAGAAAGACAGAGCAGAAGGTTTTTCATTAGACAAAGTATGAAGGAGGTGGAGGAAGATAAGGAGGAGGCTGGAGGGAGGATATCTCAGTCACAGGACTATCAGCAGGGAGGCAGCACCTCAGACACACACACACACGCACAAACACACGCGCATGTATAAACACACACACACACACTACACGCATGAAAAACAAAGACCTTGAAGATGAACTCAGTGGAGAAAATGAGTCAAAATGTTCCATATTATACACTGAGTCTTTTGTTTGAGAGCGTTATGTTTAATTTACCTTAACAAGTTGTTGTCATGGACACACACGCTAGCGATGTCAAATGAATCCAGACCTATTTACATAATAAAAGTTGAAAAATAATCACCTAAATTAACTACAAAGACACTGAACAATGCAAAGATAATCAAGTTTGTCGTCAGATCACATTTCATCCTCAGATGTCATCATCTGACCAATGTTGAGCAGTAGACATTCATCCTGTTTCCAGCTCGTTTCCAGGGACCAAACTACAATTACAGAGACAGGGTGAAGATGAGAGAGGAAGAGCAGGTGCTGCCCAGCGTGGGATCATCTTCATGACCCACAAACAAAACCTGACCTGATCACATTCACACATTTACTATAAAAATATGTTGATGTAAAACCTACAGGTATATCTTTAAAATATAGTATTATTGCTTAAATTTATTGTAACCTTTACCACAACTCTCACGCTTTCCTGCATGACGCATAAGTCATGCCACTGCCCACTGCTGTGGATTTAAAGCTGCTGTTATCTGAGTTACTCTCGCCCCCGAGCCGCCCTAACAAGCTCAGTTTTTAGGCCTCGGTATCACAAAAACCCTGTGTGACGCCAAAGCTGAAAATAACTTATTGTCTCACGCTGCTTTGAAAGTTGTTATTAGTGTCAGAAAACCAGCGCGAAGCAGTTGGCCTGGTCACCGTGTAAAAACACATCATACGTTATTAAGTAAAAATCTGCATTCACATAAAGGTTGGGTAAATGCCAACAGCAGCATGTGCAGGTGAATCAAAGGTGAGAGTGAAAAGGCTTTTCATTGTTTTAGGAGATGAATTCTATCTATTTGTTGACCGCAGAGATGCGTGCAACCTGTTTTGATTAGAAAAGTTTGAGTAAATACAAGCAACATTTGTTTGTAATGAAAATTACAGGGGGAACATTTGGTGTGTGAGAACCATTTTAATGCTGAATTTGGTTCAGGTGGCTCTGTCAACTCAACTGTTCTGCTTTATATGTAGAGAAGTGATCAGGTATAAAGTCAAGCTAGAAGGAAATCTTCAAGTAAAGTACAAGTGTATCGACATTAATTGGCCTTTGAGGAAATTCACTTTGCTGCTTAGTTAATTCAAGGTCCCATATTTTACATTTGTCTGTTTCATATGACATATGTGTGGATTAAAGTACCAAAAAAACAGATCTTTTACATCTTTTTGAGCCTCTGAGCTGTTTTGTGAACAACATATAGCCAGAGTTATATATACACTATGTTGGTCTCCAAAATACTGATTTTTTGTGCAGTGTTTCTTTGACAGTAGATGGGTAGTTGGTGCTGAGAGGGTGTGGCTGAAAACCCTGATAATGCCATGCTTTCAGGAAGTGTTCGCACACACCCTTTATCTCTTCATCTCAATCCATGAAACACTTTCTCAAACAAACAAATAAACAAACAAACCAGTTCCAGCATTTAACCACAAACACCTTCACCTACAGTAAACTGCCAAAAACACTTGCAGATATCAGACACTTACAGACATGAATTACAAATTCCTCACTTTCTCTGGTGGCCTTGAATGAGCCTCCTGCTTCAAAAAGAAATATCACACTGAAAGGTAAGTTTTGTTCCTATTCTTTTCTCAACAAAACCCAAAGTCATCTGCTTCTCATCCTCCAGGGACACAACAGCCAGGCATGTCTGTCATTGACAGAGTTACAGTGTAAACACTCTGACAGTTTGTTCAAGGTATTTGTACGGAGTCGCTCACACTGAGTTAAATATTTAAACCTGGTTGGACACTATGTTCACTACGTCACTACATTGTGGTTGATGTGAAACCAATGGGGTCATTTGCAGGTTATTAGTGTGTGAAGTGATGAGTTACAGTTACAGCTGTAACCTCTGACCTTTGACCAATAAAATCAAATCAGTTCAGTTCATTCTTGAGTGAACATTTCTGCTAAACTTGTAGTGACCTCGAGTTGGTCTTCAGATATCTGGTCATGAGGCATAAAAACACATATTTTGTGATGACACAGTGATATCAAAAGAATGGGATGAATTAACAGGCAATGCAAAAACATGACACTTCAGGTCATGACTGTCGCCAAATATGCAGGTAAAATAATTCAAATTAAAAAAAAAGAAAGTACAAAAGCACATTATTATGCTGAAAATAAAAAAAAAAAAAACTCAGACTAAGCAGAAAATATTCAACTACAATGGGAAATGGAGACGGAGAAGCAGACATTCAACAGAACATGAGTAAATATCAAAGCACTTCAAACCCATTTACTTCCGATGGTGAAACAAAAAGACGCCTTCTCTCAGAGGCTGCTCCATCACATATATCTGAACAGAGAATCTGTTACTACCAGAATCACTGTGTGTCTGTGGCACTCATTCAAGGCAACAAACCTCACACTGACTCATCTTGGCCTGAATCCTACAAGGAAATTGTTACAGGGCCACAGCAATGAGAAAAAAAACATCCACTTTCTCCTTTTCCTCTGAAACAGGAACAGTTAGAGAATCGGTGCAGCTACAGGGTGGTGAAATAGGTTTCCTGAAGACCTGCACTTTGACTGCAGGTTACAAAACCAGCTGACACAGGTGAATGTATTTATAGTGTGAAGAGAAAGCTACTATAGAACCCGTGTAAAGGCAAACAGCTATTTTCTTTAGGGAAGTTACGCTCCATCTGAGGGCCATTGATTTGGGAGAAAGTCATTTATTTAAAATGTCTCACATGATTTTGTGTGTTGAGTTTCTTTTTGAGCAATCAGTCATTTTGTAAGAACGAGTCCAGTTTGGTTTCTGGTGACTAAACTCGCTGTTCTCAAAGTGCATCTGATCTAATCAGCTGTTACTGACCTTTTGATGTGGACGGGGACGAGGTAATGAGCCAAATATCTACGATTCATGTTTGTTCAAGTCACTGTAGCTTCGCTTGAAGAAGCGAACGACACTCCATCATTTGGTGTTTTAATCCAGGTCAAGTCAAGGTCACGGTATATTATTGTGAAGTTTGTCCAAAACCTCCATGTGTTAAATTAGGTTGAGATCATCAAACCATTTGTGCTACCATTTTTGTTTCTCCCCTCATTTTTCAGACATTTCACTCATCAATTGTTATGGTGCATTCACTGGCAAGCTGTTTTTAGCTGTGTTTATTTGCACTTTAAGCCCAATATTCACTCTCTTCTCCAGCTTTGCCTTGAATCTTTCCAGCTCCTGAGGGAGTAACGTCTCCACCATGTTCTCCAGCTGTTCACTAGCTGCGTCTGACTGCTGTTTGGTGCTGAGCAGGAAGCTGTGCAGTGGATTTACTGAGAACAAACTGACCTGCTGCAGGTGAAGCTGATAAGAGTTAAGCCACAACAGTAAATTTTACAGAGGGGACAGTTAAACAATGAGCTCAGTGCTCAGCCGAGAGAAGCTGCTGCAGAGCCGGTGATAATTCTCTTCAGGTTGATCGATACAAGTGACCCCCACCTTTCACTTTGACATTTGATTAACTGTTTTAAAATTATCAATTAAAGTTGCTTTAAATACGTTTTCCGCTTCATTAACTTGCAGTTTTAAGTTAATGTAAATGTAAAGCTACTGTTAATACTTTGTCACTTCCTGCATGTGTTTCACAATAAAATGCATTTTAATGTGAAGTTCAGTGACTTTAGTGTTGCAACAATAACCATGATTTTCCATGCATGTTCAGTGCCGGTGCAACTCTAGTGACAAATTATAATGACAAATGCTTGGTTATAATATGTAAACTTTAAACCCTAAAATGTTCAAGGTGATCCAAACATATTTAGATTTCTAGTTTCAGGCAGTAACAAACATTTCTTGCTCATTTCTAACATCATTCTATCACACAGCCATGTGAACAGCTCTTTCTCTTCTCCTTGATCTCTTGATTAGTTTGTTTTTACAGCTACTTTTGATGTTCTGTGCTTCATTTTCTAAAGATTCACTAATCTCCATGGTCACATAATTTTCACAGCTCACAAAGAGTCAGAGACCAGAAAACAGCCTGCCCTAATTTTACATGCAAAACACGAACAACAACAACAAAAAAAAAAAAAAAAAAAAAAAAAAAACAGTCCCCTGTCCCTTCAGCCTTCCTTAGACTGTGGAAAGTAAAAGTAAGCCTGGCCCTTGTTGTTCTGAGTTCAGGCTGTTTTTGCTCACAGCTGTGATGTGTCATTAGTGTTAATAGTTAGTAGTGTCATTATTTGTTTATTTAAGTGATAAAACACTACATTTGTGTAAAATTAAAGTTTAAATTACTGCCTGAATGTATACAACACACTCCTCGTTGACTCCACCAGCTACACCAACTAGTCCTGAAATAATAGGAGATCAAATTCATGGGCTATGGCTAAAAACTAAGTCTGAGTTCAGGCTTAACAAGGCAGAACAAGGACTTCTGGAGAGATCACATTCAAAGACCAAAACACGTTTCATGAGGTTACAATGACCTTTGACTCTAAAACCTCTAAATCTATATAAATCATCTAAATCATCAATCTAAATCAGTATATTCATCATCTTCAATCAACATCTCATCAAATTTAGTATCAAAGAGGACAGAAACATGTTTTGTGAGTCATGAAACTCCTTATGAGCATTACTGTTATAACGTGTTCACAAGCATGTGATGTCTCTGTGACTTTTATGTTTGATCTTTGACCTCTGACTACAAAAATGTAAGTAGTTTGTGTTTATGTCTGAGCAAATGCTGGTGCAACATATGAAGACACTTGATCAAAGTATTCTTGAGATATTTATCTCACATTGAAAGGGTCAAAACTGTTCACAATGACCTTTGATTAACTGAAATGTAATCAGTCCAGTCAAAGTGGATGTTTGTGCCAAAGTTTAAAAAGATTCCCTCGATGGGATGGACAGACCGAAATTTGTGTTGTGAGCAAAAAGCCATAAAAATAAGTGCTAAAGTTAAAGAGTTTCCATTTGTGCAAGAAGAAACTGAAAAGTTGTTGGAAAAAATGTGCTTTAGTGTCAATTTCACAGTTGATGTGTTTTTACGACACGGCTTGATCTTATCGGACAGTAAGACGTTTCACGGTCGCACAGACGTATTAATCATGATGCATATTTAAGTGATCAGATTAGTGCTTCCTGACTTCCTCTCACTGTGTGGCCTCAAGTCCGTTTGTTCTGACTGAAGACACAAATCTTTAACATCAGGTCACAAAGATACGGTTTAATACTGTATATATATATATATATAATGTTTAACAAACGTCAAGCAGGAGTAAATACTGCATTTTTTTAAGGGGACTCTCAGCTGCGGATCAATAAGCATTTGGTGCATTTATGAGTTTTTTATGGCGGCAGGGCTGATTTAACTACTTTACCCGACGTTGCGGTTCACTGATGCGTATCTGAGAAGTTTTTGAACAACGGTGAAGCTCTGAAGCGCAGAGGAATAAGATTTATCAGGCTCGAGCTGCGCAGGCAACAACAATTGTGAAACATTTAGTGCGGCCATATCTCAGTGGATCAGAGTGTTGTTATCCCGTAGAAGCGTATTATTGCTGAGCATCGTTCGTTTGAACGGCGGAGACGTAACGTGAAGCTTCAGAGCAAACAGAGGCCGTCAGAATGTTAAGTGCTGCTCTGTCTAACGTTAACTCCGGTTTCAGAGGTCAGGACCACAGTTGAGCTCAGTGATGAATTGAGCACTTCATTCCTTGGCTTATACCCTCCTCACCCTCCTACCCCCTCACCCCTCAACCTCTTTCTATCTCTATCAGTCTTGCAGTTTGGTCTAATCCCAGCCCCCTCCTCCTCCTCTACCTCTCCTACTTCTCCATTCCTTGTATTTCTCTCTCATTTCTGTCATTTCCTCTCCCCCTCTCCTCTCTGTGGTTTTCTCTGGCCACTTAATGGAATGCATGGCATTTCCTCCCTCTCTCCCACCCTCCCCCCTCCTCCTCTTCCTCCCTGTTCTTCTTCTTTTCCTCCTCCATCTCTTTCTCTCCATCTCTCTGTGGCCTCAACCTTATGTAATGAAACGTAAACTTTGACATTTGTCAACTAAGTCTTCCTGTCGCCCGTTTGCAGCGTCTGTGGGAGGAGGATTTACTGTAGCGTGGCGCCTGTGGGGCTAAAACGCCACTCGCGGCGAGCCCCGACCTCTTCGCCCTGTTCCCTCGTCTCTTTAGTTTATTTGATCTTTCTGTCATTCTTCTGTGTTTCCGTTGGTTTCATTCATCATCTTTTCCCTTCTTTCTTTCTGTCTTTCTTTCTGTCTTTTGCTTTGTGCTTGTTCTTTCTTCTCTTTACTTTTGTTGTACTTTGTCTCTTTCATTCCCCGTCTGTGTTGCCTCATAATCTCCTTTTCTTTCTTCGCCCACTCTCTCCTTCTGTCTGCCTTTAATTCAGCTCTCTGCTGACTGTTAATCTGCTTTCTCTTCTTCTTCTTCTTACACTCCCTCATTCTCTTTCATTCAAAATCATTGATAAGGTCTTTTGCCCCCACCCACCCCCACCCCATCCTACTGCCCCACCCCCCCGTCATGTTTCAAATTCGTGTCCTCGCAGCTTGAATCAATAGATGTTTCTCTGCTAATTCCACAGCTCTACATCAATACCCAGAGGCTCGAGTCTCCTCCGCCGCCTCCCGCCTGCTTACTTTGAATATTCAAATGTGCAGTATAATAAAGTGGTTTTTCTAAATGCATTAGCACACAGAGGGGAGGAGGCGGGGGGGCAGGGAGTTCCAAAACTGATGATGATTCAGGACAATCGTTTAGTTTGTCTTCGTTTTGACTATCTATGTTTTACTGACTATTTTAGATGACAAGTCTTCTCTCTCTGTTTTTTTTTTTTTAACATAGTGATCCAGTTTTTGGTTGGCAATATAAAAGCCAGGCCAGATTCATAGCACTGAGAGTGTAATGAAGTGGTTTTCTGGATGCATTAGCGAGCACCGAGAGGTTTCATCTCAAAAGTGAGAAATAAAAAAAAACTGGCATTCGCTTGAACAAGATGATTGACAGCATAAAATTTAAAACAAGCGATGCTAGTTTTAAAAGAAGGGGAGAAAAAAAAAAACAGTAAATCTGTTCTCGTCTACATGGAAACAATCACAAAGGTTACATGTTTGATTTCTTCACTCCACGTCCACATTTTGGATTAAAAAATCTAACTGATGAAAGGACGAACCAAGGCCACAGACGTGGCTTTCTTTCTTTCTTTCTTTGTATTATCTCCCTCCTTCCATCCCTCTATTCATGCATCTTCGCATTCCCCAGCAAATCCAAAAGTTGTGTCGCCATAGCAACAGCTGCTGTCTGCAAAAATTACCTAAATCCCTCCCTTTTTTTCCCTTTTTTTTTTTTTAACATGTCTGTTCCCAGTGACATACACTGGATACTGTTTTGATGTGGGAACAAACAAACATGTGAAAGGGTTAAAAAATATAAAAAAAATAGAAATTAAAATGAATAAAGAGGAGAATGACAGAGCCGAGCAGCAGAGCAGAAAGAGGAGAGGAGGGATTAGAGGTGGAAAAGCCTGGTGGCCAGACAGAGCGACAGACAGACACAGACAGTCAGTCAGCCAGAGAGAGAAAAGAAAGAGAAAGCAAATAGACCAGGAAGACATGCAGACAGATACATGAAACACAACACAAACAAACAAACAAACAGAGAGTAAACAAAGGGAGGTGAGCCAAGGGCAACATAAACAGCCAGCGCGGAAGACGGACACAGACTGACCCAGTAGAGAGGAGGGCAGGATGTGAAACAGGTAGCAAGGCAGAGATGAGACAGACATGTGTCGCCATGGTAACACTGAAACCGGAGAGTAAAGGAGAGGGAGGTGTAAGGGGGGTAAGAGGGAAAGATATAGGAAGCATGCCGTCCCCATGGTAACACAAACAGACAGATCCTGAGAGAGGGGAAGCGAGGCCGACACACGTGCAAACACGCACAACACAAAAGGCGCATTAAGAGAGTGGGAAACCTCATTCTTCATATCACATCCCATCACATCCACCCTCACCCTCCCCGCTCCACCTCTCAGCTCCATGCGGTGCCACAGTCTGATTTGCATCATCGTGTTTATGTGCCATGATGCGTCTGCGAGGAGCCGGAGCTTCGATGTGGCCAATTAGTGCTTCCAACATGCCATGTATGACTCTGCCAGCAAGCAGCAGTTTCATCTCTGTGATGGAGAAGGCATGTAGGTGTGGAGAAACCCTGACGGATGGTGTAAATTATTACAGCTTGCGGCATTATTCTTGGTTGGACGGAGTACAAGGCAATCTGTTGTCTTATCATGTGTGCGAGACAAGGCCAGTTTCCAGGATCATGGCTGAGCCAATTCGGCAAAGACAATCACATTCAATTGAGATAAAGCCTCAGTGGAAATCACGTAGCTGGGAAACTTCCCCAGAACGCTTATCAAACGCTAGTAATTACTCTTCAGCAAACACGCCAGCAGATTTGCAACTATTGTACCACTTAATCAGAGCATTGTGGAAGCAGAACGGCTCGTGGCAGAAAGTGACGAAATGAGTCAAGATGCTTGACCTGAATGTGCTGCTGACTGCAGCGAGTGTCGCTGCCAGGGAGGGAGTCACCAAACGCAGCCTGTGGATGTACACTCACAGCTGGTAGCAGCAGCGGCAGCGACGGCGGCGGCAGGATCTCAGCAAGCGCCCGCCGTCACTAAACAGAGCAGAGTGAGGAGGAAGCTAATGGCTAACCAGCTAATCCAGCTGGCACCTGCTGCTTTCGAGAATCATTGAGAACTGAGTTGTAAGGATGGAAACGTTGAAAGTTTCTGGTGAAATTGTTGTTTTCTGAATGATATTCATCAGTATTCACAAAGCTTTGCTTCCTCTCTTCATAGACTGTTAACACAGGTATCATCAAAAATTCACCCCTTACCCGCCACATTTACCATTGTGTTGGGTCATTAATGCACGCTCAACTCATAATTACTATATTTCCAACAGCACTTTAAGGCAGCATAATTGCAGTGTGTGGCAGATGGCTGTTGGCTAACTGGCCTGCATTTACACCTAATGGCTATTTGCTATCGGTGTAAAACAGGCTAATGGTTCGCTGGCCAGCAGCTATAGCTTAAAATAGACAGCTGTCCTGTGTGGGCTCAGCCAGAATTGAAATGACTATGTTCTCCTCATTATCTGCTGCAGTGAATTCAACTCACAATGATGGTCCATAAAAGCAAAAAGAAGTAGATGATAAACATTTTTTCCCCCTCTGTCTGATGTCTGAGTGAGCTGAAGATAAATCCAAAAAGGTTAATTTATGCAGAAAATCTAATTATAATGACCATTCCTCTTGGAAAATAATTACCCTTGTGAAGTTCACTATAACAAATGTACATCGTTAATGATTGTATACATCATCAGTGCTGTTCAAGGCCAGACTGCGGCTGTGGCTGTTTATGGGCTGAATGTGTCACAAAATACATTCTTGCTGTTTTTGTCTGCAGTTTTATCTCCCAACTCAAGAGGGAAAAGCCAAGGAGACGCAGAACATGTATGCCTTTTCAAACAAGGAGACTAATTACAAGGGATTAAGTAATTGCGCAGGGAATAGTCAGGAAATCTTTCTCAAAAAAACCTTTTGTTCCAAAGCCCATTAATTTCAACCAGCTCCAGTGTAGAACGAGTTAAGATTTTGTGAGCCGTTTTCAAAAAGACAAATCTACAAGATATTTTCTCGCGCTGCTGAGAAAACAGCAATTTGTAAATGCGGATGCAAAGAAAGCTTCGGTTTGAAAGGCTCTGATTCAGCTGAGACTGTTGGGTCGCGCATCCGCTCTCCAACTTTACAGAGTAAGTGTTTTTTTATTTTGGGGGGGCAGCTTTTTTTTGTTTTTTAATGAAAAGTACATTACCTTTTTAATAATTCATACCAAATACTTCTTAGGCTGCTACTGTGCTTTGCCAAAACCCTCAACCCTCGTAAAAACGTGTGAGTTAGTATTATTTATTTATGAGACAGTTTTTAAGTTGCACCTGTGTCAAGGTCCGGAAACAAAGTAAGATGAGGAACAGATGGAGAACAGCAAGACAGCAGCAGTGTATGTGTGTACGGTGTTAATACCATTACAGTTTGATATAAGAAACAACAAAACGAGATACGTTTATATGATCAAATAACATGACACTGGTGTTAATGAGTTTTTGTTCTGAATAATGGAGATGAAGGAGGTTCTTTCACTTTTGATGAGAGTGAAAATATTTGAAACGCTGCCTTTGAAGCTTACGTCCACCAGCATACGTCTTACATCATATTCTGCTTCATTGTAATCTATTAGATCCATTTGTAGGGAATAAAGCAAAGCTCTTAATTTACTGAT
The DNA here is from genome assembly GCA_016801845.1 of Polydactylus sextarius. NCBI lineage: Eukaryota > Metazoa > Chordata > Actinopteri > Polynemidae > Polydactylus > Polydactylus sextarius. The sequence continues at coordinate 9,546,767 of CM028916.1, read as the reverse complement.
CAATGGAGTGAGTAAAGACTTGAGTGATTCAGGGCCCAGGAGCACATCGAGCTGATTTTACATTGACAGAAGCCAATTAGTCTGTTTCCAGCACCTGCAGCTAAGGAGGAAAAGGCCTGAGGAAGATGTTCAGCACACAGACCTGGACAGTGACTTAACTTAACACAAGGAGAGTGGTGGGTGATAATAGCCACCATTGATACATCATACTTCCTCTTACTTCCTTATCTAGAGGGCAGACTGGACATTATAGTGACCAGCTACTGGCTAGCAAGCTAACTTCAGTTGAGCAAAAGACAGAAACAGAAGCAAAACTCAAGACTCAACAGTGGTGAATGGAAGTCGGATCGGTAAATCAGCTGTTAATGACGCTAATGATGCAGCATTAGCACAGACATACATACAACGCCTTTAAACACCTGCTCTTTTATGACCATAGCTATTCCAGAAGAAGCAGAGAGAAAATTGATAGCTGGATTAACATAAAGTAATAATAATGTCTGTACTTTCATTACAGTGTTGAGGAATATTGCACACTATGTATTCATGTGTAAGAGCTGTGCATTCCACATAACTTGCAGACTCAAACTGAAGTGAACCTCTGTAATACTGAAAGATGTAGCCAGTGCTGACATGCATCAGAAAGCAACAATTGAATTACATTTTCTCCATAATGAGCATCTGTGCCTTAGTTAAATCTTTCAGATCTAAATTCATTACATCATTTACTACCTTCATTATTCACTGCTTCCAAAAGCAATTAAAGAACATTCAAACAAAAACCACGAGTGACCAAGAACTTGGTCACTTTCACACAAAGTTAATTCCACTTAACATAAAACAGTTAAAACTACTCATGCAACTGAGAAAGTTTCCATAGTCTCAGTTTAAGGGATGAAGGATTTGGCATCTCTCCCCTCACCTGACCTGTGTCAGTTCTCATCTTGGATTGCCACGAAGCATTGGTGCTTTCAGGGAAACAGATCGAGGCTCGGTGGTCAGAGCTGTCTGAACTCTGAGACTCCCAATCAATCCTCTCCCTCTCTCTCCCCTTGTTTCTCAGTGCTCACTCGCCCTCCCCCTCACAGCGATGGAGGTCATGTGTGGTCAGGAGCTGAGAATGGACAATCAGGCGGCTGCTGTACTTTGTACCATTATCACTGCAAAGACTCTGTCCGCCAGCAACAGTACAGACACATCACCCATGCTCTGACTTTATCTCACATGTGCTCACAGCTTCCTGCTACATTGTTATTTCAGTAATCTGATTGATTTTTTTGTCTTATATGTGAGAATAACCTGCCTCTAGAATTACAGCCTCACTCTGACTGCTGAAGTGCTGCATGTGTTTCTTTTTAATTGACAGTTAGTAAATGACTCCATACTGTTGGTTAACTGCTCATTAAACCACCGTATCTCCTCCGTTTTACATGTGTTATATAAAAGAGGATGTGATGTCAGATGTGAAGCCTTTGAACCACGCTGAGTATCGCAAAGTAATGTCATGAGAAAACTATTTATTTCCATCAAGTTGACAGAGTTTCAGTGTGGGAAGAGCCACTGGATAATGAGATCGTTCCCTCAGTTTGTCTTCACATAGAAACACAAGTGGGAAGTTACATTTCGTGTGTTCTCTAAAGCTAAAGAGGAAATGTGGTTAATTGTGTATATTTTATTAAAATATTCACTGAACAAGCATTGTTCATATCATAGTCTATGATCTCTCTCTCAAATGCTTCTGTTGCCTTTTTCCAATGACAAGGAAAAAAAAACATTGTTCCTCATCATAATCGCTTCAGTGATTACATTTGTTACCACAACGTAATTGGAAAAGCTATTATCAAGATAATAATGCAATTTCTAGGAGGAGGAGCTGCTTCACCTGCTTTTTACTGTGGAGACAAAAATACGCTTGGACAGTTTTGTTTGGGCGCAAAAAGCTTGGACTATGATTTCAAAATCATACAAAATGGATGAAATGGATAAAATGGTGTTTTAACAAAAGACATTTAAATTGTGTACAGTGACACAATAACAGCTAATCTTTATTCCTAATTACTCATCCAGGAGAGTTTTGTCCAATTCTACGTGACAATATACAGAAGACATGCACGACCTTTCCCGCAAAAGTCTTTTCTTTTTTCAATAACTAATAATTAATTAATTCATTTAATTTCATTTCTCCTGATTAACTTGCTCCACACGACCCACATACACACCACTCATCACAGCTGCTGTAAATTCACTCTTTCTTTGCTTATCTTGCCTTTTCAATTTCTTCCTATATGTTTTTTTTAAAGTTTCTGCGAGTCCTTTTTCCTCCCTCTTCCTCCGTTGCTATGGTAACTCTCTCTCCCTCCTTCTGTGTCTCTTGTGCACTCCCCCACTTCCCCCTTTCTCTCCCCTCTCTCTCTCTCTCTCTCCAGCGGCTGGTTGGACGGTTGCTATAGAAACAGACTTATTTAAAAGAAGAGCTAAGAAATTATCTTTTTCTCTCACTCTCCCCATCACGCTCGCTTCTGCTCCCTCGTTTCCGCTTCTTTTTCCACTCACCCCATCTCTGATTCTGAGCAGCAGACCGCCTCTTTTATTTTCCATCAGCCTTGGTCATTTATTGTTGACACACACACACACACAGACACAGACACAGACATACACACACAAGTCTAAATATTGTCACTGAAGTCAATGGTTTAAATTTAGGTCCTCAAATTCATAACATGGGTCCTCATAATGTCACTAAGTGAGTATATTTATCCCCATAACGACACACCAGGATACTACACACAAATAACAAACAGCTGTGAGCACAAACAGTCTGATCTCACCTCTGAAACAATGACTGTGACATAATCTCCACCTGTGACACCATAATTTCATTTACAGTGAGCGAGAAGCGAGCGGCGTGACGTCAGCGGCCCATTCACCACCACCGCCGTGAGGCTGCTCGCTTATCTCCTGCACCCGAGCATATCAGGCTTCACTGAGGAGGAGATAGTGTCACCGCCCCCCACTCCCCTCCTCGCAGTCACCACCACCATCATTACCATCAGCACCTCAACCAACTCCGCTCTCGCCCTCTCGTTTCCTCGCCTCATCGAGTCTCAGCGAGCCGAGCAAGGCCCGGGGTGTTATCAGTTCCTGATAGCTATCGACTTACATTAAAACATAAGAGGAGAGAGAGAGAGGAGGCACAGACAGACAGACGGACAGAGACACAAACAGAGTGGGCGGCGATGGATCCCAGCTTTCATCATCTGTAATCATGTTGTCCATCTCCATCTTTAAATCGCTTCTGCTTCTTTTATCACCGTGTATAATCCAAAAGAAGGATGGAGGGAAATCTCAAGACTTCAAACGACAGAAAGACACTTGGTCGCAGTGCCCACGCAATAAAATCATCTGGTTACACAAGTTTCATTTCTGATAAGAGAAATAAGTTGGAAAGTATTAAATATTACAAACTCTTCCATTGGCAGCAGCTTTACTTTGAATAAGATACGCAGCTGTAATAGAATTTAGTAACTGCCTTGTTAGAAGAGAATAAAAGGAGTTAGTTGAAACCTAATAATGTGATATTTAATATTATGCGCAGTGGAAGAAATCCCTGACTGATTTGTCACCACGAACTGGTTTTATTTTGACAACATTCTTGCAGATTTATTATTTACTTTGACTCTTTTGACTAATTAAATGCCTTCATCACAGTCCCCCAGCTACTATGCTACAACACCGTCTGATATTATGGTATATTTCATAGTCATATTTTGGGGTTTTTTCCGTTTCAAATGATGGATTTAGTTGATTATATTATAGCCGTGACATTTGATGGCTTTTTGGACTTATTTAAAATGTTCTCTGTTTGTTAACATGGTTGTTTTTGAGTTTTACTGCCTTTTCTTGATGTACAGTAGAGAAATTTTCAGGATAGGAAATGAGGAGAGAGAGAAAGTGGAGCACGATCTGGTCTCAGGTCAGTTTAGACACCTACAAGCCGTCATGATGTATATTCCAGTGAACACACCGAGTCCAGCCTCCTTTATAATTCAGTAATATGTCATTCAAGTAATCACATGAGTGACTGAATAATTCTTTCATTGATTACATGCAACACGGTTGTGCCACACACACACATACAAACGTATGCATAATCCAGGGTAAAGACAAAAGGGAAAACCTTGTGATAGTGATCTTGTAATGGATCAGATTGATTTAATTCACTGCGTCGGACCATTTCTCATTCTTATTCCTCAAGATGTCTCTGAATGGATTTTACGTGGGAGGCCCATTCAATTGTTCTCTCTCACCTCCACGCATGAGACTCTCAGACGGCGGGCGGGCGAGAGAGAAAACACAGGCAGACAAAGAAAGAGAGAGAGAAAGTACCTCGACGCTCAGCTCATTTGATCTCAGCCCTTTTTTGTTGACATTTTTTTTCTTCATATAAAAGGAAATACTTTCATGCTTTTTGGTGCTTTTATATTTGATGTGTGCATTTCTTTGAAAGCTTCTCCTTGGAGAGGGTGGCCAGTTTCGGTTCTCAATCCCCCCTCCCCAAAAAAAAAAAAAAAAAAAAGCTAAGGAGGGTTACTTCCAGCCTTTTATCACTTTTATTGAATACTCATGCAGTGAAAGGGACCCACTTTATTTATCCTTGGAGGCTGAGGACTGGGTGAGGGCGGTGCTTTGTGCACTGCAGCGTGCTGCTTGGAGCAGCGGTGAAATATGCTGGAAATGCCTGGAAAACTCCAGGACCTGCTCTCCCAGGAGAGCCCCATCTATAATAGGCCTGGTTGTTTCCCTCTGCTCCCTTTCCACACATAAATCTCTGCTCCCCAGCTCTCGTCCTCCTCCTCCTTCTGTTTGCTCCCACTCTTCCTCTGCATTTCACTCCTGCACTCTCTTTTTCTTTCCTTCCTTCACCATTAGCATTTCTCTCCCCCTGTCCTCACTCCTTCACTCCTCCTCCTCCCTGTTCCATTGCTCTAACAGCTCCATACACATAAATCTCTGCTTTCTTTCTCCTTTTTTACTCCTCCCTTCATTGTCTCCTTCCTCCCAAATTTCATCCTCTCTTCCTCTCATCCCTTTCTTTTCACGTCTCCTCTGACCATTTCCTTCGCCATCCTCCTCCTCCTCCTCTTCCTCCTCACCTGGCCTTCCTCTCTCCTGGCCTCATCATTTTTCTTCTACTTCTTCCTCTCTTCATTTTCATTTCCTCTTCCTCTCACTCCACTACTCCTTCATTATTCAGGCTGACAGATCATCCAGATTGACGAGTGTCAGTCCTGATGCCGCTCAGTGTTTTCTGCAAAGATCCAAGTCATCTTTAAGTCGTTCACCAACGCACGCACACATACGCACACACACACACACACCTCAGCTGGAGCAGAGGAGCTGTCGTTTTAGCAGATTACTAGATTATCAGGGCATCGCAGTGAATTAAGCAACTGCTAATTATGGCGGTTATTTTATTTATTTAATTTAATTGCCGTTACTTGTCACCACAGATTAGACTTCCTGCACCACAAGGATATCAGATCTGTCAGGTACTGGAGGGCACACAACACACAACACACACACACACACACACACACACACACACAACTGCAGTGCTGTTGTCTGAACCTCCGCTCTGCTCTTAAACAAGGCTTGTCATGTCATTCTTAATTATCTTCATTTGAGAGTACAGCGCTTTTTATTCAAGTGGATTTTTTTTACCACCCAATTAGAGCCACAGAGTCAGTCAACCTTTTATATTTGCTTTTATGGCACAATCAGTACAGTGTGGCTCTAATGGCCAAGGTTGGAGGGAGGGGGTGGAGGGTGGAAATGAGTGGGGGGTTAATTTGCCCTGAGGTTCGCTCATGCAAGAAACGCTCATCATTGATGCATCAAATGATAAAAAATCAACCACGAAGATGAACATGTTTGTTGACTTGTATATTGACTGGATTTGTGCAGACGTAAAATGAATATCTGATGAAATAAGGAGCACAAGATGTAACTCCATCACTTCTGGTTTAAATAAAAGATGGATTTTAACTGCAACAAAGCCAGAGAGACCTAAAGTTTAACTTTTTTTTCCAGATGTTTGCCCTTTCCGTTGGTAACCGGCTGAATCAACATTGTGACGTCGGCTAAACGAGGGGGCTGACATTTAGTGTTGCAACGCTCGGGTTAGAGGTTAGTGCTGTGACGGCATGAGTGTTTGCTCCAATGGCCACAAACTGGGACTAAACCAACAACACAACTGTGATTTTCTCTGTAGCAAAACGGGAAATCGTCAAGCTTTCTGGAAATAATATCATCACTGTAAATCCTTACAAACTGCAAATGCCAAAACAGTTATCACTTAACCTTCAAGTCTCTTTCTGAGAGTGTTTTTGTTCATGAATGAGTCAGAAAGGAATTGCACAATGTGATGGCAGAGATCGAGTCTCTGCGTCAAAGGACATTGTAGATGAAAAAGTTTTCCACAAAGCCCGGTAGCGTCTGACTTGCTTGAGCCTCTGGAGCCCAGTCTGGGTTTAAAGCACCAAACACTGACGCACAGCTGGGTTGCTGTTGAAGAAGAGACTCGAGCCGTTAGAGGCCCTTTCCTCATTCTCTCCGCTTCCTGAACGCTCCCACTCTGCCTCTGTTTATCCTCAAACATCCCTCTTGTCAACAGATTAGGACTGAACCCCGCTGTCTCTTCCTTTCTTCGTCTCTCCCTGCCTCCATCTCTCTGTCTTTCGGCCTGTCTCTTTGCATCTGTGCCTCTGCTCTATTCTTGTGATGGGAGAAAAGAGTGGGGGGAGGTGGGGGAGGAAGGGGGGGAGACAGTGTGCGTGTGTGTGTGTGTAAGAGAGAGAGAGAGATGGGACAGGTGCTTGCAGTGCAAGAATTGCTTTGCTTGCTTTGCTTGCATGATCAGGCTGCAAAATGTTCAGCTCAAGCAAAAGTGCTGTTCAAGAATCGACTGTGAGGAACAGGCTCCCTCGCCTGTGGCCAGAGCGACAGCGCTGGCGAGCACGGTGTCGGATCACCGCGGCAACACGCCACATCACAGCCACGCACACACAAGCATTGGCCCGACGGTGATTACAGAGGCAGTCAGACACACAGTGTGTGTGCATGCGTGTGGACAGTAATTCAGGCTCAGGGACAGAGATGTCCAAACTTTCAGAGCAAGGACAGACACCTGAACACACACGAGGCTGCAGCTGCTGGAGGAGACACACTGATTATATTTACAGGTTTACAGACACTCAGATGGAGACTGATGTGCTGCTCTGATCAACCTCCTTCTTGTTCTACTGGTCCTGTTCTCTTCTGTTCTCATCTCTACTTCTGTGTGGGTTTGTGCTGTGTCCTTTTCTGTTCTATCCTTACGTTTCTATCCTACTTCCTGTGTTTCTGATTCTGTATCTGTCTTGTTACAGTTCTGTTCTGTCTCCACTGTTTCTATTCTGTATTCTTCTTCTGTCCCTTATATGTTTGGCTCTGTATCTGTTTTCTTCCAGTCCAGTTCTATGCCAGTGTGATTCTGTTCCTCCTCTGGATCCTGGTTTTGTACTGGTGCTCTGTTCTGGTTCTCCTTTGATCTGTTCTCTCTCTATCCTGTTCTCCTGTTTTGATTCTGCGACTCCTCTGTATGGGGTTTGTACTTTGCTTCTGTCCTGTCCTCGTTCTCTTCTGTTTCCTGAATCTGTTTCTGTTTTGTTCCAGTTTTGTTTCTATCTGCCTTTGCTTCTCCTCCATTCTGTTTTGTTCTCCACTGTTTCAGATTCTGTTCTCTACTGTTTTCTGTTCATATAATTTCTCTCTGTTTTTCCCCCCTTCTCAACCTGATCTGTTTTGTTCTCCACTGTTTCTGTTCTGTATTCTGGCTCTGTGCTGTTTCTGCTGTTCTGCTGGTTCTATTATGGTTCTGTCTTCATCATGTTCTCCTTCTGTGTTCACTTCTGTATTCTATTGTTCTCTATGGATTTGTGCTTTGTCCTCTGTTTGTTACGTTCTCTGTATGTGATCTGTTTCTCCACTGATTCTGTTCTGTTCCTCCTCTGAATCCTAGTTTAGCGTTGCTGTTCTGCTCTGGTTCTGCTCTGTTCTCTTTTGTTTCTGCGTGGATCCTCTCCTCTGTTCTCGCCTGTTCCTCCATGTTTCTGATTCTGTTTTGTCACGGGTCTGTCTACTGTGTCAGCTCTGTCGTCTGTCTCTTCTGTATTTACGATGTTCTGATTCTGTTCTGTGCTGTGTTGCCGTTATGTTCTGGTTCTCTTCCGTTCTCTTTTATTTTCTATTGTTCTGCAGTCATCAAACTTTCTTAATCTACTTTGTGAAGGAAATGCGCAATACATATTAGAACGTCAGAACTTGTGTCCTGAAAAATACGGTGCTCATGAAATTTCTCCAACATACTTTACATCTCCCCAGCTCTAAACTCTGCTCTCAATAATCCTAATTCATATCAACTCTTTGGATTACAGACACAGATGTATCATCATGTCAGATGTATTCTTCATGAATGCAAACATTCTTCAGTGTGAGATGCTCGGATCTTTTGTCTCTTGCTTCGTCCTGCGTCTCTTTTCTGCCTCGTTGTTTAAAACGACGATAATATTCATTTGTGCTTTGTTCAGCTCAGGTAGTTCAGTTCAGGCTGGGAGCTGCTCTCACTGTCTGTCTGGGCTGATAACCGTCTGTGGTTCATCACACCGGAGGCCCAGGTGCTGAGGCAGGTACACATACACACACACACACACTCACTCACTCACTCTCACACACACACACACACACACACACACACACACACAGAGTGAACTGTTCTCATCAGGCCACCTCAATTAATCACCTCTGTCTCTGGAGCCGTGATTGCCCTCAAACACCAACACAAAGGCACACTCATCCTCTCCCTCACTGCTCTCTCTCTCTCTCTCTCTCTCTCCCTCTGTGTGTGTGTGTGTGTGTGTGTGTGTAGAAAGAGAGGGGGGGCAATCTATCAAGGAGATCGATAAATAGGGACATTAATATTAGTAATGGCTCTCTCCTCCAGTCCACTGAATATGTCTTGGTCTTTATGGTAAAATATGAATTTTTCTTGGCACCTGCACGTTTTGCAGCGGGGGCCGCGCGCACACAGGCACGAGCACGTGAGACTCTACCTGCATGCTAAGAAGAGGATGCTCTGGTCTCTGTTGCCTCTCTCTCTCTGCACACAGGCACTGACTTTCCCTCTCAAGAGACACTTGTGCTTCTCCTTCTCACACACACACACACACACACACGGGTTGAAGGAATGCACGTGCGCGTGCGTGACCTAAGTGCATGTGTGTGTTGGAAATTGATCCAGTGTGACTCATGTTAAACCCGTGGACCAGACTGTGCACTGGATCCTCGCCTCATCAATCACCCCCCACCCCCCCCAGGCTGGCAGGTTGTGCGCAGTGTGTGTGTGTGTGTGTGTGTCTGTTTGTGAAGATGCGCGTGCATGTGTGAGAAAGCGTGAGCGCGTGGATATGTCAACCAAATGTATTCATGCGTTTCAAAGGTCACGTCAAAGCAATGTCGCGCGCAGATGCTGCACTTCATTCCACTAAACACGAAATAAGAGAAAGAAAAAGAAAAGAAAAGAAAAAAAACATCAACGCGTTTGTGTCTGCTCATATTTCCTTCAGCGGAGCAAAGACCCTGAACACCCCACCACCACCTCCTCCTCCACCTCCTCTTCAGTAATGATGATGTCCAGGGGCAGCACAAATCTATAACAACATAACACGTCTACAGGCGCGCGCAAACACACGCACACACAAGGCGCGCACACATCATGCCAGACGCACAATAAACACAAGGCACCAACAGCACACACACAAACACACACACACACACACACACACACACACAGAGAGAGAAATAAAGACACCCAGAAAAGCGCACAGACGCCCGCACACAGCGGAGGTAGATGAGAAGGAAAAAAAGGGCAAAGAGGAGGTAAAAAGGACATTTTGGGAATTATAAAAGAATAAAAGAAAGTTTCCCGTGGCGCTCGAGCCTCAGTCAGTTCAGACAGACATGGTCTCACCTTGGTTCAGAGTTATGGCCAAACTTATGATCCTCAGGGCTGACATGGTTCAGCCGAGCGCGTTCAGCTTCCTCCCCGCGGCTGCGCTCCTCCGGACACACACCATCCGCTCCTCCGCTCCGGCTGCGTGCAGCTCCACTCCACTTTGACTCATGAGAGTGAGAGGAGCTGAATTTAAGGCAAAAATAAAAATAATTAACGAAAAAAACAAAACAAAACAAAACAAAAAAACAAAACAAAAGATCCTGTGTTTGTTCTTGTCTTTGTTCAACTCGTTTTCCCTGCGCGTAAAAATCAACGTCCCCACTTTTGTTTCTCAGTCTGCGCCTTTTTCACTCTGCGATCACATTAAACACACCGGATTCCTCTTCTCCTTCAGACATTCTGTGGCACACACCCCCTCCTCTCCCCCCTCCTCCTCTTCCTCCACTCAGAAATCTCCGTATTGGACTCTATTGAGGAGGTGGTGATGGAGGAGGGCGCCCTCAGCGGCCGCAGACAGAACTGCACGTTAAACACCGAACGACACAAAACCATTTACAGAAAATATGCTGCAATTTATTGTTTTCTTTCCTTTTTTTTTTTTTTTTTTTTTTTTTTTAAAGAAAAATCTTATTTCAATAAAAGACACGGTGAATATGCGCACCTGTTTATGTTGGAAATCAGCTGTTTGTGTTTATCTTGTGTTTTCTTTTTCTTATTCAGCTTCATGTCAACACGAGTTTCTTTGTTTCTGTCTTTGTCCTTGAATTTCAGCTGGCTTTCAGCGGGCAGGGTAAAAACTAGACAGATAAAGATAAATAAAAGATAAGAGATAAATCCAAATATGTTTCAAGTAATAAAACACACCCACGTGGTCCCGATGATGCAGATAAGTTACATTTTTAAGTGTCAAACTTTCAGTAAACAGCATTCAGAATTAAAGTTTATATATTTTATTTTTAAAGCCATAAATATTCAGTATTACAGAGAAAAACTACATATTTAAACTTGTACTTTCAGGTGTTTTTAGAGTCAGACGACAAGAAGAAACTTGGTTTTTATTGTTCCCAATTAATCTCTAAATTTTGAAAAACTGAACATGACAAGAGGCCTAATTCTTTTGTTCATATGAATATGTTTAACTTTTACCTAACATATATAAAACCTAATTTATAAACCGCCTTGTTTTAGCTGCTCTTTGTTATCACTGTCATGTTCCTACCCACAGCTCACTGTTCTTTGTACCTTGTGGACAACTTAGAGACACATTAACACGTTTATTCAATTGTTTTTATTTTATTCTTTGTTTATTTGCAGTAAAAAAAAAAAAAAAGAGTCTGTGTGCAATTAACTGGTAGCATGTGTTCAGCGTCGGGCTGATTATTAACTCCATCCCAGTATCAACATGTGGAAACAATATTCGTCAAACCACAGCAAAGAATAAAAGAAGCGGAAGCAGGAAAAGATAAGAAGAAACCGCAACGAGAAAGAAAAGGGCAGGAGGTCAAAAAGAAAAGCAGCTCAGTGTTTTATAGTCTATTTCAGAAATAATGAAATAAAGTCTGCTGCCAACGTGAAATGAAATTTCATTTTCTAACCAGCTGACCTTTTTGTTTTGAAAGCCAGGGGCTTTTTATCATTGCATTGTGCTGCCCTCTGTTGGAAAAGTGTTCTCACTGCACAGGAGAACAAAAATATCATAGTGAGGCCTCTACTTTTTTTTCATAACTTGTTGATAATTTACATGGTTTTGGATTAGTGAGACATTTTTTCTTATATTCTTTATCAAATTGAATCACTTCAGAACACAATATATAAATACAATAGATTTTTGTCAGTTTTATTAGTTCATGAACATTTCCCTGCTGCTGTGTTTTGTGCTGCAAACATTTCAGGAGTTTTGAAAGTTTTACGAGCAGGAAGAACTGACTTGAATGCAGGTGATATTAACCCAAATGCATGTTTATTGAAGTCAACAACTCAACTGGTATTTTAATAATAAAGAAAAAAACAAAACAAAGAAAAAACAAATACTTTATGAGCGTAACAGCCAACAGAGGCAAAGCCACCACAGCATGCGGCTGGCTCTCGCCTCGATGACATCATCAGCGACAGTACAAATTAAACATACATGACAGTACTGTTCCCGTGTGATATGGACATTTATTCAAAAGGAAGACTTGTCATCCGAAAAATAACAACGCTAGAAACAAAAGACATCGTTTTAGTCATCGAAATAATAATAGCAACACACATAAAGAGTGTCTCCGGAGTCTGTTTGGGTCAATTAGTACACACCTCACACTCAGACACAAACACACATACTCACACACATATGTACAAATACATCATGGTCACAGACGTCACGCCTGCCGTGTGTCCACATATGTGTGTGGATGTGCATGTACCCAAAGTGTGTGTGCAAAGTGTGTATGGGTGCGAATGGGCTCTTGTAAGAGAATCCAGTAAAGGCAACGCTATTTACATCAACTTATATCAAAATTGTTGCTGAAACAATAAAATGCACAAAAACTAAGTTTCTAACCTTCAAGTCTTGGAAAAAAAACTAACAAAAAAAGAAAGAAAGAAAGAAAGAGAGAAAGAAAGAAAGAAAGAAAGAAAGAAAGAAAGGAAAAAATGATTATCTTTTGAATGGAAAGTAATAAATTTAAGATTATGCACACCTTTTACAAAACATAACTTAAATAATCAAATGAGTTTTTCTTCTAAAAAAAAAAAGAAAAAAAGAAAAAAGGAAAAGCGATGAGCGGCAGCGAGTGTGCGACTGCCTGGAGAGAAGTTGGTGAGAGGAAACTCTCAGTCTGACTGAAGAGGGACAATAAAAGCTGCTGTCTGCTGGCACCTGGTGACGACGAGTCACTACTGCACTCATGCCTACGAAGGGGAAATTAAAACTGATTGTGCGGCCTGGTTCCACGCCGCTGTACCGCTTTGTCGTTATTGACGAAGGGGGGAGCAGAATAACTCTTGTTATTGTTTGTTTCTGCTGAGGAGGTGCTGACAGGTTTAACGAAGATGCAGTGGATGTTTGCAGATCAGAGAACAGCAGCGAGGTCAGCTGGACGCAATCTCACCTCCAACGCTATCTACATTTCCAACCGTTTCTCATGCAAGCTACATGCTAGCACATTAACTAAGACAAAGGACAGGACGATAAGTTACAGGCAAATACAGGTCCATTAGTTTTAAAAGACACTACACTTTTTGATTATGAGGCAGGTTTTCCTTTCTCAGTTCACAGAGCAGAATTAGACTTGGGGTTAAATACAAATCGAGGGTTTTCTCCTAAGAAGCGAACAGCGAGCTCTGTTAGATGAAGCTCATCCTCTGGTCTGCAGACATGATTGCTGTGAAAACATGAGGGGGGTTGCAGAGAAAATGCAGGATAACCAGCGTCACGAATCCTACGAAATATTAATCTCAGAACGACACGTCAGAATTCAAACACTGTTTAAAACCAAGTTTACTTCATTGTCAACTCAGCCACCTTTAAAATTTATCTGACGGCTCTAAGAGGAAACAAAAAACAAACAAACAAAAAAAAAATACAAACAGCTGACCCTGCTTCAGGTCACATTACCCTTTGTAGAATAGCTAGCTTATAGACACACTAGCTGGGCTGCTTGTTTCAAAAAGCAACCAGCTAGTTTAGCATTTAACAATGATGTGGGGAAAGCACATACGAAAAGCACGATCCCTGAACGTTCCCAAAAGAAGAGTACAAAAACTACCACAGATATAACTGTCTACGGGTAGACTGACAACAGCAAATGGATTTGTCTCCAAAACACTCGCAAAACAGTGCAGAGGAGAGCCATCAGCGAACGCCGGCAAACCTACAGACGCTACTTCTACTGTACGTCGACATGAACTCCCGGATAAGAGGGAGACGAGAGAGGACAGACGGAAGTCGACAGGAGATGGAGGGAGAAGGGAAGGAGCGATGACGAAAGGAGCGAGAGGGTGAAGGTGGATCGTGACGCAGACGGATGATTAATTAAAGAGTGTAAAGAATTGGATGAGTGGCGGAGGAGGGAGGAAAGGAAAAGAGAAGGGGACATTTAAGTTCCTAAATGACTTTCTTCTTTCAGTGTTAGCGCGACTCAGACTACATCTCGGCTTCCTGCCCACCGAGCCAAACCTTGGCATGTGAACAGTCTGGAGCCCAGAGCCTCTTAGTTAGATTGCAATCAATCTCCACGACTGGGCCAAGTGGAGCTGTCCGCTGCCAAGACGAACTCCCAACCTTAATAAAACACTGCGCATTTATGGGAAACCTTTGCTAAAGCCGGCGAATGATTCCTGTTTCCAACAACATTTTTTTTCCCTTTTTGCTGGGAAGTTTGTCTTAATGCATGTTGGTGGTCCTGTTTGGCCTCATTGTGGGAAGCAAGCGAGTGTTTTCACCTCCTGAAGCAGCGAGCAGAGCATGCCAGCACCTTAGAGGCAGCCATGCCGCCACGGCTCATGGTGCCTGCGGGGAGCGATAGGAGCGCAAGGTGGGAAGACGACAGTCGCCCCAGGATCTATGAGCACTGGGTGGCGACGCTCCAGGAAAATGCTCCTCCAATTGTGTCGACTGTGTTCATTTTCTGCCATTTTGCTACAGTTCAGTGTTCAGGAGCAAAGGGGACAAAATGGCGGCAGTGGATGTGGAGCACAGAGAAATAAAACAGACGAATCAAAACCCTAAAGCTCGAAAATCAAAAGGTTCATGAGATTGATGGACTCCTGGACTGACAAACCGACAGACACTGTAAACTGTCAACACTGACGGTAACACGCTGAGACACACAGGTCCCAGAAAATAACACAACTGATCAAAATTTAAAAAAAAAAAAAAAAGAAGGAAAAGGTTCCTCATACCAATATTTGCAGATAAGGTTAGTTTTCATGGCAATGTCATCGTCATCATCATTACTCTTATATTTTTTTTTCCCCAGATACTGATATTTTCAACTTTGCATTTTCACGCATGTAATAAAAACAGGCAGGCTTTTTTAAAGAGTATATAGGTTACTGTACTGCAGTAACAGACTGTGAGATATAGGAGAGAGGGAGATGTAGAGACAAAGAGAGAGATAGATAGATAGATAGATAGAAGAGAGAGATAGAGAGAAGAGAGAGAGTATTTACAGCACACCAAACATTTTCTGTCAAGTAAAAAGAATGCTATATAATTCTATATATATATATTTATATATGTATACTGGAGCCCCTCTGCTTGGTAGCGCAAGGCGGGAATGCTGTTTTTGCATGAGTGAGTGTTTGCATGTTGTGTGGTGCTGCGTTTGAAGGAGGGGTGGGGTGGGGTGGGGTTTCTTCGGCGTCATCGCTTCGGCCGCGGAGAGTTCTAGGGCACGAGAAAGAGGTTTGACGGCGTAAAAAGATTAAACAGCGGGAGACGGAGATTATGTCTGTCAGTAACAATTTCGATGGATTTCTCGGCTGCTGAGATGTTTTCCAGACGGATACGGTCAAGAGAAGAGGATGAAAGAGAAAATGGAAACAGAAAATTAAATGTGAGAAGATGAAGAAGACAGCGGGCTTGAAGAAGTCGTGGGGTTGAGGAACATGGAGATGCGAGGTGAAACATTAGCTCAGGACGCTGGAATGTGGATTACAATTCTACAATTCTGCTTTTTCGAGGCGTCGACAGTTAGAAATAGATACGATGTTTGTAAAACTGCGTTAATGAGTCGTAATCCGGACGTGTTAGTAGGAAACTGGTGTTAATCTGAGCGTCTACGAGCGTTCGAGTCTGTGTGAGAAAAGTTTTTATTGTTTCCCAAAAACTGACTCCTGTGTGTGTGTGTGTGTGTGTGTAAGTGTGTGTGTGTGTGTGTGTATGTGAGACTTCAGTTCGTCCATGTGTCAGTGCAAAATCTCACTTCCCTGTATCAATGCAAAGAGGGTAGTACCAGTTGAAGCTTAGCTCATCACTTCATCCAGCCCAGTTCTCCCTCCCCTCCCTCCCTCCCATCATCCCTCCATCCGAGTGAAGAACTGAAACGTCGTGAAAATAAAATGGGAGTTATTTTTCCTTCACTCCTCCTCCTCCTCCCCTCATCCATCTTCTCCCCCCTCCTTCCACCGCTCCTCCCTCTTGTTCTAGATGAAATACTCCTTCTTGTCCTCTGCTCCGGAGTGACCCCCTTCTGCGTTGATGATGGCCGTGTCAGCGTCGGGGGCGTCGTCCGAGCCCTTGGCTTCGTGGGTCAGATATGTTCCTGTGGAAAGGAAAGGAAGGAAAAAAAAAAAGAAAAGAAAGTAACAAAGTGAGCTAGAGCGAGGAGAAATGAGATTGCTGAGGTTGTAAAAGTCAAAGAGTGGAACTGTAAAATGACAAAAGGCCCGGGACAGAGGCTGTTATAAACAGCTGAGTGGCGAGATGTTCCAATATCAGATCACTTCAGGTGCTTTCAGTAACTTTCTGCGTTTGATGTGGCTGAATTACTGCAGGATGAGGTGGAGTTTTGTCTTGAGGGGCCACGCGACGAAGCACACAATACTGAAAACAGCTGATGAAACACAGTTTTTTTATTGTGTAACCTCAACATCGAAAAAGGTTTTACTTTTCCAACAAATTTGAACTTTAACGTTTTTGACCTGCACATCAATACTTATCTGGTCTCAAACTTCTTATGTTGCTCAGTCCCCTGCTTTTATTTGGCTCAGATCATGATTCTTGATGGCGGAGATGGATCTGTTTCTTAAGCAAAGCGTTTACTCAGACGTGACTTCAGTTGGGAGCTTTGGTCACCTGATAAATGATGGTTGTACGTAGGGACACGCAACAACAACCTCGGCTGTCCGTAAATGCCAGTACACAATCGACTCACTGCAACGAGCGCCGACGGGGTCGAAGTCATCAATCGGGAGGCGATGACTTTGAGCAGTCAGGAAACGACCAAGGAGGCGATTTGTGTTTGGTGCCAAAGACGAGATTTATGATAGTTCCCTCAAATACGCCCACCTGTTGGACACGTCCGTCTGCATTTATTTTGATGTCCATTTGCTGATGAAGACTGTCGCATCTTATTGAAAGCACCAGTTAAACTTTGGTACGGACAAATAAACAAACAAACAAAAACCATCACTCTGCATTTTTCTCAGCCTGTTTCACTACAACTTTCACCTAGTGCAGAGAATTGAGTGTCTGCTCTTGCTCTGCACACCTTCCTGAAACAACCAGAGGGAGTCGCTAGAGCAGCATCATGGACATTTTCCCTCACAAACCTGGCTCCTGTGAACACTGGGCAGCAGGCAGGTGACTCCTCTGGGCTAGTTGGAGCAGCAGCTTGGTGAGTCTGGCTTACTGAGGTGGTGGAGGTATACCTTCGGGCTTGTATTTTTCCACTGTGCCACCCCAATACCGAAACATGTTTATATTATCATTTTAATTTCACACACTGGAACTGAGACATTTGGATTGGCTCTGTCCTCGGTTGTTTTATGGTCCAAGTGAATATAGAGAGTGAGAAAGCAGAGAACAGGAGCTGATCTGAGTAAGAACACAATTAAGTTTCTAGCACATCACTTTAAATCCCATATCTGGCCGTAAACTGAGAGTCCGCTGCTGAAACACTGCTGACATCAGGAAATCTAATCTTACAGGAAGTTGGACCAAAGTGTATTAAAAAGCAATGAATAAACATTCACTTATTGTCATTCATTCGTTTTATTTTTCTGCTTTGACAGTAAAATAAGTGAAGCCTGTGCTTGGAATTTATATTTAGGTTCGAGCGCATTTGCATTTCTGTCCGTCCTGCATTTTTATGCATATGCATGTTTGTACGCGTGAGATCCTGTCTTGTACGCATGTATCCATATTTATGCAAGATGTTTATGTTGGTGTGCACTGTGCGTCTTTGTGCATTCATGTGTCCGTGTGTGAGTAGGTGACCTTTGTGTCTGATGAGGTATCTGCCGAGGACGATGAGAAGGCAGAGAAGGATGAAGACGATAACGGCAACCACTCCTCCAATCACAGCGTGGTCCACCCCCGAAGAGGTCATCATGGCTGTGGGGTCTGAGGCGGTGGGAGAGGAATAAAAGAGGAGAAGGTGAAAGGGAAGTTGTGTAGGACAGAAAAGGACGCAGGTGTCGTGGTAACAGGGAGAAGGATGGATGAGAAAGAAATCGAGAAAACAGTGCGAGAAAACGAGGAAGAGGCAATGAGAAAGACACAGAGATGGAAGCCAGGTGGTGACAACAGAGACGGATGATGAAAGGCAGCAGAAACGAGAGACAGAAATAATGGGGAGAGTGACGAGAGAAGGCAGAGAGAAAAAGGAAAAGAACAGGATCAGAGAAGAGTTGTCAGTAAACTAAACAGTGAGATTCAGAAGACAAAGACAAACAAAAGCCAGGTGAAAGAAAAGAAAAAAAAAAAAGAAAAGAGGCCATGTTGTCGCAGGACTCTGCAGTTCACCGAGCGAGGCTCTAACGGGGACACACTCCGTTGGTGTTGGGTAAAATCCTCGCCCCCTTCAGCTGTGGTGATTTCCATTTTTCACTCTGACTGAAGGATTTCATGCTCTTCTGTGGATTAAGAAACTCTGAAATGCTCAAGCTTGAGAAATCCAAGGCTGGATTAGAGACTGGGGGGAAACAGTCGAGTGCACGAACCCACCTCACCCTCCCTCTTCGACCTCCGAGTCCTCCAGGACAGTTTTTATAATAATCTGATTAAACAGAAATTCAGATTTATCTGCTACTTTAACTAATACACGATGTGTGAAACTAGCAGATTAACCCAACATGGTGGGTCTGTGATAATGAAGAAAAATACCTACCAAATATTTACAGTATAACAATATTTAAAATGAATAAATGAGGTTAACATATAAATTATAATTCAACAGAACCTTTTAAAATCATTTACTTTAATTAACTGAACTCAAGTGTATTGAAATTAAGAGCAACTTGATGCAAATCAGCAAAAAATATGGTGTAATTTAAAAAAGTACTTTATCTCAATTTTAATATCCCGCAATATATGAATGTGATAAAATAAATTCAATAACTTATAAAACAAACACTGTCTGACTTAATCTGAAATCTATCGTATATAAATTAGTGAAAAGTACCAAGAAATGTATATAAGCATATTTAAACACTGGCGGAAATAAACTAATTGAATACTATGATTTAATTACAGGAAATTTGATAAAGTTTTAAATTCATGGAGATGAAGCTGAAAACATCATCTTTTCTACGTCTCAATAGAGCTGCCATTGACTGAGATTCAGGTTTTTCACCCAACAGCAAAAAATTTATTTCATTTTTATTTCAGTTTTTCCTTCCAGGTTTCCTTACACATACTTTCAGACTCTCTACTTGCCCTTTGAAGGAAAAAAAAACTCTGCGATCTTCACAGAAATAATTTGAAACAACGTTTATTTCGCCTGACTTTTCTGAAACGGATCAAACGCCGCGAGTTGATTTGAAAGTCACTCAGATAGGCACAACTCAAAAGCAGCACTTGTCAACTGAATGCACTTTTGAAAAGGAAAGGGAGCTGGAAAGCGTATGAATGTTTGAAGGGTCAAACCAATGAAGACGGATAAAGATTGAACCATTCAGAGGAAGAAGGAGTGAGATTATACGTCCGATTAGAGCTGCGACAGTAGTGTGGGGACGACCGCTGAGATGTGAGCAAACTGAGACCGAAGGAGACGAAGGAGAGAGGGAGCATGTTACAACCAGCTGGGACACCACAGCGATGGAAAATGGACAATGTTCGGAGTAAAAAGTCACATTTCAGCCAGTTAGAGGAGTGAAGGGGCCTGACAGCAACCAACCAGAGGCCAGCGGCACACACACATACACAACAACAAGAGGAGGAGGGTGAGGTGATGAGGGGGTACGGAGAGAAGGGGAGGCTCTGAGCACCAGTCAGAACAACCCACACACATATACACACACACACACACACAGAGGGAAAAATGGAGCACACACACTCGGGCTGGCCGGCGTGGAGGTGAGAGGGGCATGCTGACGAGGCGAGACTGAGAATGAGCCCATAAATCCTGCTGTCAGCATCAAAGGAAAGCAGACAAGACCCAAGAACACCTCGAAGCCTAACCCCTCCCTCTCCACAACTAACATACACACACACACACAGAAAGAGAGAGAGAGAGAGGAAGTGGAACACTCTGTAAATTACTTGTACCACTTACAGGGTCAGGCTGGTGTGTACGCATCTTTTTGAGATAGACATTGTGTCTATGTGTGTGTGTGTGTGTGTGTGTGTGTGTGTGTGTGTGTGTGTGTGTGTGTGTGTTTGTGTGTGTATGTGAGAGAACTCGTGTTCCCAGTCTGTCTGTGCAAGTATGAGCAACAACAAAGCATTACGTGGGCAGGAGTATGAAATATTCATCCCTCTGGTCTGAAGTTCAAAGGGTGCACAGACATGGTTTCTTTTTTTCCAGAGTGACAGACAGATGAAAACAGACAGAACTACAGATGGACAGACAGACAGGTGGACGATACGTAAGAACGACAGGTGACTGGTGGAAACATTATACCTGCACCGTTGTCTGCAGCTTCTTCTTGAGTGGATGAGTAGATGGATGATGGATGTTTAGATGGATGGATGATTAGATAAGTGAAGGGGTGTGTCAGGGTTTAGGGTTGAGGGTTGGGGATTATTAACAGGAAGAAAGAGGGAAACAAGAAAAAAAACATCAAACAGCTGTGGCACACCTTCATTATGCGTTTCTTCAATTCTTTTCTTGTGTTTGCATGTGTGCGATACTGGAAGTGAAACAAACGTCCAGTATCTCTGACTGTCACACACACTGCAGCACAGTTTGTGTATTGAAGAGAAAAAACATAACAAAAGCAGTGACTACATGATGATGTTTGTTTTTCCACTTCATTAATACTCACAACTCTTTTGTTCTTAATTCTCACAACTCTTTTGTTTGCAAGTGTATGTCCAAGTGTGAAACGCAGATTGTTTTACCTGTGAAAGTGTAAACTCCATTCAGCCGGACGAAAACCGAGGCAGTAATGGAGGAGGAGGAAGAAGAGGAGGAAGAGGAGGAGGGGGTGGCAGTGGATGGAGCAGCGCTGGCAGAGGAGGGAGTCGGGGTGGCAGGGGAAGAGGTGGGAGCAGAGGTGTCAGGAGAGAAGGGCAGACCAGGGAAGAGGGCATTGGATAAAGTGGTGGTGGTGGAGGGGGAGGAGGAAATAGTGGTCGACATGTCAGCATCGGTTGGGGTGGTGGAGGTGGAGGAGTCGGTGGAGGAAGTGGAGGTGAGGTCAGGAGGAGAGGAAGAGGAGGAGAATGAGAGAGTGGAATCAGAGCTGGAGATGTCAGGTGAGGAAGAGGAGGAGGAAGATGTGTAGGAGGAGGTTGGAAAAGATGTGGGAGAGGTGGAGGAGTCAGTGGAGGGAGAGGTGGAGGAGTCAATGGAGGGGGAGGTGGAGGAGTCAATGGAGGGGGAGGTGGAGGAGTCAATGGAGGGGGAGGTGGAGGAGTCAATGGAGGGGGAGGTGGAGGAGTCAGTGGAGGGGGAGGTGGAGGAGTCAGTGGAGGGGGAAGTGGAGAAGTCAGTGGAGGGGGAGGTGGTATCCGTGGTGTCGGGGTCAGAGGGATCTGAGGTGGTAAAGGAGGAATTGGCAAGCAAAGCGCAAAAATGGCCATGGAGTTGAACGAACGGGACACAGAGAAGCGATAGGGAAAGAAGCGCAACAACGAGCGAAAGCGTTTGGATGGTAAAGCGTGATGGTGGCG
This sequence comes from Polydactylus sextarius, assembly GCA_016801845.1. Taxonomy (NCBI): domain Eukaryota; kingdom Metazoa; phylum Chordata; class Actinopteri; family Polynemidae; genus Polydactylus; species Polydactylus sextarius. Next base: position 9,524,952 of record CM028916.1, on the reverse strand, counting down.
TTTGGATGGCGATGGTGGCGTGGTCGGATGAGAATAAAACAAAAACAAAAAACAAAACAAGAAAGAAAAACAGGAAGGAAAGAAACGAAAGAAAATCAGAAGAGAAAAAAGATGGAAGATGTACAAGCAAAAGCCACAACAACAACAAAAAAAAAAACGTGATGAAGAAATGTAAAAGAAGAAGATTTCTGAACCCTTTCACTTCTCTTGTCTACATCCCTATGTCTCTCCTCCAACACTTTTCTTTGCCCTCCCTCTTTTCACTGTCTCTTGTTACCTTGCACCAGGAGTGTGTACTCTCCCTCGTCCATCCCGATGCCGTTGTCAGCGTGGCAGAGGTAGACGCCATTATCTGATTTGTTGAGCATCTCAAAGCGCAAGAAAGCACCATCAGCTTTGGCCAGCGGGGGGAGCTCTCCATCCTTCTTCTGCCATGTGTAGGAGGTGGGTCTGAGACATGAGAGAGAGAGAGGAAGAACAATAGTCCTGAGGTGAACTGCACAAGCTCTGCGCATTTTGCAAAACAAAGTGAGGTGACTAAAAGTTTAAAGGAAAATCAAAAGAGAAGTGACGTGATGAGAGGAGAAGGGCGCTGTGACGAGCGCTGCGGGAGGAAGAAAGAAAGAGAAGAGGTGGATGAGGAAGTGGAGACGCTGGGAGGGATGAAGACAAGATAAAAGCAAGAAATGATGGAAACAGAGAGAGAGGCTGAGAGTGAAAATGAAAAAGACAACTGAGATGATGTAGAAGATGGAGGGATGAAGGGCGGGGTTGAAAGGTGTGTCCCACCTTGAAGAGGAAAAGAACTTAAAAGAGAAGAAGAAGAAGATCAGCATTTCAAATCAGCATGCGTTAAAAAATCCATTCTGCATAAGAGATTGTGTATGAGAGATAGCGAGACGTTCCTTGATAAAAGAATCAATTATGCAAATGTGTGAGTCCTTAAGCGCTGTACAGTAATTACAATGACGGGAGTCTGAATTGGGGACAGACCTGAATGTGTTGGACTGATTAATTGCTCTATGAAATGTGGGAGGGGGAAAAAAAAATCCTGTGCGACACCTAAAGGTGGAAACTGTGACTTGACGACAGCAGAAGACACTGGTTCAGTATTTGTTGGAGACAGGTACTCTGCTGCTCTTATCAACATTTTTCTCCTTTCACTTGAAAATCTTTCCACTGATTCTGAGAGGCAAAAATCTACAACAACTCTGTTATGGCTTCTGGGCAAAAAAAAAAAAAAAAAATCTCAAACTGAGTGAAAGCTAATCGTCTGCTCCCTTGACAACTGCTGCTGAGCAAACACTGGGGGACGGTGGACTTCCTGTGAAGCTCTACGTCGTGAATATGTGACACTTCTGGAGCATAAATCCTAACAGCAGAAGAGGGATTCACTCCACTGTCCTGAGGACGATGAAAAGGTGAATAATCCTCGTCACCTGATATTTGCAGTTAAATACCATCAGCTGTTGTATTCCATCGCCGTTTGAACGTTAGTTAATATGCAATTAACTGAACAATTAACTTCACATTTACAGGCTGTAACTCATGTTGTGTTATTAAATATAAAGCTCGACAGTCACTCTGTGTTATACAGCAGGTCGTTTAGGTGCAGACGTCCAATTGGTGGAAACTCCTCAGTTACTTCACACGCTTTAATAAACACTAACAAATGTCACGATCTGCTGGAGGATGTTCTTTATTACCATTATAGAAACTCTGCTGTTGCATATTCCTCATTCTCCAAAGCAGTAATCACAATAAAGAATGAGCTTTTGGCTATTTTTGTTAAACTCAGTTGTGTTAAATTATGCTGAGTGTGATACATCAAACACACAGTATCTGTCGTCTGCTCAGTGTTTTTACAGTTTGAGATTTTAAATCTTAGATTGTTCATATTGATATGTTCTTATTTTCATTAAATCCCAGAGAAACCCAGCAATGCATTAGTTGGACTCTTATTACTTTCAGGTCTGTGGCACTCAGCCCCAAGGCCTCTGGTTTCTACAGAAAATGGACATATTTAAAAGCTGCTCTGATCAATATTTTATATAAACAATGGGTGAGATGAAAAATCACCTGACGGTGCAGTTCTCCTCAGTTGTTCACAGTTTTTCAGGCTTTTTGTCACGTCACTGTTTTCGTTTTACAGCCCAGAGCCTCTAAATGCTTGTGTTGAGTATCAGGCTTCAAAATTCACCAAATCAGAGCTGAACCTGCGTCCTCAAAACGCCTGAGCAGTCATCTGACCACCCGAAGGATACTTTCGATTTTCTATTTAGTCAGACTGAGTCAGACTGAATCAAACCCTAGAGCATTAATCAACCAGCTGCAGATTGGTTTGGTCGGTGTGAACATCAGACTCAAACTCTGATCCAGAAAGTTCTAATGTTCTAAGTGCACTCTGGATCACGTGATATAAACCAGTCACATGAGTCACACACACAATACATCTTTAATTTGTACATCTCATTTTATCCATTGAAAACTTAATTAATTCATTTGTTCTCAGAGACACACACAGTTTCTCTAAATGTGAGCTGCTTTCACAGCCTTTGTTAATACTTATGTGTGGGATGGTTCAAGATAACTCACATCACCATAGGTTATTAAATTGTCTAATAGCAGATATGTGTCCAAGATCAATATGAAGATGAAGACAATCTGACAATGCTTCATCGGGAACAATATCCTGGAACAAATTAGCAGCAATTTATTGCCTTTTTACCCTCTGACTAATAATCAAGCAGCATTTCAACCACCCATGCAACACAATGCATCATTTTGGCATCGGTTTGGTTCAGGAACCAGGCTTTGAGATCCTGGTTTATTTGGCAACACCTGGAGTTATTAGTAGTGACAGTAAACACAGTTAACGCTAGAGGTCACACATTTGTCTGATCTGCTGCGAATAACCAAAAGTGACAAGTGTCTTGTTTTGTAGATCTAGTTTTGATGAACAACAGCCAAATCACATCAACTGTGATGCTTCATTTTAAAGAGTTAACTTGTGCTTGGCCAGTTCAAAGCATTTCGTGTGAAGACACAGCAGATAATGCTGTGCATTCAGCATTTTCTCCACCTGGTTTGTAAAACTGCAAATATATAGATTTATAGATATATAGTCTGGAGACCGAAAATTAAACAAAGAGAGAAGTGAATATTAGACTGAGATATAAAACACAACTTCAGATGAATGTTAATGTTGCTCCGTATACCAGTATAAAATACCAGTTTCTGAGGTGATAATGTTTTCATTACAACATATTGTTCTTCCCTTATGCGCTATGTCAATATATAGTAAAGATAAATATCTAATTTTCATTTAGTGGGGGACTATTTGACATTTAAACAATGGATTAATACACACACGGTGCTCCGGCGAGTGTTTACAACAGCAGGACAGCACATGTAGTTTCTAATAAAAATAAACAAAGTTCACAGTAACAAGGAGCAGGTCGTGGAGTCACTGTTGATTCTCGGTGATGTGTTTTTAATCATTTTTGGACAAAGTTGAAGCTTGGCGGGACAGAGGAATAAACGCTGCTACGTCTGTTTGAGTCTTTTCATGGGATTAGTTGACAGTCAGAAAAGTGCAGAACATGCCTGAGCTTCCCCTTTAACAGGTGAGATTATTGTAATCCTGTTACATGTCACCTGCTGTTTTTTAACCGTGGCCGTGACCTTGCACACATAAGAAAGCTTTGCACGCAACTAACGCCAAAGTCATGCAAAAGGCTTCTTAGGGGTAAGCGTGTTCGGCAAATGCTCTCAGGGAGTTTAACTAGTTTAAACGACTTCAAGAGCAGAAATGTGATGTGATTTAGCAGCACTCTCCGGCCGTGCTGATTGAATAGATGGGAAATATAATAGAATGTAGAGCACAAATTCTTTTCTCTTTTATTAGAAAGCTCTTGCCACCAGGTGTCAAGGAAACACACAGCATGGCATTCGATATGGGGAGTTATTGTTTTAACGCTGACGGGATATGACCACAAAGGAGGAGAGGAAAGGAGGAGAAAGAGGTGGGAAAAGAGATAAGAGAGAAGAGGAGGGAAGAGGAAAGGAGGGGAGGAGAGGATGGTGACGTTCACTGAGTTTGACCGAGGGGGAGGCAGTAAAGGAGGAGGAGAGGAGGCTGAATGTCTGGGTGTGTCGGGAGGAGCGTGTCGTTGCGGTGATTGGGTTTTGACTGACAGCTGTGGGGGCAACCTGTATCTGATTTGATTGGACACCGGCTCACCCACAAGCAGTGGTGCACAGAAACACACACGTACACACACATGCACACACACACACACTGTCTTCCTATTGTTCGTCTTTCGCTGCTTGTCACTGAATCCGTCTCCTCTCCGCCCCCACACTTCTCCCTCTCAGCTTCCTCTCCACCTCTCCCTCTCTTGCAGGTTTGGTTTCCTTCTCCCTCTCATTCCTTTCTCCTTTCTCTTCTTCTGTCTCCATCTTTTTGTTTTCTTTTTTTACACCCAGCCTCTGCCACTCTGCGGGTGCTTTTATCTGAAGCTTCTCCACGTACTAAGTTAAGTACATTTTTAGAGCGAGTGATCCCAAGGGGAGCTGACCCCTGAACTCTGGCACTGCCAAGGCCATTTTCTGCTGCATGCAACCATTTATTACCTAAGAACAAGACTTCATATATAGGACATAGACTACGTCATTTAATGGCTGCTTTCATACACGGTATCTAATTGTATCTCAAATAAATAGTTACTAGTGTAGGAACTCCTCATGGGACTTGAACCCTTCCTTCCTTGGTACACTCGCACTTCTCCTGTCTATAATTTATCGACTTTGCTGCCTCTTAAAGCACGTAGAGGCGATGACAGTCACCTCCTTCTCCCCCAACCTCTATCTGGTCCAGCCGCCAATCAAACTAACTGGCTAGCCTTATTCCTTGCCACTCCTGTGACGAACTGACAGAGGGGGGAATGAGAGAGAGAGGAGAGAAGAGGTGATGGAAGAGCAGAGTGGGAGGAAGACGAGGAGGAGGAGGAGGAGGGATGGGGAATTTGGAGAGAAAAGGTGCGAGGAGAGATAGAGGAGAGTTATAGGGGGGAGGGGGAGAAGAGGGGGGATGATGAGGGCAGGGAGGCGTCGTGACAAGACGGAGAGGAGCAAACGAGCTGTGAGTGACACGGCGGCAAGAGATACCCGATGATGGAGGGAGGAGGAGGGAGGGGGGAAGAGGGGAGTGGATCAATAGGGTTGGTTGGCTGGAGGTTCATCTATAATGCAGAAAGGCCAGGGGAAGGAGTGTATTTGTGTGGGCAGGATTTAAGATGAAGGTTGCAGTTTGTTTGTGTGTGTGTGTGTGTGTGTGTGTGTGTGTGTGTGTGTGTGTGTGTGTGTGGACACTGAATCAGTGAACATGTGAACGGTTGTCGTAGCAGCTGTTTTTTACTTCGAGCGCCACTGCTCGTGAGCTTGTCATGTTTGAACAGGTGACTTCTTACACGAGACACAGTCAGACACATGTTAATGGATGGTCGCTTACGAGTGTCAGTGCTGCACACGAAACCTGCAGGTGTGTGTGTGTGTGTGTGTATTTGTGTTGAGTCATTTCACACTTAACCGAATGTGTTTACATGTGCGTGTTCTTCTTTGTCTCTGATGTGATACACACCCTGACCTGTTCATTAGAGCCAGAATTTCCATCAATATGTGTTATATTATGGAGAAAAAACAGGTCAAATTGTTATGTAAGAGATAACCTTTATCTCTATCTCTGTTATTCCTGTTGCAGAGATAAGAATCACGTCAAAAAAAGGAAAAATATCACACCAGGTTGAAGTGACGACGGTGGCAGAGTGTTTTTTAAAAAAATGATGAACTTACCCAGACCTTAACCATAGTCACAAGTCACATGAGCAGTTTTAAAAAGACTCTGGCAAACAGTTTTAGTGGGCAAGGTAAGAGAAGGCGTCACGCTTTTCACAGAAAACAAACAGGAAACACTTCACGGAGGCTCATTTATCATCTCATACATCACACACCCGACACGTGCTGATTCTGTTTGTACAGTGTACCTCATGTAACACTCTGTCCCCCAGAGAGTTTCAATTAAACTGTGTTATTAAAATGTTGCTTAGTAGTTTTCACTTTTATTTTGTGTATTTGTAGGTGTGCATGTAGTGTTTGAATCAGCAGTAGTGTGAGTGCATGCACACGGTGTGAATGTGTGTGTGTGTGTGTGCGGGTGTGTGTGTGTCTTACTCGGGGTTGCCGTTGCCCAAACACTGGAGATAAAACTTCTCTCCCTCTCTCGGCAAATCGCTCTCAGGATTAATCTCCACATCCGGTTTATCTGTAAGTGGAAGACACACACATGCACACACAATCACACACACACGCATGCACACACACACAGACACACACACACACACACACACACACACACACACACACACAAAAGAGCATTAGATCAAGTTATGTAACACAGGACTCAACCAGCAGTCTCATTCATTCATCCCATCTACATCCTGTAAGCGTCACCATCTCTCTGCCTCCTACAATGACATAACCCACCCCCCTTCTCCTCCTCCTCCTCCTCCTCCTCGCCCTCCTCCACACAACAACGACATCACTTCTTCGCTCAGCGACGTAGTACTGTTGGCTCATCCACATGATGGCAGCACCAGCACAGAGTCGGGCTCAGCTCCATTTATAGTTTTAATTTCAGATGATAACCTGCTCCCCTCATCCGCTGTGACTCGACTCTGGGCGAGTGCATGTGCGGAGGAAGGTTAAATTCCTTCATGGTTGTTATTACAGGTAGCTAATGTGAAATTACTGGTGCACAGGTCAAACTGCAAAGAAGGGAAATGTCTCTATACTGCTCTATAAAAGAGAAGAGCAAAGCAGAAATGAAAACCCTCAAACCAGAGTGGTTTGAGGTTTTACTTTACATTTCCCTCTCTGTTCTCTACCCCCCTCCACCTCCACACATCCCCCCTCATATTTCCCAGTTGACTCACACAACACCCGCAGAGCCTGCTCACTCCTCTTGTCCCCGGGGGCGAGAGACGGATGGTCGACGGCGCAGGTGATGAGGGTGTTGTCGTCGCTGCGACTCACCTCCAGGGTGAGCTCGCTGCTCACGTTGTACGGGATCGTCTGGGACGGGCTCCACCACGTTCGGACGACCTGAGGAGAAGAGGGACAAGAAAGGGAGGAGACAGTCAGGAGGAAGGTGTCTGCATCTTAACCAGGGACCAGTCACGGCATCGATGAAGGAAAACAGGACGCACATGAGCTGAGACACACAGAAACGCCCTGGACTGTAATTAGGATGTAGCTGCTTCATGTTGCAGGACTGTGCACAGGTGAACTGACCCTCATTTGTTCCCATTAAATGAAAAAAAATGCCTTTTTGGTGCAGTTACCTTGTGCCCTTGGGTGTTTTGTTCTGCCATCTGTCATTACATGCTACATATACTGTACGTCCACCAATGCTTTTCCACACATTTTTATAGCATCATCATACCTCGTCTCTGCCTAAAAGGATCCATTTTTTTCTGCTGACTCATTTGGAGAAGTACACAATCGTTATCTCCAATAAAACTTTCCATCACATAAAACCTAGAGGTCTATCTTTACTTCATCAGAGTAATGTGAGTCACACATCTTCTCTCCTGTCATCTGACAAAGTTAGTCTAAAACAGAAAGGGCCGAGGTGAATCTATCGATCTGTTAGTCGATATACAAAATTATACATAACTGATAAATGTCTAAAGTCATTAATCAGGATAAATTAGTCAAAACTCACTGGTTCCTACATCTAAAATGTGAAGATGTGCAGCTTTTTCTCTGATTATCTTAGGACAGTCAGTCTCTAAGTAACGAAGACAGACACTAGACAATATGTCAGTTTCAAATCCAAAAACAGTGATGAAATAATGGTTTGCATCTTATGATCCATTTTCACTTCTATAGCTCACACTCAGATGGAAATATTCAAATCCTCTAAAGTCTCATATCCTTGCTTCATGTAGGAAACATGTAAAGAAGCATCTCAGCCTCAAAGCTGCATCATGTGACGCTCAAAAGTCGGCGCTGCATGTTCGCAGCTCCACGTGACACAGAGAGTTAACTGCAAATTCCCTCAGTCCCCAGAACCCCTGCAATGGAACATCAGTCACACTCACTCACACACACATACACACACACACACGCTCATGTTTACTAACCAGGCCAGTCTGTGATGTTTCATGCTGAAGGACACCAAAGGGACGAGTGAGGCTAAAGATCTAATGTTGCTAAGTCCAGTTTTCTTTGGACTTGGCTCGCGCTCTCACTCGCTGTTGCTTAGGAGACAGTTTGAATTTTGCATGATATCATAAACAAGAATAGAGGTTTATTCTGGCAAGTGGAGAACATCTACAACATCTTAACTGCAATCTGTCACACACACATTTTTGGTATTTAGCTTTATGAAACAAGTCATAACGACACATTATTGGCTGCAGCCTGTGCAGAATGAAACAGAAGAAGAAGAAAAGTAGGAGGAGTTGGGCAGGTGTGTGACGGCCTGAGCGGCAGCAGCGGTGGCAGCAGCGGCAGCGGCAGCACTGCAGCTCAACTGAGTATGAAAGCGTAAACACAGTGGAGACCGTCATCCAGGAGATTGCCCTCTATTGTAGGAAAAAATATCAAACTGGGTGGTCAGAGCGTGAAAGTGGTTGGTGAATCTGGGAAAGTGGACCAGAACCTTATCATTTTCTCCTATGTGGAGTGACACACATACACATACATACGCACGCACAAGCATGGGTGCATGTAGGTCAAGCTCATGAATAACATATACACAGAGGAGACAGAGATAGTGGCAGGGAAGCAGATTGGAAAACACACACTCGTTTTTTTTTTTATTATTTATTTATTTTTTCATCCATCTAACTCTTTCAGAGTCACAGATATCATAGACGCCTCCGCCTCCTCCTCCCCTGCCTTCTCCAGAGGACTCTTCAAATACCACTGAATCTAATGACGTCTCTCTTTTTATTACCATAACCAGTCCTCTGACCCACAGAGAAAATTAGTTTACTTTCCAGGTGCATTTCAAAAACCCGATGCCACTCAGAGGAGTCTTTTCGTCACTGTCTCTCTCTCCTCAGCCCCTCTCTCGCTCTCTGCACAAACAAATACAGACAGTGCACAGCCTTTATTAAAGACCATGGATCTCCACAACCAGACTAGGGAATGAAGAAATCCTGTTTGTTTACTCACTGGCTCCTGTGTACAGTATTTTCAAAATAATACAACTGAGTTTTAATAAGTTTTTCAGGCCCAAGGGGTTATGGAACTGACTCAACACATTCATTACGGAAAAAATAAGATGCAGTCAGTTTAAGTGGTTTTTCCCAAGACAGCAGTGATGCACATTCAGTTGTAATTCACATTTCCAGAGTTCATTATTAGATCATAAGGACAGATTTGCATGTCAGCTGCTTCAAGCAAAGCAACAAGCACATCAGACCTGGGAAGCAGCAACAGGTTGTGTTACATGTATGTTACATATGAATGAAAGGACTCACTTACTTCATCTGAATTACAAAAAAATATATAGATAGATTAGATAGATAGATAGATAGATAGATAGATAGATAGATTTTAGTCATGCACGTCGTTTTGGTTTTGGAAGACTCTTGTCTACCAGTTTGCAACAGAGTTAAATAAAATTTCGATTGTGGTGTAAACAGTAGCTTCCAGAAACACAGTTCTCATTAAGCTGAAAGTCGACACAGTCTGGAAGTCTGTGTTTTCTCCAATAAAAACTGTTTGCCAGAGTAACCAGGATGTTGTTTCTGGAAACAATAGATTGAATTTTTTCAAAGTAATTTTTCAATACTAAGAGCAAGAGAAACTAAATTCTCCACCACTGTGCTGACAGAAATCTTAAAACTATCTACATAGCGAAATTACCCTTTAATATCATTATGTTGTTTAACAAGGCTGCAGGAGCCACAGCTATTTTCAGCTTTAATATAACCTCACTGTACACAGTCTGCCCAACGCTAGGCGCAGACAAAGTCAGAGACAAGTTAATGGACAAAGTGAAGCGTTTAGCTGCTAAGTAGCCCGACGTGTCCCTGAGGTGTTGGTGCAGACCAAAGTACAGCGCGAAGAGTCAATATTGGACTTGAATTCATCAGGTGGACACAAACATGACTCCGGTTGAATGCGAATGCTGCTCTGTATCAGCAAATAGGCAAATATCTTCCATAAAAAAAAAATCTTCCACATTCCAAATATTATAATACATTAGAGTTTGAAACTCAACCTCTCTACATACACGGGACATTACAAGACACCTGCAGATATGACCATTTCACTGGGAATATGATGTAGAGATAAAAATAAAGGTGTGAAAACTGATGGTTCTTCAGTGTTAGATATGAAGGAAATAGCAAACTGCAAGGCACAATTGGTTTTCTGGAAAGCAAAGTAACAGTATATATTTCTTTAGAGAGCAAACACAACTACTAGTTCCTGACAAGTGCATTATTTCATTTAAAGGTTATTTATACGAGATCATGAACTTTAATGTAGCTATTTTCTGTGCAAAGATATGGTATAGAAATGGCATCCTGAGCACACACTGAGAATGAAGTCAGTGTGTGTGTGTGCATGTGCGTGTGTGTGTGCGTGTTGTACTCCAACATCTCTGATCTTTGTTGTGGTGAGTCCAGCCATATTTATAAAGGGAGAAAAACAACGACCACCCACACATTAAGTGAGATGGTAGAGTCCAGTAAGATGTGTTCAGGTCACACAGACCTTTCAAGATTTCAGACAGTCTTCGACCTCAAGGGCCTCAAAGAAAGAATGAGGTAAAACCAGAAGGTGCTAAAATCCAGGTGAGACTGTTGACAATTTTTTACTAGTCCCATCAGTCTCTATCCTTATGTGGAAGTCGTTCAGTGAATGTCTGTTCCAGTCCAACCTTGGATCAAACTTCTTACTGGTTTGGAGCACTACAAGTTGCTGAAGGGCTCCAACCATTTTGATGAGTTACGGTCTGCTTTCATTAGTGAAGACAGAAGAGGCATAATAGCTTTCTTTATGTTAGTGATATTATGAATTTGTTTGGTAAATGTCCTTATATTGAGGTGACTATCTGCTGGCATTGCTGACAGCGATGCTAGTGAAGGTCAGTGTTCAATGTTCTGGTTGTTTACAGTCAGACTCAGACAGTAGCAGTTATGACTGCACAGGTGGTTTGTTTTCAAAGTGAGAAAACCACAGAAACCAGATGTCATGTTGGTGCCATTTCATCCTTCTGTGCATTTCGTCAGTGAAGACGAGCTACATGCTAGTTTTACATAACAGCCAGTCACATTGAATTGCGAGAACTCAGTACAGTGAAAGCCTTCAACGTCATTGTAAAAATATCACAAAGACAAAAACGTATGGGTATATATCTGTTATTTAAAAAAACAGTATAGTTTAATTGATGTATTCATTTATCGTGTATTATCTTATGGCCTCACCATGTGGTTCATTATTAAAAAAACCTAAAAACTTACAACAGTTCACAAAAATACCAAATCATTACAAATCATCACAGTTAGATCTGTAATGACTGATAAATCATTACAAATAAATATTAATGCTCAATTACATTTTTACTGAATTAGTGAAAATGTGTGCAGGCGTTCTCCTTCGTTAATATTTAAGCCTGACTGCTATGTTCCAGCACTGGTTAAATATTTAATGGGATGCCTGTTCTTTTCTAGAAAAATCTTATTCCTGGAATGAGAAGTTGGGCAATTGGCTCATCCTTGAGACTTAACCTCTCCCAAGGTGGTGATGGGATGAAGATGAGGTGCTGGTGATGCTAATGGTCCAACCATCGAGCGAACAGACCACCATAAAATAATCACATTAGCAGAAACAAAACAACCGGATGCAGCAATTACAGTGTCCGGCATGTTTGGGCTTTCAAGGGTGGAAAAGTGGCTGTAACTCTGAATTCAGAATTAGACAGTTAATCGATTAGGATAATAAAATCCCTTTAGCCTGATGATGAGAAGTAAAATGTTGTTTTTATATTCAAAGAAAGGAATCTGCCAGACGATGAGGTTTTACAATTTCTTTTGAATATTCAACTGTGACGTCTTGTGCGAAATGACAATAAAAAAAAAATAAATAAATAAAAAAGCAGTTTAAATGACTTAAAACTCATGAGTCATCTAAGCCGAAGAAAATCTTCACATATTTTGTGTGAAAGAGTGTGAAATTATCTTTGTAAAATATTATGTTTTGAATTTACAAAACATCCTAATGTAGAAAATGCTAATAAAAATACTTGCATTAAATGCTTTTTTAGACTTAAGGGCTGTGATGGGTGTTTTGCCATTTAACAAACTAAACTGTCATTTAATATATATATATATATATATATATATATATATATATATATATATATATATATAACATACCATTAGTTGAATTTTGGATCAAAGGCAGAGAACGGAAGTGAAGGAAACGGAGCTGCTCAGTGGCACAAAAAAGCAGAAAACTGGTTGTACTTGTCTGCTCACAGGTGTGAAAGTGTGCATCTGTGAGTAGACAGTAAAGTATGGCTTAACACCACTGTGCACACTCAGCAAATGTCCTGTGTGTGCATGTCTGTGCATGTGTGTGTGTGTCTATGTAGGGGGTTGAGGAAGGTTTTAAAGTAATCAAAACAGTCATCACTTCTCAGTTTAAATCGGATTATGGCCGGTGAAAGCACTAAAGTCTAATGTGAGCGTTCCTATGAGGTCATCTAATTTGGACAGAGTTCATTAGTCCTATTACTGGATTACATCGCTGCTGCTTTGGTTCTTCTACGTCAGTCCTCACATGGACTTTACTTCTACGACTTTTCTTATTTCATATCACTGCAAAATCTAATATATTTTGGTTCTGGACTGTTGGTCACACAAAACAAGCAATTTCAAGTTGTCTGTCTCAGCTTCGGGAACTTGCGTCTGACATTTTCTGATACTTCATGGACTAATTTTGATTGATGAATCAAACAAAAAGTGACAGAACAATCTTTGAGTAAAATTTGCATTCGATGAGTCAACTTTAATTGAATGATTTAAATGACACTCACCAAATTTTTAACAACTTGCTAAGAAGTATATTTTTTAGTAAAGAAACAAGATTTATTTCAACAATCGCTGAATAAAAATTTCAGTAATGAGTCGACTTTATTTTGTGATTTCTTAAAAATCCTTATTGGGGTTCTTGATGCTGCAGATGTTGTATTATGAGTAGTATTACTTTTGATACTCTAATTTGAAGTTACTTTTGGGAAAAATTTTAAAATACTTGTGAGGAAGTATTTTTAGCAAAGAAACCTGATTTCCCTTCTAATTCCTCCTTGTCTGTTGCACTTCTCTGCTCCGTGTGGACTCACGTCCATGTAGCCTTCGCCATCCGCCCCACGTCCTGCATTATGACAATTTAGGCTGGTATTCAGCTGCTATGGCTTTAAGTGCTACCATAAATCCCCATTATCCCCAATCCAATACATCGATGTCACTAAATGATCCATAGCCCTTTCACACAGTACAACTAATACAGTCTTCAAAGCTCTTAGCCTTTCATTCTTCTCAATTACCACTCCCTTTCCCGCACTCTCTCCCCGTCTCCTCTCTCTTTCTCTCTATCTAAAGCCTCTTTCCAGATTTCTCTCTTCGTTTCGTCAGCCTTTCCCGTTTACCTCCCCTTTCTCCTGTTGCTCTCTGCAGTCCCCTCTTCTTTCAAAACACCCCTCCTCCCTCACCCCACCCCACCCCGCCACTTCTTGATTTTTTGCTTCATCCCCAGTCTGCGCTCCCACTCAGCCGCAAAGCCGCCGCCTCGCTTCTTCTTCTTCTTCTTCTACTGTGGTTTTCCTAATTCCCACACTGCTTGCTCCCTCTTTCTCCCTCAGTCAGGTCTTTACAGCTTCCATCTCTCCCACAGTCGCTCTGTCTATTTTCATGCGCGTGAGTGTGAACAAACGAATGAACACACACATACACACACTCACACCATTGAGTCTCTCGCTCTCTGTTCTCTGTTTAATCAGCAGCTCCTCTCTGTCACTTTCCTGATACAAGGCATCTCTCTCTCTCCTTTCTCTACATCTGTGTCGCCCTTATTTCCTCCCCCTCCTCCTTCCCCCTCTCTCCATCTCTCTCCTCCTTTCCTTTTACTGTCAGTGAAGCTGTCAGAGAAGCAGTGGCAAGCAACAGTCAATGGGCTCATCTTTCCAGTATACACACACACACGCGCACACACACTCACACATGCGCACACACACACACACACACACACACACACACACTGACTACAACTGCAGGAATGAGAAGCTTTAATAATAGCACAGTGACCTGAGGTGCTCTTTTGCTATCTAGCCGGAGATGAGCGCTGTGTGACAGTCTGTGTGTGATTATCATCTGTCCATTACCAGTGTTTGCGTGTTAAATTGAACAGCAGTGTGTGTGTGTGTGTGTGTGTGTGTGTGTGTGTTTCCAGCAATGACTGATTGGTGCAGAGTGATGTCAGGACATCAGGGCGAGGCCTTGAACACATCATCCTTCACATCCAGTTGATCTACTTCCAATTGCTCTCTACCTGTCTCGTCTTTACTTTAAACGGTCAGTTCACCCAAATTACAACAACACAGACAGTGTCCCTGTCACCTGAGATGTTATTCTATCACCAGATAGAAACAATGATTTAGTTAAACCCTGGTTTACAGCGTGACACTTTATGTGACATTATGTTTTAATGCCAATGCGATAAAATTATTTACTTTGCAGGATCTTTGGATACAATGAGAAATACTATGATTATTTAATACATAGTGTTTCATTTATGAGTATTGCTCAGGTGTATAACCCTGATAATCATTCAGGATTGTTAGGATGTCACATAATCCTGATGAAAAGAGATTTCAGAGACTTTGACCAGGCAGAGAGTCTCATGAAAGATGTTGTCGAGTTGCATTATGGGAAATGCATCATCAAGTGTTTTTGGTACTTGACCCGCACGACAGACT
Organism: Polydactylus sextarius; assembly: GCA_016801845.1. NCBI lineage: Eukaryota > Metazoa > Chordata > Actinopteri > Polynemidae > Polydactylus > Polydactylus sextarius. The sequence continues at coordinate 9,509,894 of CM028916.1, read as the reverse complement.
GAAAATCCTTGGCACTTTAATTTCAATCAATGTTAACCCTGCAAGCCACTGTCCTTTATGGATGAGCAGCACTAATGTAAAATTGTTTGGTTAACACTGGAGAAGATTGTGGTCACGGTGAAAACAAACATTAACTGTCGGTCTCTGAAGGATGCAAACTTCAGTTTACTGGTATTAAAGTTGGAGATGCTGCTCATTCGTCCAACTAGCTCCTACTTTCTCATCTCACCACATAAAGGGCACACTACTCGGTGCAGTGGCACTGGACGTAAATCATGTGTTGCCTGGGGACGAGGCAGCTTCTGCAGCAGAGGTGAAGAGGAAACTCCGGTGTGTCAAAACATTGTTTATAAAAAGATGTGTTTTCTACGTTGTGGCCACTGCAAGAAGAGTCAGATATCTCTAGACCTGAGTGCCTTGACCCTAACTCTTCTTTTTCTATCACTTCTTTTCTTCTGCTGGCATTAGCATGCTAACCAGCTAGCCTTGTCTTGTCACTGTAGCCTCCAGTCTGCCCTGCAGAAGTTGCTCTGCTCAGAGGGCGTTTTATAACCTTTTGTCTTGTAAACGCAACGATGTCTGAAGTTCTTGGCAAGGGACTATCACCAGCACCACCACCATGACCGCTCCCGGCTAAAAAGACAGCACGCTTGGCAGCAGAGAACACTTACATATGGCACCTTTAAATAAAATTCAATGTCTCTAAAAAGCAAACAGCCCCCCACCACCACCACTATCCCCACTCCTTCCCTCTGTCTTGTCTTTTTTTTAGTTCAGCTTTAACAAAGAGACAGATAATCTGTCCTTAGGCGGGCAGTGCTCCCATTCCTCCTCTTTGTAGCTTTTGTCCATTCTTTCGATTCATTTCAATCCATAATTACAACAAACACTAACACTGCCAAGACATCAGGACACAAGATGGGCATTTTTGCATTACAAAGACTGAGTGTAGCATTTTCACATCAATAAATCATTATCATATTATATCATCATGCTATATTAGTATAATTACTGTAGAATGGGCTACTGTAAAGAAGATCTAGCAGTCTAAACATTGCAGTTTACACAGATTAGGAATTGGCAGGACATGTGCCGTCAAGCTCTGCAGACAGACAGAGGTCGCTGTTCCTCCAGAACGAACACAGGTCGAAGCTTACAGACTTTGTGTTGGAGGCAGATGGTGGAAGGAATGAAGGCGCGACAGAAACAACACTCCCAACATGTTTGTTCTGCTCGGTAAAGCAAAACAGAAAACCTTTGACTGATGAGGCAACAAGAGGCAAGGAGGAGGTGGCCCTGTGTGTGTGTGTGTAGGTTACAGGGAACATGGATGTAACAAAACTAGCCTCAGCCAGCAGATGCTGCCACTCGTCTCCTTGATTTTCAGTTTAGTCTGTGAGTAAAAGAGGTGGTTAATTTGTCCTCTGTGCGTTTCCTTTTCTCTTCCTGCTCATTTCTTCCATTTATCTGTAACAATAAACCAGTGGGTCTGACCTCATGCAAAGCTCTTTCTATCTTTGTTCGTCTGTTCGACCTCATCTCTTCATCCTCTCCTCCACTCGGCCTTTTATTGCTGGATTCTGTCGTTATCCCTGACTAGATCCGACCCACGCTATCTCCCGCTCTCTGTTTTGTCACTCCCGGTTGCAGATATGTTGCAGCTCAATGGATGACACGCACACACAAACACACAAATACGCACACACGCAAGAATAAACTCTGCATCTGCATCGACACAAACAGGCACAAAAATACAATAACAGCAAACACATGCATGGCTACAAACATAGGCACAAATTTACAGCATCAGGATGCTGAGGAATTATGGGAAAAAAGGGCACAAACACAAACACACACAAATACTCACACACTCACAGCGTGTTTCTGCACACACATATACACACAAGCAGCATGTGCTCTCACTCACACACACACACACAATTGCAATTGCACAGGTTTAGCGCATACAGAGAGACAGCAGGCGACGTGGCAAGGACACAATACACACACAGCGTGATCACACACACACACATTACATTCTCATACATACACACAAACACGCGCACACACAAACACCTACATGTGAGGCATATGTGCGCAAACTGGTGCACGTCTCCAAACATAGCCACTTACAAACACCCCCCTCCTTCACACACACACACACACACACACACACTGCAGCATCACACAGGCACTTAACTCCAGAGACAAACACGCAAACACACACACAAGCAGAAACCACACACGACCACACCCAGATCTAGCACGAGTACAAGTCAGCGTATAACAACAGGACACGTTTTCTGACCCCATAATACACACACACTGTCACAAACACACACACACACTTCTTTTTGGTCTCTAACCTTCCAGCTCCTGGTCTCCGCGGTACCAGATCAGCCTGGCGGGGGGTTTGCTGCCGGTGCTGGTGCAGGTCAGACTGACTTTGCCCCCCTCCGGCACTGCATTCTCAAAGCCAGAGATCTGAGGTTTTCCGGGCACACCTGCAGAGAGAGACACAAAGAGTTAGAGAGTGAGTCGGAGAGGGAGGGCTGCAGGGCTCACCTTGTAGGTGAAAAAAAGAGGAAGGAAGGCAAATAAGGCAAATAAAATATGGCATTTTTTTGCTGCAAAGTTGTGGTGTATCGGATTGAGGAAAAAAAAGAATGTTAATGCAATTTGATACAGCCTCCTCCATATCACAGAGGAGCTTGAATGTTATTTGGTCAATTTGGAAAGCTCTGATGGAAACCAGCTGTGAGAAAAATAATGATGCAGCCTTGCAATGATTTGCATCCACAAATTGTTCCCAGTCAAGGTACAGTGGCTTAAATTTGTGAAAAGCTTCTCTTCACTCTGACCTTCCTGAGCCTGCATCTCTCCATCACAGACAATCAGTCATGTTTCTGTGTTCAGTGGCCACATGAGACAACATGTGTGTATAATGACTGTTTTGTCTCTGAAGCAAAGTCACAAGGAGTTTTAACATTGTTACATCTTCACTATAATTCCCACAGGGCGGAGGTGATTTCAGAGTGGATGGTTGTTAATGTTGAGGAGCTGTTTGTGACTGATGTTCTCCTAAATATTGATGGTGGCTTCTTTTACTCAAGACCACAATAGTTCCCTAATTTTCTGACTAAGCTCTACCACCACAGAGACAACAGCAGATCAGAGACCAGTCATGTGAATCCTCCACTCACTATTTTGTTGTTGAGTTAGAAGGACACATTGAGCTGCAACGAGTCAAATAATCAACCAGTCAAACAAAAGAAAAAAATGTTACAATCGATTATTGAAGTTATTTTTAGCTATTGAGTGAAACGACCAGTGTGAACAGAGTTGGACTGTCAGAAATCAAAACACTATTTTCTAACATTTTTCTTTAAATGTGATTAAGGGAAAAATAATCAGCAGATTAATGTCAGAAGGACTTCCGCACAGAACCATGATCAATATGTTGTTGGAAATGTTAATTAATGAATCTATGTGATAAAAGAAACAGAGAAACACCAGATCTGCTTATGATAATAATACTAATCCTGCAGAAATATCTTACTTTTGCTCTGTCTGTTTCATGTGCATTTATTAGTGCTGTTAAATGATTTGGTTTTGTTTGAAACTGTGATTCATTCCAAATGATCTAAATTGATTGAAAAAAATGTCATTAGTGAAACATATTTTCATTCATGATATCATACGGTCGACTCTGACTGTGTCTAATCTCATCTATATTAATCCACTGCAGAGGTCGGACATTACTCCTGTGAAGAATCTGAATAACTGCGATGATAACAGCATCTTCAGTGAGGTGGGAGAGAAGCTGAATATAGTCAAAAAAAAAAAAAAAAAATTCCCAAAAGAAAACGATAAAACTCCTTCATTAACTGAACATTTGTAACAGTGCTGGAGGTACACATATTAAATATTCCAACATTTCTAGTGAAGCCCTAAAAGGCAAGGAAGGCTGCCTCCTAAGAGCAACACGGAAATGAAATGAATTCCCTGAAAAAAATAACAAGATTTTATAATAAGAAGATTTTTTTTCTTTATCATCAGTGTGGGTTCTGTTTTACGTCTGACAGCAACGTTGCCGCCACTGTTCAAACTGAGTCTGAAAAAAATAGTTTACGTGACTGTTCATTCTCATTTTGTCAGGTCAGTTCAAAATGTCAAGTAAATTATATTTTTGCAGTGATTATTAAAAGTGACTCTCAAGAATTCATTAGATAAAAGCTCCAATGCTAGCTCCAGGTTTATCTTTTCTTGATTTTGAGAGTGAGGAGAGAGAGACAGAGAGGTGACACGAGCAAAAGGTCAAGAACGACAACAGGATGCCGCAAGAAAAACCCAAAATTTCATGCTTCACCTCCCTCTCCCACAGGTGCTCTTCTAAATTCCTGCACAGTCGCTTAAAATAAGAGACAACTCTGCCTAATTACTGTTTTAACTTGGAGCGAGAGTCGCAGTGAAGCAGAAGAAGAAATCCAACGCGTTCAGTGTTGCCAAATATTTTCAGTCACCGCTCTGCCTTCGCCACCGTGGTCGCAGGCAGGAGACGAGACAATTCAAATTTCTTTTTTTTTCTTGCCGATCTCTCCTTGTGGAAGGCAGTGGGCGGCTCTGCAGCTCCGAGTGTTGGCAAACTTTACCATCATTGTGCTGTTGAGAAAGAATGAACATTTGGTTTGCAGCAAACCGCACATCCCTTCATTCTTGGGCATTAAGTGGGAGTGAGGAGAAGCGAGAGGAAGTTAGAGATTGATAGAGAAGTGATGCATGAGGACATGTAGAGAAGAAAACTGATTTGACTCAAACTGACAAGATTTTCTTTTCCGAATACTGAAATTTTAAATTCTACACATTTTGAAAACATGAGCTGGTTCATATCGTTTAATTATAAAGCTCTTCATACTGTTCTTGTTATTTTGTCCACCCCCTGAAGATAGACAGGCCGACAAATGGACAGATACAGAAGTACCAATATGAAGTGCCGTGAACTAACCAAGGCATAGATCAAAAAAAATAAAAATGCGGTCAATTTTTAATGTAGCAGTATTTGATGTAGTGCACTGTGTGCGAAAGCTCTCTGGCAGTAAAGTAGCATTGAATATTAATGAGGGAATAACACTGCACATATAGAATTGGCTGGAGAAGCCCTGTCGAGACCCTTTCCTCTACAAGGAGAATAAAAGAGAATAAAGCCATTATAAATTATTCTCTGCTTAGCTCAGGAAGAGAGCGCAAAGACACGCCACGCGTTTTATCCTAACAGACACACGGCCATTTAAAACTGACCCTGCTCAGCACTTAAACACCGCTCGTGTGAATGTGTATGTGTGTTTGTTTACGTGTCCATCAAAACCTCACACACGTCAAAACAAGAACAAATCACTCACATGAACACCGCTCTGCCAAAACTGGATATCTGTGGCTGCCTCTCCCACAGGGGTCCGTTCGTTTTAGACATTTTACCATACATTTTTAATGGTTTGGCTCCGTCTCTGGGGTCATGAAATATTTATTCGAACGCAGAATACAGTGTCACAGCGGTCAATTACAGCAAATAAAAAAATAAAATAAAAATGCTTGAATCACAATTACTGCAAGAAAACGGCAAGGAATATGGAGGAGCAACTCTCATTTTAATTTGAATTTAAAGACAAAGAGGCAGACCTGCCTTCACCTTTACACACACACACTCACACACACACACACACACACACACAAGAGCATCACATTAACATTTCAGCCGTGCTGCTCATGCTCTTGTCCACATTCTTTCTGACATACTTTTGCAGCTCAGCCAAAAACATTTGAATAAATATCAACAAACTGATTTATTCAGAGATGTTTCCACAGCTGTCAACTGACAAACCCACCGAAGTTTAGGGAACAGCCCTGCAGCCACACAGCGACATAACAGGCCCTGTAAACGAAAACTGCCACCGCCACCACCCCACCCCAAATATCCAAATTTTAGCGTCTCTTGTTTCCACTAAGTGCATTTTACGAGAGAATTAGACAGAAACCCACAGCGGCTCAGCTCAGTTTTCATCCAAGTTCAATTTGTTGGCAAAATTATGAAATATTGAATTAGAAAGGCAGGAAGGAATGATGAACAGTTCGCCTCCATATCAGGAATAAGCTGACAGTTAAAAAAAAAAAAAAAAAACTCCCTCTTGGCGAAATCAGAAAGAATGAAAAGTTAAGGAAGAGAAACTAATTTGTTGAATAAATATGGAGGCATTTTGTTTTTGTGATCAGCACAAACACCAACTCAGTTTCAAGACGCAGCGTTTTAAAACTGCTGCTGCTCCTCAGGAAAAAAAAAAAAAACCTGAGCAGCTGTCACTCCCATCAAGTCTCCATTGTGGTCGTAGGAGCCATTAGTTGGTACATTACGCTGCTTTGTTCTCCTCTTCCAGTGAAACGAATGAAACGTAGCCAGAATTAGCTGACACCGAGGAACAATAACAACTCTACTCTGCAACTAATAAAAATCAATAGTTCAAAGACGGTTGGTGATGGTCCTGATTAGTCTGATATCCAATCAATAAACAGGCCGCTGACAGGGCAACCGCAATTTAAATCAGTCGTTACACGAAGGTGATAACATCCACCTCAAAGAAGATGAGTTAAAGCCACGTCAGTTATACGAGGTCATGACGTGACATGAAATTACACAGGAGGAGGCTCGTCCAGTCAGAACATCTCAGTCAGTCGCCTGCCTCGTTTTTTTTTTTTTTTTTTCTTCAATATTTTAAAGGTGCTTCAAGTTACCTTTTCAATTTCATCTGTGCCACTGCACCCTACGGCCAAATGACATTTTTACTTTAAAGGAAAATTCAAGCAATTTTATTCAGTGATCAGATCATTAGAGGGAGACAGGATCTAACAGCAAAGATAAGACAGTGAGTTGCGTTACGGAAAATTTGTTGCAGTTTTACCCAAACAAAGAATCAAAAGTCAGGCTATGTGAACCTTTACTGCCCTGATTGCTTCTTTTCTTTTCTATTCAGTCATTTATGTGTCCCCCAAACTTCATGGAAATGCAACTCTGAACAGTTACAGTAGAAATACCATGAGCGGTTTCTCCTTTCAAGTCACACATTGAATTGACATCCACAGGGTCAAACTTCTCTCTGCTTTAAACTCTGCGGGGAAGCTCATGCTGACACAATGCCACAGCAGTGCATCAAGGTGAATTTGAGCCACTTTTTCTTACAATTTTAAGGTTAAATTGTCCTGTAATTTGATGGTATGTGGTCTAAAGCTGACTGCTGGAAAGAACAAGTATTTCTGTACAATTGACAGCTGTGTAGAAAAAGAGGAAAGAGGGGAAGCTTCACAACATCCATTTATGAAATTGTCACAATGTTATTGGTTTGTGGAGAGACATTCAACAAACAGCAAGTTGTCAGTCAGTTGAGTTTGAACACAAGGAAGACAAGGATGTTACTCGGCACATTAAGGCCTTGGTGAAAACAAAGATTTAAAAAAAAAAAAAAAAAAACGAGTTTAGGACAGAAAACTGAATAGCCTTACAGACACAGACCATCAAGGACAAACAGGAAAAAGAGTTTTACTAAAACAGTTTCTTTTATTTTTTCACATTTTTAAACCAGTAATCGGTTCTTGTTTCCTCATACACCTGTAACTTCAGGGGGCATCTAAAAAGGTCTAATTTAGTGTTTATTTTTAAGTCCTGATGTTTCCCCCCACACTTCCATAATGTGCATGTGTGCAACCCACCTAGCACGGTGACGGTGGCTCTGGCCGTGCGGACCGGCATGGTGAAGATGGAGCAGGTGTACTCGCCCTCGTCGGACAGCTGCACATCAGAGATGGTGATGGAGAGCTCAGTGTTCGTGGAGCGATGCAGCTGAATGCGGTTGTCTCTGAGCGCTGAGGGAGAAAGAAGGAAAAGACAGTGACAATTATAAAAACATGTACAAATGATTTAATTCATGGATTGTTTACAGTGATTTAAGTTGTTCGAGATTTGCCTTAAAATATTTTTATTCATCTAATGGAATAGTATTGTTGGGTTTTTATTTTTTAATATAGAGTTGTTTATCTTCCTGCAGAAACCTTAACCCTGTTATTCTTATTATTGCAATGGCTGCCTAATTGTTTCTGGCTCTGTTCTCAGAGCTTGTTTTGATAATGGAGGGGAAAGTGGAGGAAGTGGAAGGAGAGCAAATGAGGGAAGAAGACAGAGGGTAGAGAGTAGGGAGGAGGAGGAGGGGAGGAGGAGAGAGAAGGAGAAAACAAAGAGAGGAATGAATCGAGGAAGAGAGGAAGAGAGAAAGAGAAAGGAAGAAGGCCACGGAGAGTGGATTAAAAAAACTGATAAAGTTAAGGAGGCCAGAGAGAGAGAGAAGAGGGCGAAAGAACTGGGGGGAAGAAAAGTGAAAGGAGAAAACTGGGAAGGCACCAGTTGGGAGCAAACGAGAGAAAAGGAGGGGTAGGAGGAATGTTAGAGAAACATAAAGGAGGTTGGAAAAGAGGAGCAAAGAGAAAAGGATGAAAAGGAGAGGGTGAGAGGGAAAGTAAGAAACATGATGTGCAGAATTTAAATCATGGGAAAGAAAAAGGTGAAATAGTAAGGAGGAGGGAGAACGAGAGGTGAGAGAAACGAGTGTACGACAGGGAGGGAGGAGGAGGATGAGGTGAAAGAGGAGGCAAAAAATAGCCGAGATGAAGCTCGAATGAGGCAAAGAAAGACAAAGAAGGGAGTAAAAACAGGAGACACTAATTGAGAATGAGAGATGAGAGAAAGTGTGAGGAAGAAAAACAACAAGAAAATAAAACAGAGGAAGCATAAATAGCAAAGAGAACGAGGGAGACACAATGAGCAATGGGAGGAGGCGTCGAAGGGGGGAGGTGGAGGGGGAGGAACATAAGAGAGACATAAATGCCTTTGTCATCAATGAGAAATCCTGCCATGAAAGGGAGAGAGAGAGAGTGTGAGCGACCGAGATAGATGATGATGATGATGAAATGCTACGAAATAAGCGCTCGTTTCCGTGATAGCATTGACCTCTGCGGTGTTTGTGCTGTGTGATTGCTGTCGGTCTCCCTGCGTTCGTATCTGCCTGTCTATCTCAATGGCTAACATTCTGTCTCTCTGCGCCTCAGCTCAGGCTCTGAAGCTTTGATCTGAGGCGTCTCCGTTCACACTTGGCTCTCAGCAAAATAATGACTAAATGCATAAAGAATTGCACTAAAAGAAAGCAGATACCTGCAAAGTCCTGTCAGTGTCAAGTAAAGCCAATAGTCTCATAGATTTGTTTCTACATTTAAACTTGTTTTAAGTTACGATGACACTATTTTTGACTTATCATGTGAGCTGTGAAACACGAGGAGCTGATGTTGCAGAGGAGACGCCACAGTGTGTTTCAAGATCGTTTGTTGTAGTAGGAGACGGAGACAAAGAGGTTTGTGAGGCTGTGATGTAACACACATGATGTGCTGAGAGTCAGGGCAGGTTGGCAGTTGTATAACGTGGGTTTCCTATTAAAAGTCTTATTTTTATAAAACACTTTTACTAAAGAACTTAACAGAAATTGTTAGAGTTAACAATTTTATAACATTTGTCAACATCTAGTTGGAAACAAACTGTTTAATAGTCAGCTAAGATGTTTACATTTGGTTTTAAATGATGTTATTGCTTTGGACATGTCAGAAAGTTTTAGTTTTTCCTCCTATAACAACAGTAAAATCTGCATTTTGACTAAACTATATATAATTCTATATGTCTAAGAAAATATATATATGTTCTTTAGAGCCAACACACAACTTCTAAAACAGCTATTAATGACAGCCTGTAGGACTTCAGATTAGGACAAATGATATGATGTTATATACAGTCAGTTGTGAGTTGTGGTTGAAAGTTTGTTTCAGAATCAGTCAGAATTTCAAAAACTTTATTGTTCCCAGAGGGAAAACTGGCCTGGTCACAATTTGCTCCAGCAAAGAGTAGAAATGTATGTACAGTCTCACAGATGTATAAAATATACATAACTATGCTGGAGTACACAAGTGTGTACATTTGTGTGAAAACATTAATGTTGTGTTTGTATATAACACTATGTACAGCAGAGTATGTATCCTACAGCATATACACAGTATATGTATGATAGATGAAACATATGATACAGTATTTATAGAGTGCATATACAGAGTCCAGTTGTGCCAGAGTGTCTCAGGAGGAGTTGTAAAGTGTGATGGCCACTGGCAGGAACAACGTCCTGTGGCTCTGTGCTGCATCTCTGAATCAATAAAACTGGATTCATATCTCAAGCTCAAGATATTTTGCTCTGACTTCACAAACTACTGAACATACAGATGTTTTCATATGCGGATACTTTCTTTCTGAGGTTTGAGGTCTTTTGGAGATCAGTTGCCAAAACAACAAGTTTCTTATTAAACTGCTAACAGCCTGAACATTAAGTGTTGTTGTATTCTTTTTTTTTTTTTTTTTTTTTTTTTTTAAATCAACAGTGTCTTTTTAGCTTCTTTTTTTGCTTTTTGTTTCCCTGGCCCGTATTGACCTCTGACCCCTGACCAGCGCAGGCTTTGACCCTGATCCATCAGCTAAAGGATTCAGGACTCTTACATCAGCACTAATCTACTTGGATCTGTCAATTTCTTTATCACCATCAACATCTGTTCTCTCACTTGTAGTTCCGTTTAAATCATTTAGACTATTTTGATGTATTCTTTTAAAATGCAGAGAGAGACAGAGTCAGTCACTTGGTTTAGTTTCATAACCTGCCTGGTTTCTTGTTTCTTGTAAATGTAACTTTCAGGCCTAATTTCATTTCCCTCCACTGTAGAAATCCACGGAGAAACAGCTGCCAGCTGTAAACATCTGTTTGTATGGGACTCGTCCCGCTGAGTCTGAGTGATTACTGTAAAAACTGATTAATAAAAGTAATGTTTGTGATTAAATGTCTGGGTTGACAGTTTCCTTCTTTACTTTTAACAGTGAACACACCCTGACGTTGTCACCATGCTCCAGAGACTGGAGGAGTTTTTCTCTCCGTGTCCTCCTCCTCTCCAGATTAAGCACCGCTTGTAACGACATGATATTTCACAGAAAACGAAGGCTCGGTTTACAGCACACAGGAAGGAAGGACATCTGCCAAAGCAGCCGAAACAGAAAGAGGACCGCACTCTCCTTTTCTCATTTTACTCAGGAGTTTTGGGTAGATTTAGATAGGTCGTGGCATTGGTGAACATGGATATCCTGTTAGAGGAGGAGGCGAAGATGGAGAATGACAGAGATCGAGGTTAAACGCAGGCATTGGTTGGATGAAAAGAGACGAGATCAGACTGGGACATTAATTCAACCCTGGTCTTATCAGCTGGGGACTACTTTATGGATTTTTTTTCTTTTTTTCTCCAAGTCCACTGGCTCACCGATGCTGTGCCCTGTCAGGATTCGTTTTGGTCGTCACAACAATGGAAATATCTCCAAACTGACAATCAATCGACATTAATTCGACTCGATCACTGACACAACCTATTTACTTATTAATACATTTATCACAGCACTTAGATTAATACGTTTGTTTCTTCTCCAGGCAGCAGCACTGTTGCTAACGCTAACACTAGCATCCCAAACTAAACATCTATGATTCATTGTCCCTTTGATAATCACAAAGAACATGTTTTCTGGCTGTGGCCTTTACAAAATGAGGAGAAGTGGGGAACAGCAGCAGCGCCATTACATTAATACACACTCGATGACGGCTGCTGAAAATGTGTGTGTGCGCGCGTGTGTAATAGTGTGTCATGGCCGCCCTCTGTTTTCTTTTCTTATTGTTTATTTGTTTTTCGGGACTGAACTGTCTCTGTCTCTTCATCTTTGTCTCTTTTACTATCTCAATATTATCTCTGACTTTCCATCTCTTCATCTGTCTATTGGCCTGTCACTCTCTCAAACACACACAAACACACTCTGTTACACACACACACGCACATGCACACATTCTCTTGGTATTTTTCAGTTATTTCATCCAACACTACTTTATCTTCATGCCTGATCACTAAGCAAGGTCACTACATCTGTCTTCATGAGTTCGCTGCTCTGTGTGGGTGTGGGTGGGTGAGTGAATGACTGACCATGGGCCCCACACACACACACACACCCACCCACACACCCCTACACCCACCCACACACACCCATACCCTCTGGACCCTGTGCTCAACTATCAGTCTCCTTAATTCTCTTCCCTTCATCTCTCCTCTTCCTCCCCCCTCCCTCTCTCTGTCTCTTGTTCTTCATTGTCTCTCTCTCATACATCTCACCCATTTCTAATCTTTTCTGACTCCAGGCTTTTCTCCTTCTCCTGTTCTTTTTCCTCTTTTTTTCACTAGAAGCGATGTATATCGCTGGCGAGTCCAGGTGTGATGGATTTTGAAAGACGATATGGTATCTAGTTACAGGGGCGTATCGATCAGGAGGGCCCTGAAAACTGTACGTGCACCTCAAGCTGTTCAGCCTCTGCAATGTGTGCAACATAAATAGTCTGCCAATAGGTCACAATCTGCTGTTTGGCTTTTGTTTCTGCGTTGACAGAATGTAATGAATTTTTTATTACTGAGATAAACTGGATTAATGGATGAGGTGAGTATATCTGTGTGTGTGTGTATGTTCAGGTGGAGGAGCGTAGTTGTAAAGAGGAAGGAGTCATATTGTTTTTCCTCAGAAACTGTTAGTTTACTAATGTTTGGATTTTATTCGGGCCTAGGACAGACATGAAACTGCACAACTTCCAAACTTCTGAAACACACACTGGAAGTTTTACGAACTTTTGAAAATTTGTTTTCTAGTTTATTTTAGTGCTTCTAAACACTATAAAAAAGAGGGAGAGAGAGGAAAATGCTAATGCTGCTCTCAACAGGCTAAAAGGTTCTCTGATTGAAACCTTTCTTGTTAAATTATCGGTTACAAAAAAAAGGGGCCAGTGCTCAAGATAATATCCAGGAAAAGCTCCCGTGGCATCCAGCATGAGCCACATCAGCTAAAAGCCTTTGTCGCATCTTATTTCCCGTCCAAAGATACTGAGTAATACAATGCTGTGTGCACCAGAAGTGGCAAGTTAAAGATCATTTCTTGTTTTTTTCAAACTCTGAGTCAATGATGATGACTCCACCAACTGTTGTGCAAGTGTTCCAACTTGTAACAACGGGACACTTTGAGTTTTGCTGCAGCTCTGTTTTGTGTCTTTTGTGCAACTCAGTTTCTTCTCCATAGCAACGTCAGCCGAGGATTATAAGTGTCACCGAAATGTTAGAGCCATCTGCTAACCAGACATGGGAAAAAAAACATGGTTATTCAGAAATAAATTTGAAATAATTAAGCTGTTTTAGAAACAAGAGCGGCAGGAGGCAGCCAAATTTTCCCTTGTCGTTTCGAGGAGTTTAGCCAAAGGTCCAACGCAGATAGTTTGTCGTCTCTAATTGGTGAGAAAACTGGAACAATCGGTTTCCTGTTTCACAAACTTTACGTAAAAAAAAAAAAAAAAAAAAAAGCAAGTCACTGCTGAATGAAAAACATTCAGAAATGCATGTTAGTCCAGTAAGAGTAGAGACAGTGAGTAAAATATGGCAGAACAGGAAACAGAATGAGCAGCTCTGGTCTCAGACGCTGAACGTTTTCAGTGATGTTAAAACATCAAGGAGCCACTTCGCAGAGAAATATTGAACCTAATTGAAAACTTACAACAGGTCAAAGAAATACTACTGCAAATAGCGTTGTGTGTGTGTGTGTGTGTGTGTGTGTGTGTTCAGGGTGTAATGGGTTGAAAGTGGAGTCAGAGATGACTGTGAGCTGAGCAGATGGAGTGTGTGTGTGTTTATAACAAACCAAGCACAGGATCAGCTTATCAGCAAGTAAAGCTTTTTGTACATCACTGTTTGTGAGTGTGTGTGTGTGGGTATGTGTGTGTGTGTTTGTCCAGACAGCGGTTCTTAGGAACTTGAGACTCAATACTCCCAAAAGGTCCAACTGTTGATCTGGTCACAGCAGCTATTTTCGTCTACTTGTCTCCTTCCTCCTCCTCCTCCTCCTCCTCCTCCCTCACCCTTTCTCATGCTCTTTCAACTTCAAACATTGAGGAAGGGAGGACTTCTCTCATAACATACATATATTCCTTTTTTCATCTGCCTCCTGCCTCCATCCAAGTTTCCTCTCTCCCCAGAACTCTCTCTCTCAAATTCAGATTTGCTTTATTGGCTCAACGGGGGAGAAAACCAATATTTTTTTGCATTTCTGTCTCTTTCTCTCCATTTCTTCATCTCCTGGTTTGACTTAACCCAAATCTGCATTTCACCTCTTCTTCCTCCCTTCGTCCATTTCTCTCTTTGTGTCTCTTATCTCATTTCCTGCCTTGTTCTCCTCCTTTGCCTGCCTCCTGCCTCCTCTGTCTGTCTGTCTGTCTCTCTCTCTCTAACACTCTTGCTCTCATTTTGTTTTACATTTTATGCATTTAGTTGACACTCTAATCCAAAGAGACTGCCTCTCTTCTACCCCCTTCTCCCTCTCTCTCTCTCTCTATCTCCCCCACACATGTCACCTCCATCCTCCCATCTGTTTCTGAATATTCTCTCCAGCTTCCTAATTATCCGTCCTTTCCGGCAGCTGATCTGGGTTCAGTGACCGCAGGCTTCCCTTGATCACGTCGTCCCCACTGATCTGAGAGTGTCAATTGATCTTAGATCAGTGTGCCAACTACAAAACATTAAAAAAAAAAAAAACACACACACACACACACACACACACACACAAACCTCTGTCTGTTGTATCCACCTTCCTACATATTACACATATTTCTCTTTTCTAAATCCTCTTGTCTCACTTGTTCTACTCGCAGACACAAGTTAAAAAAAAAAAAAAACAAAACAATCGGAGGCTGCAGCAAAAATTGTATGCAGAATCAATGGCGGGAGTCGAATGGAGTGAGATGAACCAAACTTCGCCCAAGGTGGTGCAAATTGAAGCAAGGAGGCATTAGTTCCACTTGAAACTTGAGGGAGAAATGTTCCCAGCGGTTGTATCAGTTTTCGAGCAACATGCCAATGAAATGCTGCCATGCCGTATTTACAGAAAAGAAAAACGTCCATTGGGGATTTGGGGCAAATAATGTTGACCCATGACACATCCTGAGGAGGTGGATTACCGACAGAAGACAACGACTGCTCCAGATTACACAGAGACGCTGCATCATACATTAGTTTCTCATGTTTCATCGCCTTCATAGAAAAACAAACAAAAACAAGTCTTGAAGCGATTATTATAATGACTGTCACCACAGCAGCTTCACTGCTCATTGTTTTAACTCCTAAGACAAAATATTGAATGGTGAATATTCTCTGCTCTCTTCTCAACGCCCTTGTGGAGTCTTTGTGTAGCTGTACGTCTAAAGCAGCTCCTTTTACTAATTCATTTTTTTTATAAACAATGTCCTTGTGTGGTGCGTCCTCAGAGGCTCGGCAAGACATTTTGGGAAATACACTTATTTCTAGTCTTTGTAAAAGTTAGTTGGGAAAATCGATATCACTCTGCGCTCTCATCTGTCTATTAGATTTGAAGATGTAACCGGGAGGGGGTTGGTTCGGCTTTAAATAGACGGGAAAAGACGGGAAACGGCAAAACAGAGGCGCTGCTGTGCTGTTTTATTTTCATTTGGACAGAGCAGAGCATCTTTTCCAGTTTTTATGCTAGGCTAAGCTAAGTTCATTTTTGGCGCACAGACATGAAAATCATTGATCGTTTAATTCTCGTCTCGGCAAGAAGGAAAAAAAGAAAATTTGGCTACACGAGTCCAACTGCATGAATCTGCATTTTGACAGTACCTAAAGACATCCTTTTGCCAAAAATGCAGATTAATTGAATTAAAAATAAAAAGCTGCATCTGAGTTATGACTGTCTGTGCCTTTTATTCAAAATTGCAGTTGTCGAGCCAAAACAATCAGACTAATACGCACTAACGTAGGCATGTCTGTGCTGTTTTATGTCTCATTTTTTTATTTATATTTGTCTTTTCTTTAGGATGGAGGTGAAAGGACATTTTCTGAATCACACACGCGAGGTTTTTCAATGATGGGTTTTTCCTTGGTTAACCTCAAAAATAAACGAGTTTTCTAACAGTGAGACTGCATCTTTGTTCTCTTCACACTCGTCTTCCATTACACGTGATTATTTTAAGGACACATAGGAGGAAAAAAAAAAAAAAAGCATTTAGGTTAGAAGATACAAAGAGAAAATATAGAGAAAGCTTTCTTTCATGTGCTGAATTTCATAAGTCTCTCCGCAGTCTTTCAGCACTGTGATGGTTGTTGTTAATACATTCTCCAGAGAGCTTTCGCAGACACTGAGAAAACTTTGACTGATGCGATGTGGATCGATAGTTTTTCAGAAAATGTCAAAAAACAACTCATGCCCTGCATGAGGAGCACCGCCTCTCTCGCCGTTGTGAGCAGTCATTGTCAGTTTGTCTCGTTCTCTGAGAAAACCAAGTGAGGATCGAAACATCACTTTAAATATTTGTTTATGTGGCCTTTTTTAAATTATACACACACACACACAGATATATATATATATATATATATATATATATATATATACACAACATTATATAAACTCTAAAAGTGCTCAAACTGCATTTTTAAATGGGTGATTTATAAGTTACAGTCCCATTAACTGTTTATCTTGCACGTTAATCCAAGCAGATGAAAGCCATTCCTGGTCTGTAAATCACCACAGAGACGTCATCTTGTTAAACTGCCCTGGAGGTAGATTGACTGTCTGATGTCCTGATATGGTTTTATGGAAATGGAAGAAAACCACATGTGACAAATAAATAAAATCATAGATGGACCGAGGTAAAAAATTTATGTTGTTTTTATCATGAGTGTGATTGCTCTGTGTTGACTTCTCTGTGACATTTTAAAGAATGATCTCACACCATGGTCCTTGGATATAAAGTAAGAAACAGAAAAAAAAACTGGTGAAACAGGTGGAAACATGTATTTTCGTGTTCAAACCAGTGGCATGAAAAGGCCAAAGTTGTTAAAATGGGCAGAAACGGTTTTACTTTTGATGCTTGATAACCTTTCTGAGTCGTAATAAAAAGTTTTTGTGTGTGTTTTTTTTTCTTCCTATAAAAGTTGATTTTTTTTTTTTCTTTAATCACAAGCAGCGAGTCGTAACAATCGTCCTTATTTATCCTCATTTCTGCAGCTGAGAGTTAATCTTTAGCTAACAAGCGAATATACGAATATACAGTGCTTCATTTGTGGTGCTGTCACATAATCCTTTCAGGATGGAGGACAGTAATTTTCATGTTATTATGTCCAAATCGTGTAAAGCTATATATATATATATTTCACAGTTTCTGCTCATTTTTCATGAAGATTTTGATTTGACAGAAGTGAATGTACAAACAGATGTCAGGTAGATGTATAAAATGAATGTGCTAAATTTCTCCCTGAAACAAAAACAGAGAAGTTTTGCAGCTCAGCTTTTTAAAATAACGAAGCTGATTGCATTTGGGATAATTGAATTTTTAAAAATAAGTCGGTTGCCAACGGCGTCGTATTATGTAGGGGTGTAAAGCATGAAACTTGCCTGCCACGACGTGTGTGGCGGCTGTGTTTCACCCCTCATCTTCCTCGCAGGTTTTTGCCGTCGTTAACAGCGGAAACTTTAATCTTCAGAACTTTTTACTCCGAGGCTAAACTGAGCGTAATGACA
This sequence comes from Polydactylus sextarius, assembly GCA_016801845.1. Lineage (NCBI taxonomy): Eukaryota > Metazoa > Chordata > Actinopteri > Polynemidae > Polydactylus > Polydactylus sextarius. The sequence goes on along the minus strand of CM028916.1, from coordinate 9,492,124 downwards.
GATAAGTTATAATAGCAACTATCATGCATACTTACTTATTGATGACTTGTTTATTAAAATGTTCATTGGCCCATATATTGGTATATGTGACCAACAAAAACTGATATAAAATGATGCTTGTCATCACTGTACAGGAAAATGAACTCCTACATTTATACTGTATTTATAGCACTAGACAAAAGCATTTATCTCTTCTACAGGTGGACCAACAACCTGTAATAATAACAGAATATGGATTAAGAATAATGAAATATTAAATAATTCAAAAATTAAATCTGAAGTTTTCCCATCAGGCATATTTTCTGGTTCTAGTCGATGTTTTCATCGCTTGAATCACATAGCCCCGATCTGCAAATGCATTTTATTCCTCTTACTGTGCTGACTCCCTCTCAGATCCGTCGGCGCAGGTGACCACAGCACCATGTCAAGTGAAATGTTAACAGACTCTGGAACAGGCTTCTATAAACTCTTTCCTAAAATGTACTCACTCCCTGTGAAGCTGTTGAGTCTCTGAGGAGGAAGCTCTGACAGTCTTCATCGATGCGCTGAGTTAATACTCGTTTCAGGCCAGTTTAACTTGTTCTGTGCGAGAGAATCAGCTAAAAAGCGGGGTATATACGTAATTATTTCATGTTTTTTGCCTTGATTTCAATGTTGTCCATCTCTATTCCTTCCTGGTCGTATAATCTCCTCAATAAGCATCCATCCATCCTTCTATCCGTCTACTCCTACACACTCCCTCCAGGGCAGATGTAGTTCCTTAAAAGGGTCTTAAACTAAATTATGGAGAATTAAGGAATTAAAATGGATCAAAATGACTTGAATTTGTTACAGATATCAGATCATTTGCTTGCACCGTGGAGCGACAGGTTCCTTTTCTTTAAATGTTCACGCTCAGATTAATTCATGATAGTATTAGCGGTAAAAAAAAGAGCTTTTTTTGTCATTGTATCTGTTTTAATAAACACAACTGGGCTTTGTGTCCCGTAACAATTAATTTCCTGCTTTGGTTTATCTTCATCTCAGCAGTTGCAGTTGCAGGGTTCTCATTTTGCTCTGCTCCATTGGCACCAGGCAGCTTTTTCTCAGTTTTGTTCCTTTTTCTTTGCTTTTTTTTTTATTCTCTCTTCACTTCCATGTAGCTTTAAAAAGGTCTATTAAAACTGTGCCCACACTGTTTTCCCTCCTCTGTGTCTACATCGCTCTGTATTGCCCCTCGTCTGCGTAAAGCGCAGTCAAATTAAACTGATATCAATGGCTTTTGGTTGCCTGAGTAATGACAAAAGTCAGCTTGAGCTTTCGATCTACCGCGGAAAACTGATCCTGTGATGATGCCAGTAACATCAGCATTTCGTGTATCACAGCTTTGACTGATTTTTTGACCATTTTTCATATCATCTGTGAATGAGAACTTTTCTTTATGATTTAAGTACAAGGTCTCATCTTTGTCCTTTACTCTACAAAGTCTTTGTTTAATTTGATTATGATACTGTTTTCACATCCATGCGCACATCTTTTCTACCTTCCAACAGGGCGAACTGTTTATACTGAGTTGAGTGTAATAGTTTGCGAGCAGCCTCCATCCTTCAGTCTCTGGGTATTTATTCTCTCCTCTGTCTTGGCTCTGGTTGCTGAATTTACCATCTCTGATCGAACTGTACTACATTTCCTCCTCTGCAGTGTGGCAGCCATCGCTGTTAGAAGTTGTCACTCATCGTTCTCTTCGTCTCCTTTCACGTCTCCTCACGCTGTTCGACCATTCCTCTGCTCACTCCACCCGTCCATTTTTCTCTGCTACTCCAAAGCCCAAATCAAGCTGTGCAGTCTTGGAACGATTTCTCTCATTTCCCCATCTTTCTTTTCTCCCCTCCTCTTCCTTTTCTCTTTTCCCTTTCCATCCCTGTTCTAGTACATCCTTCTTTATGAGTACACTCTCATCCCTTCATGTCTTGCTGTCTGAAGCACACTGTCTACTCTGTGCAGCTCAGGCCAACTGCACAGATGAGTCGCTACTCTCTTGTCAGTCTATCTCTCCCATCTTTCCTCCATCCTTCCTCTCTGTTTAGATCTCATCATCCTTTTATTTTACTTTTGTAATCTGCTTGTCCTGCCTTCATCATCCTTCTTCCTTCTTGGCTGCACAAAGGAGCAGATTTGTTTACACAAATTAGCGAATGTAGAAGGAAACAAATCATATTAAAACAGCATAGTGACTTTTAGACACTGAGCTGCAGTTGAGTCGACGTTCATCTCTTTAAACTACAATCACAATCGTTCTTTAACCTTGAAGCGCTAATCAATATTTTCGTATTAACAGCAGATCGTGTGTCTGTGTGTATTGTGTCCCAAACCAGCAAGAACCAAACAGCAAACAGGCAAAGTTGGCGACATGTTGCAGTATTTAGCAGCTAAAGAGCCACATATTGTCCTACAGAGACCAAAGCAGAGCAGCAGCCGAGCGAATATCAGAGCTGTGTTTACTGCGAGCACGTCAGCCATAACAGCTTCATGAGGTGATAATAATACCGTGCTGCACTCAGGAAGTCAGAGGAATCATTTAATGCACCTGTAAGCATGTAACAAAATGTAGCCACAGCTCCTAGGTGGCGCCAGGTCACAACAGTTTCAATCTTTCACCATTTAAACTTTTATTTTGATACTCAACTCCACTTTCTTTCTCTTTCTCCATCTGCTACTCTCTTCACAAAAACTGTTTACCATCCCTCTTCCTCCCTCCCGCCCTTCTTATCCTGCATCATTACTTTTCATCTTTCCTACTGTACATCAATCACCGCTCCCGTACCCCGCTCCATCCTTCTACGTCTTCGCTTTTCAGACGAGATCTTCATTTTCTCCTCTTTTCTGTCTCTCCATCTGCTGCACTTAGAAGAGAAGACAGTGTGGATGGGATGAATCCTCAACAACCTGTCCTCCTCTCAAACTCTCTGCTTTTGCAAAGTGCAGCATCTGCTGCACAGGTTGGACCGCTGCAGTGTGGGGCTGCAGCTCCCTCCACCTCCTCCACCTTCTGCTGCTCAATTCCCCCACAAAGCAGAGGTCAGGCTTTAAGTATCATTGCAGAGAAAAGCTTTTCTTTCTTTCTTTCTTTCCTCCTTTCTTTCTGCCTCCCTCCATCAGCAGTTCAAATTTGCTGATCTCTCCATTTGTCCTTTCCCACCTCCCTTGCTCTTTCTCTCCATTGTCCAAATTGTCTGCTGCAGAAACATCTGTCCTCTCTCCCTCTCTCTCCCTTCTTTGCTCCCCTCATTCTTAACTTTGCTTGTGCTGTAAAGTGTTGTATTTGTACACCAGGGAGTCTTTCAAACCCTCCCAGCGCTCCCTGCTTCCATCTGGACCACTCTCTCCTCTCTTCACTCCAGTGTACAGAGTCTGTTGTGTGATGTCGAACTACTGAAGAGGAACAGACTACAGAAAGTTGGAGCAAACATTTCAGCTCATCAGGCTTCATGTTTTCTTTTTAAAGTCATTTAGCTTTAACTATCTTTTTTTAAGTGTTCACAAAAGCCTGCTAACATCCTCGTCTTTTTACTCAAATAAGCCTTCGGGTTTGCTTCCTTTCACTCCTGATGATGTTTGGAAGATACAGTAGGTTTGAGTCAACACAGTCAAAGTTCCATCATTTATAATGTCACTCCTTATTTACAGTGTCAGTTCAGTGTCCGCCAGTTGCCGTCCCTCTATCTTGTTGTTTTTTCTTTCTAAAATAGAGGGTTATGTTGTGCTGCACCACAGAGAGGGAAGTGTCTCTCCTCACTGTATCATTAAATTGCTGCCTGGCTCAGCAGTCAAGTTTGCACAAAAAGGTTATTAAAAGTTTTAAAGAAACAGTTTCTTTAAAAAAAAAAAGAGAGAGAGTGTGTTTGAATTGGGCGTGTTGACACGCTGAGGATTGTTTTAGTCCTCCTGTTTTCAATTGTTGCACTTATTGAGCACTTTTGGCACCATGCAGTTTTACAATAACATGCTGTTTGTTATCTCCGTTCCCTAATGTCTTTTGTCTGGGTTTTTTTCCTGTTGAACAAAGCGTTTGACCCAGTGTGTACAGAGTAATTATTAGCGCCTTGCTCAACAAAGGAGCAGCAGCAAACATCTTTATTGTAACGCTGTCTCCTAAAATATATATTCATATGAAGTTAACAATGCGTCAGCAGATCCACACAGAGAGAAGCGATGCATCGAATATAAAACTTTCGTATGCAGATCATTTGTTAATGTGTTTAAGTTGGTTTATGTTTCTCTAATTCAGTTGAACTGCAAAAGAGCAGTGAACTTATTTTTCTGCTGGAATATTTTTTTTTAATCAGTTTTGCGACGTTGTCAACAATGATGCATATTGTATATGTGACAGTGTAAACGACAGTGTATTCAATTACACCTCACTGTTAAATATAGACAAGTGACTGTGGAAACGGCAAGTGTAAATGGAGCCATAACAAATGAATGTATAAAAAAAATATCTGCAACTTGTTGATACTGAACAAATCTGCCAGGATATATTGTTAAACATACAAAAAATTAAAGCTGTAATAAGCTGAGTTTTTGCAATTTACAGTGTTTACTTGAGATTAGAGGTAAGAAAAGTCAACAACCAATCACAACATAATAGTTTATATTCTCTCATGATGAATCAAATTATCAATATTTGGATGCACTGTGTAGGAGATACAGTTGTTTTTTGGACACCGTCTTTGTTCCTTGACTTTATCCACTCCTCAACCCTCCCTCCCTCCACCTCACCTCTCTTCTCTCCAAAGTACAGGGTCTGCTGTGCGGTGTTGGACCACTGCAGTGAGGAGTTGTCACTCTTGGCCACCCGGCAGGTCAGTGTCACCGTGCCCCCCACGGACACAGTCTCATCTGAGGTCACTGGTTGGTAGGCGTCATCTTCTTCTACCAAAAGGAGAGAGGAGAAAGTGGAGAGGGAGGGGGGAGAAAAAAAATCATCAGACAGAGCGATAGAGAGGTAACAGAGACAAGTCAGAGAGACGCTGCACTCATATGAAAATACAAGCAGAAAACAGGAGCACACACCAACACACAAATCAGATAAACGCACAAAACACATTACTCGCCTCGCTCTCTCTCTTTCTCTCTATCGCCCCCCGCCCACCTCTTTCTCTGCTTGTCAGATTATCTATATATCTCTATCTGTCTTTCTGAAAGCACAGGCACACACACACACACACACCAACACACACACACACACACACACAGTCCTGCTGTCAAAAGGACAAAAAAAGCAGACAAATGGCTATCTGCTTGTATGACTCCGAGGCCGATGTAAGAGCGATGAGTCAGTCGCAGCCCCTGGTATCCAGAGACTGCACGGCCCGAGGGACCGGCCAAGATGAAGAGACCACGACAGACAGAGGCTCTCGACGGGTCAAAGCAACAACAAGAGCAGTGTCTCATACCTTTTAATGGCGTCGTAACCCCTTCTTTTGTCGATATCTGTGTCAGTTTTTTAACAGCATGCATATGTATCCAGCGGTATAGAACAAGCAGGAACGGGACAGGCATTATGGAAATTAGCAGGTCAGAAAGAAGGAGAGGGAGAATACAAATGTCTCGGCATAATGAGAGGACTCTACGCGCTGTAGCTGGAACTGGTGCGCCACAAAAACCACTGAACAGTGAACTGTCTGGGTGTGTAACACTATTCAAATTGGCTCAAATTATGGTATTTAATAGTGCTCCCTTGATAACGGGTGAGGGTGCAGGCAAATTCGGCTCTTTGCATTCAATGAGGGCGGTAGACAATTACGTGTAACAGCACAAGAGATGTATACTAAAATACCAAGCCTCAAACATGGCTGCCGTCCCGCCACTGCGCTTTTTGGCCAAGCTAAGTTATTGCGGCCTTGAGTGCACCCAACCATGCGTTGCCCCCACCCCACCACCTCCACTTCCTTCCTGCCAGCGTTTTCTCAGCCTAATCTGAAGCAAAACAAAAATATGGCATAATTGACAACACGACCAAGCCAACGGAGAGAACATCTCATAAGAAGATATGCCTCGAAGCGGTCTCCTCACCCCTGAAAAGATGCTGTGTATAAATAGTTTAATTGGAACCAAATTGTCAAGCGGGAGACAGGTTTATATTCGGCGTGGAGCGTTATCACATCCTTGCACCGGTGGTGGAATTGATTTTTTTTTCTGCAGGAAGAACATCTGCTTAAGTACGCATCGGCGGAACTCCCATCAAGACATGAAAGAGGGGGGACACGGGGAAAAGGATGCAGAAGAGGAGGCAAGCAAATGAACTGCATGTAGCATCAAAACACAAGTTGTGAAACACGAGTGCAGAGAGGGAAGCAACAACTATGGGCGTCTGATTTTTATTTTTTCTTGGTCATTGGACAACTGCATGGAAAACAGCAGTTATTAGAGAAGAAAAGGAGCCTCAGGTTTTGCTTCTTCAGCGACAGGGTTCGCAGCGATAACAGAGCTTCTGCTGCCGGTGAGGATCCAAACTGCACTCAGATTTCCAGAGACCAAGTCGCTCTCTGTGGTGTTTTACTGCCGCTCTGACCTTGTGGTTAGTTTATCTAAGCACCATGATGGCTGAGGGCTGAATGTGTGGTCAAGTGCACCACGGATTAGTGTCTCCTTTAATAGCATCTTGGGATAATTCTTCGTGGCTGGTCGCAAGGAGCTGTTCTACTTGGCTTGAACACTTTGGGTAAATTGGCTGTCAGTGCATCACTCATCAAACTGACCACAACGAGCTCTAACCAGTTCCCTGAACTTAAGTCGTATCTTTTCACGGCGACAACGTGAAGTCCTAGCATGTCTGTGGCAAAGCAACTTTTCATAGCCAAAAGGGACCTTTAAAATTAAATTTTAAATCTGTATTCTTCGGGTTAAATTCCTCTTTAAAACCAATATCAACACATGTATTATTCCCATTGTTTCATTAAACTTGTATAATGTTTACACTGGGTAAAATTTTCAAACCCACACTGTCAGGTTTCTTATACAGCTTCAGCGTTGCATCAGATGGAGTTATTCTTCATAAATTATCATCATATTTCACATGTTACTTCTTCGTCCCCTGAAATTATGAACCACAACAATCACATTAAATCATGTAGAGCTTATCAGTTAATGTGAGTTAATAAATGAGATACAGTCTAAAATGTTTTACTGATGATTCAAGCTCCACTGTTGCACATCACACGCAAATCAGTTAAATATTAATGAGAATTGAGTTTGGTTTAATTTAGCTGAAGCTCTTTGTGGGAACAGTTGTTCTGTTTGTCAATCTTCAGCAATAATTCAAATAGTCTTAAGCCGTCATTGTATGGTCAGATGGTCGGGGGAGTTGGGAGGGTTACTGCAGAAATATGAGATTCTTTGCGAGAAGATGATCAAAGTTTTTTTGGCTGATAAATTATAAGATACATGCAACAATGTGGTGCACCCAACCCATCCGGACAGCCCAAACTGGTTCACACAAACATAAACAGAGTTTTCAGCCAGTAGCATGTGACCCCTGTAAGCCTCAGATACAGAGACAGCTTCACTTCAGAGCAAAGTTAAAGTGTGGGGGGTATGAAGTTCAGCAGGAGTTTAAACGGTTAAGTCAGGCTAAACACCCGAGCTGTAAAAATGAAAGGAGAGACCTATCTATCCTTAGCAGACGTTAAGTTAAACACTGTGGATTGCTCTTCTTTATTCATAACGCCCCCCCCGCCTCCTCCTCCTCGGTCCTCAAGCCATAAGCTTGAGGAAGACACGGGTATTTAAAGCAACACAATTTACACTTTCTCTAGCTGGCAACAAGGTAAGAGGAACACAGAGGTAGAAGGCTGGAGGGAATATCAGGAGAAGAGAGAAGAGATGGATGGATAAGGGTATGAATAGGAGGGTGGGTGATGAAAGGAGGTGGGAAACGGTGTGTGTGTGAAAAAACATGAGGGAGGAGGAGAAAGGAGGCCAATGAGACGACAGAGGAAGCACCAAGGAGGAGGAAAAGGAACCATTCCAATATTTTGTTTTCAACATTTGAAAACAGGCTGAAAACCGTTTGAGTTTGATGTCAAGATCCATATCAGTCTAAGGTTGACGTGTTCCTCAAAATACTCAGTTGCTCTTTTAATAAAAAATACCTTTTTTCCATATTGTAATGGATATAAAACAGAGCAGACAGTGAAAAATTCAAAGCACCTTGGTCATCTCCGGCTCAGCCACTCTCCTCCTTCCTCCTCCATCTGTTTCCCTCCATCCCCCACCCCCCACTCCTCCTCTCCATCTGCCCCGATGTCCTCTTCGGTTTTCCTCCTGTACTCCCTCACCTCTTCGCCCTTCTGTCGTCACCCCCCTCCACCCTCCTCCTCCCACATTTCCAATGCACCCCCCCGTACACCCCCACCTTAATTCCTCCTTTCCCTCCTTTTTTCGTTCTCCCGGAGAGGCTTTACAGTGCTGCTACTAATTAATGAATGGGTTAATGAACTTTGTTTACTGTAACAGAAGTGAGTGTGTGTGTGTGTGTGTGTGTGTGTGCACCTTCTGTCTGCAGCTGTGGGTTGAGAGTACATGTTATAATCCACAATTTAATGTGGGTATGATTGTGTTTAAAACATGCGTATGTCTCTTTGTGTGTGTGTGCGTGTGTGTGCATGTGTGTGCGTGAGTCTAAAGAAGCTTATTAGCTTGTGTGGATTTGTTTGCAGTGTTTGAGCTCAAGTGCAGTGGTATTTGTTTTTCCATGGAGGACTTGTATGCGTATCAGTGTGACTTATGAGATAGTTTTTATCTGCATGTGGTTGAGGCTGCGTGTCTGTGTGTGTTGTGTAGTGTAGCTGCACACACAGAGCCACAAAGCAGTGCTGTGGTGTGTGACAGACACAGCCATGTGTCATGGCGCTGTTGATGCTCTACACTTTTGATGGCAAACCCAGCCAACAGTGTACAGTTTGATATGGCATGGCATGATACAGGCCATTACACACACACACACACGCACACGAACGCACGCACACGCGCACACACACACACACACACACACAGCGAGCATGCTGACACACACCTCTTGCATTTTGCACACAGGAAGATGACGCATCAACAACACATGCAACTACAGAGAAACAAATACATGAAATTATGCTTAAAAAACATTATACAATTGGACGCATAAAGCAAATATGCATGCACCCACAGACACACACAAACACACACAAAAACACACACACACACACACATTTTCTCAAAGCGCACAGAGGACACATTCAGGAAGACACACATGCAGAGCAACCTCCCCCACCCCATCCATCTATGCCCAGCTGTCCCCGACTACCACCCATCCCCCTGGGTAACTGTGCGTGTGTGTATCTATGACTTTATACATGTTTGTGTGCCTGCCCTTCTGCCCACCTCTATCCTCTACAACCCCCCCTCCTCTGTTTCTATTCTTCTCTCCATCCGTTACTTTGTTACAAATCAAAAGATGCAAATTCAAACCACATATTTGGCAATTTGCTCAAAAAAAAAAAAAAACACATCGCATAAAACATCTGCAATGTAATAAACTATTTTTTTCTCTCTCATGTAACATCCTCCCCAACTCACACATACACACACACACCACCACCACCCGCCTCCTTTTCACTGAGACAAACACTTCTGCAGCCTGTGAAGTGCAGAGCAGAGCGGGTGTAGCGAAAGGCTTTGTTTTCCGCCTGATTTTCGCGGCTTCGAAGCCTTTAATAGAGTACTCTTGTTGCAATTCTCATTCTGTTGTCCTGTCGTTGTCATCTTAGTGCAGCGAACAAATTTCTTATAATCTTTGTGGGGTGTGGGGTGGGGACGTGAGGGGTGGAGGGGTGGGAGGTTGGATTGGATTGTTGATTTGAGATTTAACTACTCTCTGCTTGCTGTCTTAGCACAAACAAACTCCTTAACTATTAGTCTTTTTCTCAGCCGCCTTTTCTGTCCAAGGTTGAACTTTTGCGGGGGATTGTGGGAGCCCGACGGCACCCAACGCCGCACACACCGCGTCCCATCCAGCACCGACCCTGCGACCCCACCCTTCTTCTGCTGCCTGTCAAACATAGTTAGCCCACGGCTGCAATGATGTCCCCTCTCATTCTCCTCCACCTCCTCCTCCTTCCCACCATCTACACTCCCACTTCACACACACACAGACACACACCATCAGAGGCCAGCAGTGTGTCTGCAGCAGCAGCAGCAAGGCGCCGAGCTGCTGCCCCACCCTGCCACTGGAACAGCGCTATGAGAGCGAGCAGAGAGCTGGGTGAGAGATGGAGGAGGGAGAGAGAAGGAGGGAGGGCAGCGAGGGGTTTGGCTTGCAGAAAAGGGCAGCAGCATCACTGCTGACAAAAGAAAAAGAATAATGATTTGCCAGGAAGAGAAAGACAGAGAGAGAGTTGGGGTGAGAGAGTGAGAGAGAGAAAGAAAGGGGGAGAGAGAGATAGCCTAGAGAAAATCATTGGGGAAAAACAGAGAGAATGAAAAAGAAAGAGGGAAAAGAGAGAGTGAGAGGTGAGCGAAGGACATGGCAGAAATAAGCATATATAGATAGATGAGAGCAATGAGGAGAGATGACAGGGTGACTTAGGAAGGGGACAAAAAGACTGGAGAAGCAGAAAAAACAATGAGAGAGCGATGGCGGGAAGTAGAGCAGAATAGAAAGACAGAAAGTCAAAAAGGGGACAGAAGGATTCTGGGAAAGAAAGAGCGACGATGAGAGGTGATAAGAGTTAACAGATCGGTCCAGAGTCGTTCTGAGAAACAGAGAAGCTAGGAGAGTGGTAAATTGACACCATCACTCACTGCTTCTCTTTATCCCCGTGTGAAGTAACTAACTAAAAGCACACAAAACTGCTGAGTTCAGCTGGTTAATACTGGTTATCTCTAAATCAACAAACAAGTTTCTATTGTTCAAACTTGACCCAGTCTATGAATTACGGACCTAGTGAAGCAGGGCACTGCTCTGAGTCCCTGGACCTGAGAAAACCTTAAACTGCAAGCTCATAAACTTGCAGAAAACTGGTTGATTATTGAAAAAATGGTTGATTAAGTCAGAAAATGTCCTGATGTCCAAGTGTCCAACATCTGGATGATTCTGCACCATGCAATCCCCCGGATTCTGTGAGGATGTTGAGCAATATGTGGCATGCTGAGTTACCTTCAGTTCAGTTTTATTTGTATAGCCCAAGTCATTAAAACATTTATCTCAATGTACTTTGCAATATTATAGAACATAATAGAATAAAAAACAGTTCCGTCAGTGAGCAGCACTTAGCAACAGTGGAGGGAAAAACTCTGTTTTACCCTTTTTGCTTCAGTAAAAAAAAAAAAGTGAGGAACTTAAAAGATGCTGAGTCAATCATCAATCTGTTTTATTTAATTACCTGATATTAAATATTCTGGTCAGGATGTGAAAACCAGCTTGATTTTGTCTAACTAAGACTGCTGAAGCTTCAGTTCACTTTAAATGAACTTGGCTTCGGTGGCGTCCTGCCAGCTGTGCCAACGAAGCTTCTTTAAAAATGCACCAGCTGGACTCAGACGTCGGATGGAGTGAGATGTTTGTGATTTAAGAGTCGGAGCTTTAGCTGCAGCAGCACGAACAGATCCAAAGAACCTCACCCACCCAGAAATCATCATTTGATTAGAAAACGGAAAAGCCGGCTTCATCTGTCCATCTGTATCCACACACACATACACACTCATAGAAAGATAAAGAGAGTGAAATCTTTAATGTCTTGGCAAATGCACTGACTGCTCCTGCCAATAGTCCACTTAAAGAAATGAGAAGTCAATTACCAGAAGTCTGCCCTTTTGACTACAATCTTGGACCTGTTGTGAGGAGCCTCAGACCCTGATCTGTCGCTCTGATTCTCTGTCCCTTCAGGTCACTGTCTATCACTGTCTCTGCAGATAAAACACAATCTCAAAAACCATCAGCAACAAGGACGACGGAGAAACAAAAAGTTTCTGTGGCAAATTTTTGTGGTAAAGGAAATACGAGCATTTCACAAACATCACAAACATGAGATGAACATGCATACCACATGATAGTTTAACGTCATAGTTTGTCTTTCAATGGAGCCTTTTTTATTAAATTACAGTTGATTTTTTCTGTGAAGTTGAATGATTCGGAACAAACTCGAAATTAAAATCTATCAACATTTAATTACTGGGGTATTTGTTTTATGTGTATGAGAGTTATTACAATGTTTAGAAATGATTATGGTTTGGCATATAATTCTATAAACTGAAGATTTTTTTCTTCTTTTTTTCCAACATAAAGAAGAGTTCAACTGGTATTGAAATGCTCCAACACGTGGGCAGTTGTGTGTTTAGGTTTGAGGCTGTTTGTTCTCGTTGAATATTAAAACTGCGCCAGAAAATGACATTTAAGACGACACTTTGCTTCTGCATTTGTCGCAGCAGCTTGGGTTGAGCCCCCACAAAGTGGGGTCAAGATCACTCTGTGTCCGACATCAGTGCTCGACCTCTGAGACGCTCTGAGGCTGAATGGGAACAAATCCCTGCAGCCCAGTTTCTCCCAGAGGAGTGAATTCAGATTTAAGCGCCCACTCACTTGTTCTCTTAACATAAATACTGTAATATTGTTTGTATCTAAATGAGGCTTGAAAAAAAACTCATAAACATGCAACACATGCACTGACACATCTTCAAACTGCATAAACACACACACACAGATATATCCACTTCTGAAACCTCCCAATAACAGCAACTACTAATACATCAGGCCAAGGCCAAGATTAGGAAAAACGGGGGAACAGCCCTGAAGATTCGGCTCAAGAAAGAGGATGAGGAGGATGAAGGAGAGCGAGCGATGGAGAGAAGGAGGGAGAAGAGAGAGAGAGAAGGCTGAGCCATCGAGCCAAGGGTGACGAGAGAAGATATGCTTCAAATTAAATCATTTGGAACAAAAGAGGATTGTTGCCAAGCAACCCAGCCAGAACGGGGTTACCAGGGCAACTGAGGTGACCCGAAGCTTGACCTAAGAAATGGAGTCGCCCTTGTCGTCTATCGGCAAACACACACACATGCACACGCACGTATCCATCCACACACCTGCAGCTCTCCCTGTATATATCTCTACATCTCCCCATCTCTCTTGCTTTCAAGGTCCGCCCGCCAAACACAAACAACAACAGGCTTCAGATGGAAGATAGTGAACACGACTGAAATGTCATCCTGAGCAGCAAACAAAAAACAGGGCCTTCAATCAGTAAGAGGAGGAAGAGGAGGAAGAAGAGGAGGGAAAGGGTCGAGATCGAAATGGGTTGAGCGAGTTAAGTCGGCAAAAGGTTGACGTTCAATGAAAGCAACAGCTACCGAAGCACAACACAAACTGTCCAACGTCCAGGATAAACTGGTTGAATAAATAGAGCTGGGTTTTTTTTTTTTTTTTTTTTTGGCAGCGCTGTCAAGGCACAAACACGGTTTTGAAATAATGAACTTATCAGTCAGGGAATGGCCGAACACACAATTATTCAAGGAACTAACACGGAGGTTTTATCTTCAGACAAAACGTAATAATATTTGAGAGTACAAGACTGATAGCAATATATCGTCCAATATTTGCACTATCTGAAACATTTTTCGAGGATTGTTTGAGAACTTTATGGTTTTTTGAATTAATAGTAGAATTAATAGCTGCAATTTGACAAAGAAATGTGGAATGATATGACTTTATGGAATATTTTAACAATTTTATAATTTTATCACCTATTATGACCTCAGACATGTCTGGACCATCCTCCACCCGCCCATCCACCCAACGCCTTAGGGGACTGTGTGCAACCACATTTTTGTCAGTTTTCCCAAATAATCTCTTGTGGTTTTTTTTCGTTTTTTGTTATTTTCCCACCTACTTGCATCACTTCTCTTGACCGAAAACAAGCGCAGCACCACGAATGCCCTTGAGGGGAGACTGCCCGAAATGTGTGCTGTCATCGCTGTACCTGTGTACGATTCACTGCCGAGACTACAAAGCCCCGAGAAAGAGAGAAAAGAAGGAGATGTGGGAAGTGATGTGATGCAACAGGGAGGATAAAAACCCACTTTTAAATGTGGATATTTGAAACAAAACAAACAAACAAACAAAAAACAAAACAAAACAAACAAACGACTTTTAAACGCAGTTGTACAAGTGGAGATGTGGTGGAACATTGAACTAGTTTGTTTCTGAAAGTCTTCGAATGCACTGTGTTTACAAGAACAAGCTTTTATAATTTCACTCACCCTTTCAGAGTGCTGTCAGAGCAGGTTTCATCAGAAATCCATTTATAATACTTCAGAAACCAGTCGTCCATGCAAGTGTTTTAAGACTTGATGTTTTCTTTCCTTCACAATTACAAAATTATTCCAAAGCTGCCCTGATCTCCTCTTACTAGTGCTACAATGTTTTTCTTTAGTATCATGTCAAGTCTCATGTCGAGCTGCTTCTACTTCAAATCACAAATAAACATGTTTTCTCGTCTTGGCGAGAAATTGTTGCTCAGTTACATGAGATCGAATGTTTGTGTGTGTATGTGTGTGTGTTTGTTTCAGACTTTCAACCTTTATCCTCCTCTGTATGTCTCTGCTGACTGCTCATGACATGACATGAAAGGACAGAGGGTGTGTGTGTGTGTGTGTGTGTGTGATGAGGGACTAGAGTGTACAGGAATGAATGTGTTTATGTTTGTGTATATCCATAGAAATACAGAAAAACAAAGCATAGTTGGAAGAAGAAAATTTGTTAATGAGGACTAAAGTTTGGAGTAAAGCTTAGTGTGTGTGTGTGTGTGTGTGTGTGTGTTGTTGATGTCCTGGAACAATTTCTCCCTGTGTCCAGGCACGTTTATTTTCTTTAGGGACGACTTGGAAAAACGTGTGTGTTTCCAGCCATGTGCAGCTCTTCCTCCTCCTCCTCCTCCTCCTCCCATCATGTCTACAGGAATGCGTGTATGTCTTGTAAAAACGAACGGCCACTAATGAACACAACCTTTCAGATGGCCCCGCGGTTTGTCACTCCCAATCAAGACAATGGAGATCAATGGAACAGCAAGAGAAGGGAAGATGAAGAAGAAGATGTGGAGAAGGACAGGGTGGGGGAGAAGGGGGGAGGGAGGCTCCCTGCCTCTAACAATGCACAGCAAAAAAAACGTAGACAATGAAACAATAGCGACTGGACAGTGGCAGTTTAATCTGCGTGCACGCTGGCTGGCGGGGAAACTTGGACATCATCAGGACGCCGCTCGTGGGCTAATTGACAAATTAGGGTCACTCTGCATGACTCTAACTGTCATGGCCGCCAACACAGAAGAACTGGTTCAGCCTTGTGACCATTTGGTCACGTGACACGTGAGCTGAAATATACAGACAGTGTTGTGAGTGCATGATGGCACACATTTTTTTACATCAAAAATGTAAAGACTGTGATAAAAATTTCCAGTTTTATTCAGATTAATTAATTTCAGCTGAATTAAATCACAGTGCCATGAAATTATTTATACTTTTGTTTTAGATCTTCTGGAAGCTGCACTGATGACCCTAATGATGTAAAAAAAAAGCGAGTGCAAGTGGTGTGTTAGCGCACACCTACACAAACTATAAATATCAGAAACACAGAGGGTAATAGAAGGTAATGAGATTATAGGAAACATAGTAAAGACTCAGCTCTAGTCGAGGACACTTAAGACATAAGACAAAGCAACACTTATCTAACACCAATCAACCATTGTACTTTCAGACAAAGTCCTGTTTTATTCCTGAATGGAACTGACATCAATTTGGTGCTACTTAATATAATGTATTCAAACAATGTTTTCAACCCTGAATTCTTCACCACTCAGTGTTTCTATGTAAATTTTATTCTTGTCACGATGGCAAAAGCCTCTGAAACATCACTTATAGCATTACAGAACACTAAAAGTCATTTCCCAACCATAAAACTCCCAGCAGCTCCCTAAGATCAGTTGACCCATTACCCTGATTCAACAGTAGGCTGGAGTCTGGGATATATTGGGCTATAAATGGAAAAATTATTCTGAAAACACAAAACAGAATAATTAAAGTGATCAATGTTTAAAAGTAAAATGTTGCAGGTATTACAGGGTGTTTTTTTTCCTGCAGCTGAGGACAGGGAGGGACCATCATTTAGGCAGCAGCATAACTATCATAACTATCGGATATCCCATATAAAAAGGCAAATAACAGCTAAATATATCATCCAGGCTCTGATGTGAGCTATAAATTCATTCCATAAAGGTATATGTCAGGCTAAAAAGATGGGTTAACACCAAACACCCTGCACTATATCTTCATGAATGGGAAGCATCCAGGCATGATGGATGTACAGTACAACTGTAAAGATGTGTGAGCACTGTATCGTCAATGTCATTTGAAAACTCGTGTCAAACTGTCAAAACGTATGAAAAACAGTCTCATTTTATAAATTTACCAACATGGAGTTTCAAGCTCTGTACGTCTGTGATATTTCCCCAACGTTTCATTTCTGTTTCCACCTCTGAGCCTGTTTTTAATGTTCACAATTTTAAATATTAAAAGATTCCTCCCTTTTGTTCAAAGACTTTTGTTCCAAAACAATTCTTTGGTACAGCTTCACTGTTCCTTCTCATGGAGTCGAACAAACATAATTTCTCATCAATGTTGGTGTTTTGTCTACTTATTTAACTTCTAAACTTGGATCTGGGGACAAGAAAGACCAGACAGTCGCATATAATTCATATGTTTAATCGTTCAGTAAGCCTCTGTTACTGCCTCCATTTTTATTTTCTATAACACCTGATGAAAGTTGCAGCACCGAACTGAATTAAATAATAAAACTATGCGAAGAAGAACGACACATAGATGCACCTCCTGATTTACAATCCACAACATTTCACACTGCTTTCCATAAAACTCTTACCCCACTGGAAGATGAATCAGCTCTGTTGTGAGACAACACTTTGCTTAAACCCTGGTTGAATACAGAAATCAAAATTACTTGATTTTGTATCCAAATTCAATACGTAAGCATTGTGGTTGCCAAACTGCCACGTTGATTCAGTTGGTGAACCTTTGTTTTCATGGTTGTAATAATAAACCTGTGGTTATAGTTTGAGATTACAATCGTGGTCACTCGAGTGGAAGCAGCATCTCATGTGAAACTTTTACTTTTTCTCGGCTCAATCAAACCAACCAGACGTCTTCCTTCAAGCAGATTAGGTGAACCGAAAATAAAACCAACTTCTTTCCTCATTTGTCCCTTTTTAATTATGACACCTCTTCGAGAACTTTGCCACTTCACCAACACTTCATCAACATATTCTGGGGACATCACCTCAAAACAACCAATTCTAACAAATGCAGATTAACTGCATGACTTGACTGAGTGCAGAGGCTTCTTCTGATCTTTTATTCATTGTTTATGCTCTTATTCAGCTTCCATACAGGGATGCAAAGAGGTTGTCGAAATTTCTAAAATGTAGCAAAAGCTTAAAATCCTTCGACTGCATCAGTAAAGTGAAAAGGCCAGTTCACAAAAATTACAAAAGAAATATTTTCTCACTTATCTCTTTTAGTATCTCAGCATGCAGATGACGGTTTTATTGGTCAGATTTTGAGATTTATTATTTGTAATTTCTGCTGTCACCACGGTTCAATAAAAACTGAATGGAATTGGTTTGAAGAGACAAAAGACTTGATTTAAGAAATTTTTGGAAGAAAATTGCTCTAAAACAGTGACTTTATTCCTAAATACACATTAATGTAGCTATTTTCAGTTTGTAATGTTTTTTTTTTCCTGAAAACCTGAAAATGAACTGAAAGTGTTTACGTGTTAGTGTGTTTTAGTGCATTTTAGCGTGGCCATGTACAACCAAAAGCAGCGTTGTGTGGTGGTTTGATGGTTTTGACCCTGAGCATGCGGCGTTCATATCCACTGCACAGCCTTGCACAGACACACTATCAGTAGTTTTCTGTGCTGAGCTGCTGCTGCACAGGAGCACATTACTATGATATACTTATGCTCTCCATTCATACACTCGGTCATGACGCTGAATCTTATTTAATGTCACGAGCCACATTTGCCTGGAGTGGAGCCCGACAAGCTGAGCTTCGAGAGGAAACGACTCAAGTCATCTTTCTTTTCTTGCCACCTCAGTTTCTGCTCTCTCCTTCTGTATCTCTCTATCTCCCAGTGATCGCGCCCACCTCCCCTGCTCCCCCTCCTCTCTTTCCATCTATGCCTCTGCCCCTCTCTCTCTCCTTTCCCCTCTGCAGTCAGTGAATTCCCTCGGGTTCGACAGCGGGAGACTATTACACTCACAGACGGATTCGCTCTCCTCCAATTTCTCTCTGTCCTCTTCCTCACAAGCTCTCCCCCTCTTTCATCACCCCCCTGTCTCCTCTTCTTCTTCACCACCTCCTCCTCCTCTCCAGCCTCTTATTCATTCTCTCCATCTGCGTGAACGTGTGCGTTTGTGCGTTTTGTGTGCACGCTCGCACAGGTCTTCCAAACCTCTCTCCCTCCCTTCCTTCCCCTCTCCCTCCTTCCTTTTCTTTTTCTCCTTTTCCTCAGTCAATATAATTGGCATCGCAGGAGCGCTCCCTGCAGAGTATGCTAAAACAGCAAGCACAAAAACACAGGGAGAGCAGAGAAAGAGGCAGGAAGGGAGGGAGAGAAAGAAAGAGAGAGAGAGAGGCAGAGAGATGTGGGTTCAGGCAAAAGAGATAGAGAGAAAGAAGAGTGAGGTGGGAGAGAAATAGAGAGAAGGCCTCAGAAGTGATGAGAGGGGAGGAGAGATAAACAGACGACACATGGAAGAAAAGATGTGCAAAACAAAATAAGAAGGGAGAGAGGGAAATGAGGAGAAAGGAAGGCAGAAAAGATAATATGGAGAAACGATGAAACAAAAAAAAATAACAGAGAAATAAACAAAGAAAAGAAACCAAAGAGCAGAGAAGACAAACAAAAAGAGAAAAGAGGACGAGATAAGACACAGATGCAGGAGAAGATGAGACAAAAGGCGACACAGAAAAGAAAATGAGAAAGAAAAATCGGAAAGAAAAGTCTTGACCATAGCAATCAGCAAACAGCAAAACCAGAGCGCATCTATTCAGAAAGCAGCCAGCCACTCAAAGCAAATTCAGCCATATATCTCCTCCTGACTAGACACACAAGTGCCAAACCACATTAAACTGCAAGACAACCATCCTGAAATAACCCAGACCTTAGTCGCAGCATCTCCCTCCCTCCGTGTCTGCGCCTCCACAGGCGCTCTGCAGGTTTCACAAGGAATAATCCACAACTGTTTGAAGTTATAGGCAACATTTTTAATGTAAAAGCGCATGTCTCATCAGGTTAAATCACAGTTTCTTCACAGCAAATAGAAGCCCTCTCCAATTCCAACTGTTCACAGTTTCTACATTTGTCCTAATTAAAGCAACACAATGTCAGATGGCGTAAAAATCTCCCCACGAAACTGCACATTAATCAGAACTCAAGTGTAAGGAACAAACACCAGCAAGAGATGAAACTCTGTGACCCAGACAGAAGCGAGGCTGCCGACCAGCTCGTTCTCTGTTCGTCAGCTGGCAGAGATGCAGGTCAGGTGAGTACACAGATTAGCAACGGTACTATATTTACATTACCCGAGATTATAACGTCACATGACTTTTTGCTAATGATTCTCTCACTAATGAGCTAATGACTCTCTGGCTGCCACTCGATGCTGCTGAAATGAATTGTTGCCTTGTGTGGTGTAAATGTGTCACATGGAGCTCAATAACTAACCTTTGTTTTCATTACTATGAATCTCTCAATTATTTTTTGATTAACTGATGACTCATGTAGGAAATAAAATGTCAAAAATGAAGACAAATGCCCATCACAACGGGGCGATAGGGC
Source organism: Polydactylus sextarius (assembly GCA_016801845.1). Classification (NCBI taxonomy): domain Eukaryota; kingdom Metazoa; phylum Chordata; class Actinopteri; family Polynemidae; genus Polydactylus; species Polydactylus sextarius. The sequence continues at coordinate 9,472,203 of CM028916.1, read as the reverse complement.
GTTGAAATTGCTTTTCCAGTGTGAGAATCACTTAGAAATATAAAAAGCTTTTAAATTTCCTGTCTCTCTCCCTCAGAGTTTTTTGCTATGAACTCTTTGGTCTGTCCTTGATCTACTGGGACTTGGACTGTACCTCATGCATTGTTGCTTTGGACGAAAGCATCTGCCAATTAAATGGAGTTGGGTATGAAGCTCATCCAGTTCAGCTCAGCACCAAATGGCCAACAAATGAAGTTAGGGAGCAGCTGGTGGAAATGGTGTAGCATTTATCAACTAAAGAGTCTGTGATTTTCCAAAAAACATTGTGGAAAAAAGAAAGAATATTGGACATTTGTTTCGACTGTGGTGGAACGATAATGTTGTGCTGAAACTGTTTGCTTTCAAGTTTCTTACATCACCATTATGGAGATAGTGTCTCAAACTGTTTCAGTTAGTTTTCAATGAGAAGAAGAAGCTCGCAGAACATAAATGCATCATAGATATAAAACTGCACCACTGCAGTCATGCTATTTCCCCCAGAGGTAAAACTGCAGGTCTGAACTGTCCTGCACCGCTTGACTGACTCCATTTCATCCTCTGTGACATGTCTGTGAGATAATGTAGTTATATGGAAAGGCACATCACCCGTTTGCTATGTAGCGGTGTATAAATAAATCAATATGCATCCAGTAAAAATCAATATTTGTATTTGTAGGTTTGTGATTTATTAATTAAATGTAACTGAAGCATGTCAACAAACAGAAACATACTGTTTACATGCACGTTTTACAAATGTTTATTATCATGTGGAACCTGCTGTTTTCCCCCAAATACAAACTCTATTTTGTTAGGCATCTCGCAGATTTCCTGTAAAATCGGACTTGATAGGACAGAGTGTAAAACGCAGCACAGGGTCCCTGAGAGGCCGACAATCTTCCTGGCAATAGTGTCATTTGTTTATGGTAATTACTTTATTGTCAAAATGTGGCGAGAGTTTACAGATCTCACAATGTTACAAACACAACGCTATAAAACTGCCAAAAGCTACTTATTTACCATTCAGTACAGCTAATAAAAATTCTGAAATTATGAATGGGTAGTGTAATAAAAAGGACAACATGAAATTATTTGTTAAGGAACATGAAGTCCAATTTTGTTTACGAAAGCAGAAGTGATGAATAAAACATTACACGGCCTATTGTGTTGCTAACCCTGGCCCACTGAAATAATCTGAGAGGAGACACACGGGACAAAGGAACTTGTCACAGAGTGGTGGAAAAAGACCTCTAATACAGACATTTCACATATTTTCACAATATTCTTGGCTCTAAATTTAGATTTATTTTAAGGCTTTTGCAATTTTAAAGAGCCGTGGATGCTCTTTCTTGTTCGGTATTTCTTATTTTCCCTGTGACTCTGCTCCTCTCCCCCTCCTTGTGAGTCTCTCTCCCTCCCTACGTCTATCTAATCGAGCTTTCTGAAAGCACAGAAGCAAAAAAAAAAAAGAGAGAGAGGGAGAGAGAGAGAAGAGAGGACAGACTCTATTCTATTCAAATCCAAAGCCGGGAGGGCAGACTCAAAATCGCATTTATAGCCAGGTTCCGCTCCAAATGGTAATTTGTCGACTGTCTACCGACTTGGACGCAGGGGCTCGCTGTGATTGGCAGTCCGAGTACGACACAGCAGGGGGGAGAAGTGGAGGAGGAGACGCTGACATCATGTTGCTGCAGTGATGACTTTACAATTCTACAATTATTTGTTTCAAATCTCACGATCACTAAAATTCCAGTTAGAGATGATCTTTCACATTCACTGGCATTTACAGATAAAACTTAACACACATGATGTTGTTCTATCAATCCAACACATATAATGTGATATTTCAACAACTACTGAATAAATCCACAAGATACTTCAATATAGATGCTTATGTTCCTCAGAGAATTAAATCCTACTACTTGTCTTTTTGTCTGGTGCCACCATGAAGTTCATATTTGTAATTCTGAGTCAAATGTTAAAATGTAGACCTGGTTTTAATGTCTAACCCGCAGGAGGAATGTTAATGTCCAGCACCATCATCAGGTGAAAATATCTGCAGAAATAATGGTGTTCCCATTCACCTCAGCTGTATTTTGTGTTTTAGGGCTAATGAGCAAATGTTAGCACGCTAAATCGCAGAGCTGGAGGTGTTGGCTGCACTGATCACCACCCGGGATCAAAGCCTCCATTTTTCATGCATTTGAAGGCAACATTTTCAGTTACTAGCCCAGCTTAGCTTTCATTGCCAACAGTTTAGCTGATTTCACTACAAACTACATTAGCTAAATATAACTGATGATCTGCTCATGCCATGTACGAGTAAATTGGACAACAGAGCTTCAGCTTCAACAGTAAAAATATTATGTGTATAAATCTGCATTTTCCGTACATTCACTACCTGTGTGAGCTAGTGTTTAGTACTCAACCTCATTAACTAGAAATGACAGGGACTTTTGCGTCATACAGAAGCTTTACTGCTCCGTAAAAAGTCATTGTAAACATGAGTGGTGACAAAACATCCCATAGAGATTCATACAGATCATGGAGCTGTAAATTAAAGGCTCGGCTCGACTTCCTGTTTGCCCTTGAAGTTTTTCAGACTCTGATCTGAAGGCGCTGAGATGACAGGTGAAACATCCTTCAAACACAAACAAACATCCAGCTCAGTGATGCTAGATATACTACTTTCAGATAGAAATAAGTCTGCGTGTCACAGCTTGAGTGATCGTAAAGGAAGTTCTCCATCACATCAGCCAAGCTTCCAGGTGGAAAGAGGAAATAAATTGTTGTTGACATCAATTTTGATCAAACGTTGTTCGTACATGACAATCTTGAATCATTTCCAGAAAACAAGGTGCAGTAAATCAAAGTAAACTTCACTTACTTTTTGACCTCGAAGATGTTTGAAACTCGAAAGTGAAAGCTTTAAGAAAACAGGGGAAACATCTCAATATGCAGCTGCCTCGGACACACCGTCACCATCAAATGAATTATCATTTCAGTGAGAAATGAAGACCATTTCCCCACAGACTGACATCTTCTCCTGGACTTTATAACTCAAATCTTGCATAAAATGTGCTGTATTGCTACATCTCTCTGTGGATAAATCTCTGCACTAACACTGTCATGGTTAGGGATTCCCCTCGGGCCAGCAGTGCTCAGAAATGTAGCTGCCGCTTTGGGAGAAATCATCCGACAAATGGCAGGTGTTGCATCACTGTTCTGTTTCTTGTTTTTTAATGGCTTTGCTTTTCTGACAGTGAAGATATTTTTGACTTTGGCTCCAAACTGCTGTATAAATACTTATTTTATCATCCTGTCTATCATGTCTGGCACCTTGAATTATTAATATTTATCTTAGCAGTCACCAAATGGAGGCTTAAAGGTCGTGTTTTAGTGTGTTTTCAAAACAGAGACAATAATATATGAGATAATGACGATGTTTGTATCCTCCTCCCGACCGAGATGCTTCACATACTCGAGCCACTGCTGCTTTGTTAATCGAATATGTGTGTTTCTGAATGTCTCAGCGTGTGTCTACATACCGTATGAAGCTAATGAGAATATCTAATGAAGAATTTATGAATTGTTAATTGTGTATTTGTTCTGTTGGCATGTCTGTGTGTCTAACCAAATGACCTCTCTCTCACACACACACATACAGATTCTCGTTCACTGCAAAAATGTCTTGAAGATAAATGTTCCTTCATCGCGTCTTTCTTGATTAAAACCGAAAATGTCAAACTTGATCCAGGTGAAGTTTTCAGTTTTCATTTCTACAGTTAATCAAACATCAAGTTGATTGCAGAGACTTAAGTAATTCAACTTGAATGGGAAATTTGAGAGCAGAAGTTTAGTGAGGGTGAACTGAACCAAACAATTACAACAAAAGGACAGACATCGTCTCCTCCTCCTGTTGTCACTTCCTCCCTGTGGTTGTGTGTCCCCTGTAACCACTGCTAGTTGTGTCTACATATGCTGTGACAGACGTCTATTGTTTAGGGAATAAGTGCCAGTCAATTTATGACACGCTGGCCGGGGCTAATCAGAAACTGCCAGTAAAAATGATTGGATTTCTAAAGATGGAATTACTGCACATCCTCACACGTCGGCCATTTAGCCGATGCTCGAAGCTCGAAGCTGAAGCCAAAGACAATGACTGAGCAGATACTGAGGGAGTTGTGTGTGTTAGCCAAGGACATTTTCACAGAACGCATGGTTGCAGTGGGACCCAAACGTGAGAGATTTTGGTTATTTCAGAGCTGCAGACTTGAAACGTGAAACTTGACTGGTAAAATGCCACAGTAGCAAAGACTTAGTGAGGGCTGCACTGATTATTTCCATCAGGGATTGAAGTGATTATTACCATCTTAATTAATCGTTTGGTCTTTAAAATGTCAGGAAATAATGAAGAACGCTTTTCTGTTGGCTCAAGGCGACTACATTGCATTGCCTGCTTCAGCCAACACAAAAAACCCTGAAGATATTTAGTTTGTTTTTATATAAAGAAAAAAAAGCAGAGAAACAGCTGGCAGATAATCTTCTGGTGATCAACTAATTGATTGAACTGGTGTCAATGATGTGTTAAACAAAATTAGCACATTTTTATTTAAAGAAAATGTTTTTCAGATGTAAAAGGTTTGAAAGTCCGTTGAATTTGGCTTGAATTCACATGGAGACCTGTTTGCTGTATATTCTATTCAACTCTTAGGATATCATTGTCCTTGAAGTTTACTATAAATGTTGGGTTTAAAAAGGTCAACTCCATTCATATACCAACAAAAAAGACAAAACTGAAGGTTCACTATGAAATCTAGTGTTAGGAGAAGCTACAATGGCCTTTAGGGAACATAAACATGATGAGACTGCACAGCTCTAGGGCAAGTGTGTTTTTTTTTTTCATCCCGGCTACTGTAGTAACATGGTGACCAAACATGGCAGACTCACAAAAAATGACAAAAACACAACTATTCTTAGTTTCAGGTCATTGTGTTGCAACAAAAACATGATCCTGAATATTATATTCCTATAAAAAACTAAATAAAACATGTTTCAAAGGACACTACGTTTGATATATTTCCAGATATCGTGGCTGAGACTCTGACCATTTGCGGATATAAACAATGTCTCTAACTTTTCTGTTCTTAAAACAGGATCCCCTTTAAAACACTCTGCACTCCTGTTTCCTCTCCATCGAGGTGTAACACACACAGTACAAATAAATGTCAACACGTTGCCATGTTGCCACCGGCTACTGACCCTATGACGTGAATGAGCCTTTCCCCTCTCTGACCTTCAAACACAAACACAACAACACACCTATAGGAAGCTGGTGAAACCAGGCCGGCTCCAGCTCCAGCTCACACCCACCCCCCACTCCCAACCCCCAACGAAGGAGAAGAACTGCAAAATGTCATCAAACCCTTCAAACAACAACAAAAAGCAGCTCTCTGAGGCACGTCGCCGAGCGTTGTCACAAAGCCAAGCGTGACACCTCCCATGTACACGTTGATGTAGCTCCCCTCCCTCTCCGCCTGTAAAGATATCAACCTGAAAATAGCACCACGAAGCTGAACACTGAGCCACGATAAATAAATCACTATTATATTTAAATATTCATCACGGAATGAGAGAACAAGAGGGGGGAAAAACAGAAAAGCAGAGGATAAACCCCTTCTTCTTCGCTTAACACATCAAAACAGTTTGCCTTGAGGAAGTTTGACTGCATTATCAAATTCTCCCTTCAAGGGCCTCATCAAACATACAGTGGTCTGTGTGAGAGGCTGATAGTCGTCACGCCTGGGGCTGCCCATATGAATGAACAGGAGATAAGGGCGTGTAGCTCATTAACTCAATTATATCGTTCACTTGTGCCGTCTGCTGATGCGTTACACAAATGGGATCAATTTGCCTGTAGATATGAAGTTGTCACCATTGACACGCAGGCCACTGTAAGGATAAGAGTGGGGGGCTTGGGGTGGTGGTGGAGAGATTTCATTCACAAACTACACAGGACCACGTGGACCAGTTACGCCCACAGACTGAGTCTGTCAGTTAATCTGTCATTTAAAAGACAGAAACAAACTGCTGATTTGTTGAAAAGCAGCAAAAAACAAGAGGATAATGAAAATAGCACTCGACGTGCTGCGACACTCGGGAGGTCTGGCGCGCGCTCCTCCATCCATCCCCGCTGTTTGTGTTTGATAGCAAAAGTCATAATGACATTCAAGTACTCACCAGGCTGAGAAATGAAGCAGCGGCAGGAGAGAGAGGAGATAGAGACAGAAGAGCGTGTTCGTGTTTGTTCACAGCTACTGTTCGTGTTTTTTTGTTAGCACGAAAACGCACGAGGTCGACTGAGACACAAGTCGGTTGTCGGGTGCCAAGTGGTTGAGCTTCCTCTGCAGAGGAGACACAAGAGTCCAGGGAAACCTGAGTCTGTTAATAAAGTGTGTGATTAATTCACGCTGTGTCATTTATCCAAGCTCAAGTGCTGCACTGTGTGGGGAGTATATACTAGGGCTGTAATCAACCATAGAAATTCTTGATCGACAGAAGACCTGAAATTTCGACTAAAAATCGACTAATTACGCGCGGGGGAGATTAATTACACACTCGAGTCTGTCAGCCCTGACGGCGTTTTGCATCACTTGTACTAAAAACGGATGGAGCAACCTAACGCAGACATGTGATCTTACCGTTTTTTTAGGTAAAATGCCATGTTCAGGGGTGGACAGGCAATCTGTGTGTTATGGAAAAGTCCAGAACGGCCGTCCGTAGTCCCGACACTGACGGGCCCATAAAACCTGTAGATCATCGACCCGATTGACACTGGGCTGGTCCAGGCGGCGCTAGAGTTTGTTTCCTAACCACCGGCCCCTGACACACGTTGGTCTGCGGCACATTCGTATTTAAATTATATGAAACGCCAAAATAACACACCAAAAATAATCGACCAATCAGAATTTTGGCGGAACCAGAACATATCGACCAATATATCAACTAGTTGACATTACAGCATTACAGCCCTAGTATATATACAGTATACTCATGCAGCAGCCAGCCTGCTAAACACACACACCCATGCACACAGATAGCTAAGCAGAGACATACACAGAAACACACACACACACACAATTTTTCGCCTGGCAGTCAACAGCTTGGCTCACAGGGGTATTTTTGTTTAAGTAAAGACTAGAGGGCCTTCAAAGCTACATTTGAATGCTTGTGTGTGTGTGTGTGCACTGGTGCATAAATGTGTGTGTTTTTCAGAAATTGTTTCTGGTTGTGTGTTAGCAAGTGTTTAAACATCTGTGTCTCCGCGACTCTTTATGAATCTGCATGAACTCACACCAAAGTGCCATCGACAAGTCGCGTGTTCATTGAACAAGAAGCATTTAAGTCTGCGTGAGAGGGAATCCAGCTGAAAGACTGACAGATACACCCACTGTGTGTGTGTGTGTGTGTGTGGAGGATTGTTAATAGTCTGAGAGAGTCAGGGTGAGAGAACGAAGTGAAGAAGAGTGAATCAAAACGAGGTGTGTGTGTGTGTGTGTAGTAGATTCTCATGCAGGGATAAGCAGCTTAGGGAAGGAGCATATTCTTTTCTAAGTAAATCTCATTAATTTTAATTAGCTGTATATTTAGCCTGTACACCTGGATTGAGTGTAATTCGGTTTGTATATATAAGGACCAGTGTGCAGAGCAGGTAAAATGACTCAGGTCGAGATAATTCTGCCAGAGCCGCTTCACATTTGCATAATGTCCTGTTTTTGATTGTGTCACGCTCCTGAGGAGGATATCACAGGCAAATATGCATCACCTTCATTTCCCTATTGCATGCTCTATGTAGCGTTCCATGACTCGTCCTTTTAAATGTTCACCTTTCTTCTCATATCTTTTCTTTCTTCCTCGTCTCCACCCTCGCTCCGTTCTCTGTTTCTTTTCATTTTCTCTCTGCTCCGTGCACCCCATCATTAGAGCTCCAGCTCGTTTCCCCGTCCTTCCCCCTCCTCTATCTCCCTGTCCCCGTGCTCCCTCACTGTATGGATTTCTCTTGTTCACGTGCACGCCTCTGTCTTTCTGCCTCTGCCTCCACCACTACCACCTCCGCCCTCCCTCCTTTTTCCTGGGTAATCAGCTTATCCTATGTGTGTCCAAGCCTCTGTGTCTGCGTTCCTCCTCTCTTTGTTTCGGATTCATTCAGCAGGGAGATTAGAGATGCCTATTTGGTGCCTTTGTCTTCAACCGGCGCAGCAGCAATGAGTTACACCGCACGGCGATGGCCTCGCCGACGAAAGCAACATCCACTCATCATATGTTCATCATACCCTGGATCTGAATCAGGGGCCAGAAGTAGAGTGTAAAATCAAGGCTGACCTGTCCACTGAGTGCACAGAGCGTCCACCTGAATCACAGTGATTGGCAGCCTGATTGATCGGCTGACCTTATTTAATGTTTAAAGGGCGGCAAAATATTCCCTGCACCAGTTCTTCCTGGGAAAACATGCACGTGTCACTCTGATAAAAACTCAAGGATGGCAGAATACGGTGAGATAATTTCATTAATAGTTTTTTAGCAGACTTGTTTTGGAATTATTAGTGATGTGATGACTTCAATTCTTCAGCTGACGACTTGAGGAGAGAATGATAACTCCTGTACTCACCAAGTATTCAAACAACAGAGATATTTATTGTATTAGCTGAGTACCTATTTATGCTGTGGCATTGACAGAGAGTCATAATCAGCTAAACACACACACACACAAAAAGGAAAGCAAAATAAAACATCTTCTGAGGGTCGAGCTGGATATGGATAACAGACTATTTACTCCGTTTTCTGTTTAAATATTCAGGAGTGTGGCCTCATTTACACCTTATATTAAAATGTAAAGTATGTGTACATATACACATGGTAATACAGTAAGTACATTATAAAGTGAAAGTCTACCACCCACAGAGGTGATCGAACCTTAGCCAAGTGTGAAAGCGAGTCCACACACAGTGTGTTTCTCCCAACTTGCAAACAGTGCAGAAAAGTCTAAACTCACTCCAAAGTTTGCTTCTCCTCCTCCCAGTACCACACTCCATCCCATCACTCCACACTGCTTTTCACTTTCTACTGTAGCATTTACAGGGGCTGCAAACTGCAGCGAAAAACCACACATCATCATTTTTGTTGCCTTCCAGGAAAGACTCATAAAAGACGACCTTTTCCACTTCAATGAAAAGTAAATCCAGCCTCTGTAGTATCAAGTCTAATGATCCCACACCCATTGAGCCTGCTCCTGTTGACAATGCAACCTCCCAACTTCACACACACACACACTCACACTCCTCCTACTGTGCGTGAAGAGTTTTTATCCAATTACCAGCCATGAATGATGATGGAAACACCTACACTAAATGCCAGGTACTGTATTAATGCAAAGTCCATTTATATGAACTGGACTGCACTTTAATGGCAGATGTTTGTGGGAGATGTGAGTGCTTGAGTGGCGCTGCAATGTGATTGTGGATTTACACAGCAGAAACGTAAATGAACTCCACTGAGCGAAAGCTGTTACAATACAAAAGTTTTGTAATGACTCCATCTGACATTTTCACAGTAAACATCCATGGAAAGTAGCTCATGAATAGGAAACAACGTTCACAGCTGATTCCTTTACGATAACACTAATAATAGTTAACAGTGAGTTTAAGCTGCAGCTATCACTCAGACTATAATCAGTCAGTCAATGCTAAATCCATCAAAAACTTTGCTGCATGCGCCAAGACGAGACGTAGCCTCAAGGACTCTGTCAGTCTGGCTGCTGATTTACTTTGACATTGTATCAGCTGGTGTAGCAGAAATGTGCCAGACTCTGCTCACTCACACAGCAGTCAATTCACAGCTCAACTGAAAAGTTAATCACAAATTATTTTCATCAAAGAAAAAAAAGCTCCAGTTATAGATTTGTTACAGAGGTGGAGAAGGGGTTTGCTGACACATGCTTGCAGCAGAAACAGAGAATGCATTAACGAATAAACAAATACATTTTGTAAAGATTAAAGGTTTAATTTTAGAGGGTTAATACCACATTCAGTGTCAATATAAAGGAATGCACCACAGTGTTTTTCCAACTCTGTCTGTGTGACAGTACTGTGTCAGAGTTTCGATAAGACTCCACCTTCAGTGAGTGGACATTGATATCCTCAGCAGAAACCAGACTAAGGAGAATTCCCCAGGCAGCACACAGGTGAATTAAAATGGCTTCATGGTTGTGGTATCAGCGATAAGATCCCCCCACAGAGACACTCCCTTCCACCAGCTGAAGTGATGGCATCATCAGAAAGAGGTAATAAACAAGAGCAACCTCTGCTCTTTCATTGGAGGTGGAGGTGGAGGTGGAGGCTCCAGCACTCTGGAGGGAACCCTCAGCACTCAGACTCGATCAATACGAACGCTGCGCTCTGCAGCCACGCGTCTTCCGGCAACGTCTTCCCCAACGTTGCCGGAATCTCGCAGAGCTCAGTGTTGGGCTTCAGTAAACACATGTACGTTTCCTGAAAGCACCATGGTCTGACAAGCCGAGTGTCACGTCAGGGACTGGACGGGAGGTTTCCACCGCCACAGTAATCAATTAAAGCATCCGCCTGAGGATCGCAGCACATAACGCGAGGAAAAAGTGGGGGGTGGGGTTGACGGTTGGTGAGAGTAAGGGACATGATCAAAGGAAAAACCAGTTGAGTGCAGAGCACAATAATAAGGGCTCTTGTTGTTAGAAACGAAGTAAATTAATTTATTCCAAGGCTGGTGTCGTTGCTGCTGTTGTTGTTAGGTTTGTTTAATCTGCAGTGTCTTTGTGAAGTGATGTTTAAAGCTGACAGCTCTGGAAACACGGGACCCCTAATTTTCTTCGGCCCTGAGTTGCTGTAGAGTGATGTGTCTTTTAAGAGCACCTGAGAGGAAGCTGAATGTGATACTGCTCTGCAAAATCTCAAGAGCCCTTCTCTCTCTTCTAGTCTCTAAATGGCATTTGCTGTTATTATGATGGTAGCAAGCAAGATTGATCTCCTCTGATGTAATCTCCTGTTGCCTGAGTGGGTCTGTGTGGATGAGATGTGCCTCAGATTGATGAGGTCTAATGGAGTCTTGTTTAGGGGCTTCTGATACCTTTAAGATTTGATGATACTGGCGCGCCGCTGCATTTTAATTCTGCTTAATTTAGCCACAAATGACTTATCAACACTTGCGCCTTGCTGAGCTGTGAGTTTCTGCTCCTGTCGCTTACACTCGTGTAATGTTTCAGCGTGTCAGTGGAGATGCATGAAGATAACATGAGGACGGAGCGACGCACATAATGTGTGATGCAAATCATCCTCAGGGGTCTAGTGCTTGTGGTTAGAGGTTTGTTGGGAGTTTAATCAATCAGCCACAGCGCCTTAATTAATCGGCATGATGAACAGGAGAAATAATTGGTTTTCTGCCAGATGTGAATCTGTTGCAAACTAATGCCAGCCAATCAGAATCCAATTTATAATCACAAAACTGATCTGGACAACAAAACACTAAAAGGATCAGAGAAAGAACAAACACACAAGACAATGGGAGTAGGTTTGCATTCTTTTGTATTCAAAGCTTAATTGATGGAAATCTAGGTTTTATACTAGCATGTTATAGATTTATGAAACACACATATTGCTAATTAATTACCATGATCAGCATGAGAAGAATTAATTGGGCTCCTCCCCAGATGTTTGTGAATGAATGTGCAGAAAACTAATGAGGGGTATCTGGTTCTCCACTGAAGCAGCAGATGTCATTAACTGCAGCCTACACTGACAACACTGATCTACTCCACTCCAATCAGACCAGGTACCCTGAAACAAATGGAAACGCACTGGAGCCAGTAAATAGCCAGGGTCGAGATTGGAAACCACTGGTTTAAACCTCTGCCAACGGAGCCAAATGGAAAAATAGCTTAGGCCTCTTATTAATGTCACAGTGGCTAGGCGGTAATTCCCCCAGGCTCTGTGTACCTCGGCTTGTTAATGAGTCACTGCTTATCAGTCAGCCTTGTTAACAGGCAGAGGCCTCCCATCCAAACCGCCTACTGCTATTGTGTGCTAGCCGTACTGTGTATTAGCCAAATGTTCCCCCATCTTGGCACACAGGAAGTCAACAGTAAACAACAGCAGCACACACAGGAAGTGGGCGACGAGCCAGTGAGGAGAGAGCCGGTCTGGGGGGGACGGAGCCCATTTTGTGGCAGTATAAAGTGAACCACTGGCTAAACCACAGACACACACACACACAAACGAAGGCCTCCTGCCTGTAAATCTCACCACACTACGATCGGTCCTCTAATCCTCGTTCATTATTGGCCTCAGCTGGAAGCATCAGGCTTCATTCTGTTGTTCTGAACACCACAACACATCGAAGTAAATAAACTATTAAGCATGTTTCTTGTCACGAATGCAAACATCCTTCCGGGGTGTGGAATCAGACTGCCATGACGGCGAAAGGCCAGGTGGATGATGGGAGTCCACTGTCGGCTGCTCTACTTGCTGTCTGCAGACTAGCCCGTCCATACTCCATAGCAGCCCTGAGGTAACTGGGTCAGCTGCACAGAACCAGGGCACAGCCGGCCAACTGCATGCCTAATCTGTGCCCTTCTGAGAGGCACTTTCCATCCACAGCGCATGGCTGCACATCCAGCTGTGGAAATGGATATGTCAAATGGAGCACAATTAGTGTCTCCCTGATTCGTTCACTTGCTCTAAAGAAGCCTGATAGCAGATAAATCCACAAGAGCAAACAAGAGTGCTGTCCCTTCTCTTACTTTAACATACGTTAAAAAGAGGATGAGGTACTGGGAAGTGGAAGCAATGGGTGCGGAGTATGTCAGGAATCTTAAATGGTCGTGACATGCAGCCTGTTAGTTGCTGTATAATAATCATCCCCATAACTCATGAGGGAAGCTTTCTCCATCTTTGCTTCTTTGGTGATGAAAAGAGACAAAGAGTCTGCATGTTTAATCCACAGTGGACTGTGTGGATGTAGTGGTGATGGGCAGGTCCACTCTCCGATGGCTCATCTGCTCTCACATTGATTTGCTGAGCTAATCGCTTTTCCTCTCTGATACATAACATTGAATTATTTATGCTAAGTAGCCCCTTCTGTTTCAGAGCCTCTTAGCGTGGAGATCTCCATTATGACGCCGTTATCTAACTGCCCAACCCAGTCTTTCTTCTACTTAACAGCTCTGCTGCTGTGTCACAGTAACACCAATCTGAGCTGATCGGGGCAGATGTGAGCGATGGATCATTGCTCTGAAGCGTGCACATAACATTTTCTTCTTAAGCTGCAACATCACTGTTTCCCACACAGAACAGTGAACACAAGCTTCATATATATTAGAGAGTTTTCTGTCGACTGAATTCCTGGCTCTGTACTTGATGGTGTGTGTGAGGTCCTGTGGGAGCTCTTTGTTTGCCAGTGAGAAAGTCTATAAATTGTCAGAGCTTCATGCACAAATGCCAGCAAGACAAGTCTCAGTGCTTTTCTTGGTAAAATGATGCATCTTGATTCTGGATGATTTTTCCTGTGTCGCAGAAATAGGACAAAAATTCTAATTTCAAACTTTTAGAAGAAAACTGACTCTTCATTTCATGACAGAATCACTATTAGTTTATTGCTGTGTATTTAATATTAGTATTTGATTATGCTTGCTTGACAAAATTCATGACAGAGAACCCTTGAGTTCAATTTAATGGCGAACAACTTGTTCACTGAAAGTGTGTGAAGTCAGCAGTGCATCCCTGCTTCCCCTTCTCTCAAATTCACTCTTTGACGTGTTTTCTCATCTCCTAAACACTGTCAGGCACCCCAGCCTTAATTACTCTCCTTGACTGACATGATAATGTAAAACAGTGCTTAGGTGAAACCAAAGCAAGAATTGGTCATGCATGGTCAGGCCTCCTGCGAGGCACACCTTAATCAAATGTGACATGTGTCTGAACGCCAGCCAAAATCGTTTTTGGACCCAAATAACAAACCACTGCGTGCGTTTCAATGACGAGCTACACAGTCAGGGTCAGCGCTCTGACGAGAGATTGATATTTCATCATCAGCACCTCAATCTGGAGACTGTTTGTGCATTTCTCATTTTCAGCAGCTTCCAGGGCCTTGACAGGCCTCTATTTGCATTTGTTTAGCACTGACCTCCTCCCAGCATCTTGGCACAGCCAACATGTTTCTCACTTTTTTTTTTCTCTCCTGCACTGACCACTGCGAGCCCACACAGGCAATCCTCCACTGCCTCACTCTTCACATACAAACACATATCCAGAATACAGAAACACAAGTATGCATAATTCAACAAAAAGTAGAAACAGCTGATGTGGATAAACGAAGTGGAAGTGCAGTAAATGTGGTGTATGTGTACACGTGTATGTCTCTCGCACACTCAACTCACGATGTATTCTGATTTGTGAAAGCGTGTGTGTGGGTGTGCACAAGGGAGCTGGAGATATCTCTGAGAATATTTATTACTAATGTAAACCAAGGAGAAGCCATCTTCCTTCTATATCATATTATAGTTCTTCACCAAACACTAGAGCAATTAAATCACAACTGTAATGAGAAAATGCCAACATGATTCTACCTGTATCAATCAATTTTCTATGGATTAAAGGCCAATCATGATGCTCTATTTTGCCACTAGCACAATTTGCCCTTTAAAGGTTGCATTACCAGCAGCCAGTCACTTGAGTGTTATGTTATTAGAAAAGTACATTGGACAGTGTATCCCTGTTCACTCGGTGCTCGCAGCAGGGATGATATCATTACAAAGTGCCTCTCTCATCAAATCCTCTCTTCCATCCGCTCATCATGGCTTCAGCGCCAAGTGCCAGGTGTGTGTTTGCTGCTGCTGTGTGTGTGTGTGTGTGTGTGTTCAGAGCACACACCATTGTGTTGCTGCTCGACAAAGTATGAGATGATTACTGCTTATCTCCAGGTTTGCACGAACCTCCAACTCTAGACATTGCCTTCGCACATGCGAGAGATGGTGATCATGGAAAGTGTCATTGGTTAAATGTGTGATGCTTTTGTGTCAGTGCTCAAGTGACTGGATGTCAGAGAGAAAAACAGGGTTTCAAATGAGCCAGCACCAGCAAAGACTTGTAATGAACATGTGAGCATTTGTGGCCTCGCACCCACGTGCAAGTCACACACATTCCTCAAAAACAATCGTCAGAAATTCCTCTGGGGTCCGGGTTTGGTGGGAGTGTCCCATGTGCTTATTAACGGCTCTCTGATTCCCTTGTCATAATACAGGAAACTACAAAAAAGCTTCAAGTCAACAGATAAGGGGCTCCACCAGAGACAGAGAGGAGGTCGGGGAGGTCAGGGGCCCCGGGACACAGATGGACATACACAAAGGCAGAGAGTAGAAGGGGAAGAGGAGCTTACCGTAGCCATTGTTGCTGTGAACTGCGGCTGCAAACAGTACTGTCAATAAGCTGATGCTCCATAATGCAGAGGGGGCTGATGGGAAGGCCATGGTTGGGCACACGGATCCACCGGTCTCACTGAATCCTCAGGAGGTGGCAGAGCTGGAGAGTCACCTGCAGGGAGGAGGAGCACAGAGATGAAGAAGAGGTGCAGGACAAGGCGGCTGGACGATAATTATGTCCCTTGTCAGTGACTGGCTGCTGCTGCTGCTGAATAAACACTTGGCTCAGTCGTTAGCTCACGCGTTGCTCCATGGGTATTCATCGATCTGCTTGTGTCATAGCATACTGAGAGACTGAGGGTGGAGGTGGGGGGCAAACAGCGGAGAAGGTGGTAATGGTGGAGGCGTTAAGGCGGTAATGAGAGGAAGAAGAAAAAAAAGAGGAGGAGGA
>CM028916.1:9148795-9453795 GCA_016801845.1 Polydactylus sextarius | reverse complement strand
AGGTGCAAAGAACACTTCATGCACTCATATGTAAACCTAAAGACTCAGTTACATTCAGATAATGTCACATTACTTGTCTTTATTATGTTATCACCTGTTATGATCATTGTATTATGTAGGAAGTATTCAGTTGTTTTGAGAACAATTCACCTATACATTCCTAAATGCCTTACTTTTGTTTGTGTCACATTGCAAATAACCATTCCTTTCAATAAGGCCACAGACATAATCAGAAGCTGCTGCCAGTCGTAAATGTTGTCACCATGATATTCAAGTAACATGTGGAATATGAAAATTTTGTAGAGATTACACATGTTCAATTTGCACATGTAGGATCATATACTTGGGTCAGGAGGAGGAGTTGGTTGAAAGGCCCCAGACTCCAAGCTTGTGAGAAACATCGTAAATCAGAATTTCGCGGCAGCTGAAACCGAAGGATGTTACTGCAGCTGAGAGGGGTGACGTCACGCTCAAGGTGTATAGAGACCTGCTCTCATTCACTTCACTGCTTCATTCACTTCACTTTTGATTCTTCAGTTCTACTCTTAACTCTTTTTACCCTCCACACATCAAGTTATCTTCTTCAGTTCTAGTCTTCTTCTTATTTTATTTTCTTAAGTTCTCGAGACAATCTTTTTTTATATAAGTTTACTTTTTCTTGTAACTAAGTTGAAACGCAACTTAAAGTTTTCTTAATTTCGCCAGCCAACATTAATTATTTTTCTTCGTCTTTTTTATAACATATTATTTTTTATCATGACATTAGTGCGTCGATTTTTGAAAGTTTTTGTATCGTTCGGCCAAACGTTCGAATTCTTTATCTACGATCGAAAAACGTAGAAAAGAGCCCGTGAACCGTTGAATCCTTGCTCTTGGGTTTGAGGTCTAATAGTATAAAAACTAAATTACCCTTTATTTAAATTAGTTATTCGTAGACTTCGATATTACGTTCATACACATTGGTTCATTCACCTACTAATTTGTTCATTTGTACATTGAAGTCCGCTGGTTTATGTAGCCTTTACTCACGTATTCACACACACCATAATCCATTTACTGTTTCTTGTTTATTATTGTTTTATCCTTGTTTATTGAATATTGTTATATTTAGACTAAGTTCTTGTGTGGTTCCTTTGTGCTTGAGACGGGAGAACGATTGAATCAGAACTCAACCTTGAGATCGAGACAAAATCAATTCAATAACAGTCTAAATTTGTTACATTTCATTCTAAATTTCCGACGTAAAACAGTCTTCTTAGACGTCGGCTAGAGGTGGCACCCTGGCTTCAACAGACTGTTAATAATTGTAATTGTTGATTATTAATAATGGTTAATCAACCATTTTCCAGTTTCCTCTACAGTAAATTCGTATAAAGTTGTCTGGTGTGTCATGTATGAAGATCCAATGGGAGGAAGAGGAGGAGGAGGTTCAACTTGCCAGAGAGGATTAGGGATTAGTTTTCCTGGCGGATTAGGTCTGCGTGTGGCATGATGGGGTTAAACATGGACGGCGGCAGCCTCCAATCAGAGCCATTGGTTGCCACAAACTGGAAGGTCTGAAAAGAAAGAGACAAAATAATAAAAGTCATCGGGGAGTCGGGGTTACAGGAGTCACGGTGGAGGAGAGATCTTCAAGCAAGCAGCTGCTTTCCACTGTGAAGAATATTATAATAAATAGCGCTGCTCTGGGGCCGCCATTACTGTGGTAATGTAGGTTTTATTTTTTGTGTGAAGTCCACCTTCAGGGGTCCTTGAAAGGACTCCAGAATAGTTCCCCGCTCTGATTTAACTAAATTAACAAACACACGATGATTGTTGCAAATTCTCATTCTGCGCTTGCACTGCCACATAGTTAGAGTCTATAATTCAATACACAAACTGCATACACAAAATAAAAGATCCTTAGACCATGAGTCACTCATGTTTATCTCCCCCTTCTTCCTCTGAACCTAATGGGAGAGAAGAGGCACAGCAGCTGGCGTCATTAAACACTTGTTACGAGGATGAAAAGGGTTTTAAATGTTTTGTTATTGGCGCTGATTTTTTTTAAACTCTAGTTTGAAACGAGTGGACAGCCCCAGGTGCCACCGACTTCCACAGGAAGACGCACGGTTCGGATACTGTCCTGTGGTGCCTGGTGATGAGCGCGCAGCTCTGGGCAGTTACATGCTGATAATAACAACCTGCTCTGCGCTGCTTCACACGAGCTGCAGGTTCAGGTTTAAATTATTATTATTTTTATTATTATGTTTTTTCTCGCTCGTTTGAAATATGCAAATTAAATCGTTGACCTTTGCGCACTGACAAAATTCGGCCTCTGCACTAACAAACAAACACGAGGCAGCCAATCTATTCACCCATCCATCGTATCTGCAGACAAAAAGCTACCGACCAAACATCCCCCCACTTCTCCATCACTCTTATATCTTCTAATCCAAAAAGCCACATTTCATCCAATCCCATCTCTGCCGGGACTCGAACCCGGAGCCTCTGGATTAGAAGTCCAGCGCGCTATTCCATTGCGCCACAGAGACTGAGGCACATTTTTTTCGATCAAAAGCGGGTTTATACTCCCCCTCCCATCCTGTGTAGCATCCCTCTACCATCCCTCAGCATCAGGACCGCCGCAGCCCTGTGGCTGTTCCTATGCCAGCCGGTAGGGGGTGCTGCAGCCGCGTAATCACTACTCTCCACTTGTGCCTCAGTCCCTCTGTGTCCTCCCTCCCCCTCTGCTGCTATCTCATCAAAATATCACAATGGATGATTTTATCGCAGTAAAATCAAAGACAGGAACAACTCACAATTTAAATGCATCAATAAGTTTGAAGTGAAGAGCTTTCCGATGCCAGAAAGCAGCTCAGTGAACAGACCATGTTTTCATTACCTCTCTCTCTACTTCACTCTAAAAATAGCACACATTTCTATAGATTTGGTGTAAAGAAAACCACGTGCAAATCCACTCATACTCTGCAGAGCTCTGGCAATTTCCTTGTCAGTCACAATAGTAAATTGCAGGCTGATGGATCTGCAGCTGCAGCTCAGGTGGAAATGAGCCTGTATTGTGGAGTAGACCTTTTAATGCAGGGAATCATCGAGGAGCAAAATACACTCACTGCCATCAGACTTTGAAAGTCACAGACAGAGCAGTTTTACAAGAGCTGTTACAATTATTTTGAGCTGGTGATGTTTAAATACAGACGTAGTTGTACAGCTGTGGAGCTGACGTGGTCATGATGAACACAATGAAAAGTACTCAGTTTAAGTGTGTTTTATGACAAGTGATAGTTACTGTCAACAGTGTCGAAGCAATGTTTAATCATACGTGTTGCTCATCTTGGATACAAATGCAATTTGTCAAGTACTTTCTTTTCAAGCCACCACTCAACAAATTGATAAACCATTTGTCAGAGCTGACCACACTAAGTGGCTCGAGTTGTTTTTCTCAGACATTTTTAGAGCAGCTGCTGCCTCCTCCTCCTCAGAACGTTTAGTGTTGATATTTGTTACTGTTCCGTTCATAAACGGTGTCAGATCCGACATTACATCACATTCACTTTGCTTTTTGTTCACACTGTGAGACAAAAGATGCTGAGGTGCGGTGTGCAGCTCCTGCGCAGCTCAGCGGGGGGGGTAAGGCCTGAGGCATGGAGCCGGCGAGGAGCCTGTTCACACACACAGCTTCCACCACTGGGCTGCCTCTGCGCATCTCAGCCTCGCACTTTCCTCATGTTAAAAATGCATCTGAGCTGCTGCTGCTGCCTGGAGAAGTTAAAAGATGAATGACAGCCTCCAGTTAACACACACACGCACACACACAGACTAGACAGCCTGGCAGTGTCTTAACACTTTAAGCAAAGTAAAAGCTGTTAATGAACTTAACGTCACAGACCTATAAGACAAATTACATGAGGCTATAACATTTAGGACAAGTCTAATTTTGGCTGTTGGCTGTTCGCAACGAGAACAAGTGTGAAACAAACTGGGTCACATTTTCCTGAACTTTGCACTTTGTTCTGCGTTGGATGACCCCAAAGCTTCCCGCAGTATAATTAATTCCCACGGACACAACATCATCATAATAGAATTCTTTATTTATTACTTTGATGAAATAGGACCTGCAGCAGGTCAAAACAAAACATATACACAAAACCCTCATGGTGCCTCCCCTTTACATCCACTCCTCCTCTCTGCTCATCTCTTCTTCTTCATTTTCTTCGGTGCTTCAGAGAAAAGCCACAGCCAAAGAGGTGATGATGGTCAGACCAACAACTGTGTAGCCGGTGCGGTAGACCTCTGGGATTCTGAAGCCTTTGCCAACGTCCCAGTACTAATTTTTATAATAATGAACATAAGATAAGAGAGAGAAGACAGTTTAGCACAAGAGACACATCAATTTTATGAATGTCAGAAAATTAAATCAATTTCTCTCACAACGGCAAAAATAAGCAAGATGACAGAAATGAAAAATTGCATCTGTCTGCTTTCAATGGTTTATGTCGACAACAAACACAAACAAATGTGGCAATGGAAGCTAATTACCAAAAAAAAAAAGAAAAACCTGAATTATACTCTATTATAGAAAGAAAACATTTAAACTGTAGATAAAATGATGAAGTCTTACCAAGTGACGGATTCCATTAAAGGTGTGGTAAGATACAGGGAAGGCGATGCCAAACTTAGCCAGACCGATGAGAAAGGGGCCGATTGACAGCGAGTGGATCAAGTCCAGGTAGTATGGATAATTTCCTGGTAATACCAGCGCTGCCACCGCAAAGGCTGAGATAGCTGGACACAAACAAGAGCAATAAGAACGGAGGGATGGACATGGTCTGAGTGCGATGGAGTGGGATGAAGACTCGTCAAGCACCAACATGCAAATCAAATCAAATCAGACCAAACAGCGGAAGTGTGTGTTTCTGGGTTTCTGTGCTGCCTAGATGAGCAGCATTAGTAGAAAAAATTTAATCAACTCCATGTGGAGGCACACAGAAGGTTCTACGTTGATGTAAACACAAAACAAACAAAAATGAGTCGTCAGCTCAGGACGTGATTAAGCAGATGTGATGTTTTCACAGAAAGCTGACCCTCTCTGACTGTTTCCGTCCCAGTACAAGAGTTAGCCTGGCAGCTGAGGGCACCGACCCTCATTGAACCCATTAACACATGAGCAAAATTGAACCGGGCTCTTACAGCATTGATACATCAAGGTCAACAGCACTGATGTACAATGTCCCAGTAACACATGCTCAACCAGTACAACAGGCAGACGACTAAAAGCTGTTAGAGTCTCAGTGTTAGAGTTAAATTTCACATGCAAAGCGTTGAATTGTATTGAACAACTTCTGTTTTATAATGCCAGTAAATGCTCTTAGCAGAAATCAATAGTGATGGACTAAAATGCCCTGAAGAGATGTTCAGGGTCGATGGAAAGCTGACAGCAGCAGAAGAACAGCTTCACTTTGATGTAATAAGACAAAATAGAAAACAGAAAACAGAAAACAACAATAGGCTCACACATGTATCAGTCGTTTTTTTATGTATCTATTAGATTCTGAGGAGTTTAAAAGGTCACAGCTGCACTCAGGAGGAAACAGAAGATTATCCACAGGCACATCTATGATTGAAGTCATGGATGACAAAGAAAGAAGGATGCGTTACCTCCGCTGAGCCCCACACCCGTTCCTCTGTGTGTGATCGACATCATCATGGGGACGGACCATCTGCATCGCAAAGAAAAATACAATACATTTATTATAACAGCATGAACATTGAAGCATTATCACATATCGTTGACTTTAACCTCACTCAAAGTGATTGAGACTCACAAGGCAGAGCTGGGAGCTGAGCATGGGAGGTATATTTAAAAACTCAAATACAAGCTGTCACTTTAAATCACAGATCTCAGTGTCTGAATGTACAGTCAGATAAAGCTCCTTCACAGAGCAACTTCGAACTGATAATAGACCGTAATTTAAATCACTACACCAACAATGTTTAGGATTAAAAGTCTCAGAGACAGAGAGTCCGGACACGGATGAGGTATAAAAATGATAAGTAATGACACAGAAATGAGTGAAACCTGCTAAGCAATTTCAAGGCAGACGTACTGTGTAAAAAGGTTTCCTTTACTTCAGATTTTAAGACTGTGGTAACCATCTGACAGTACATCAAGGTGCTTATTGCACTACATGTATCCAAAGGCATGGAAATCTCTGGTAATGTTGGCTTGTCATGCTGTTTTATAAGCATTAAAAGGATGAAGAAGCTGCAGGTGCCAAGGATGGAAGAACAGTAATATCATTTTCAGCTTGGATAATGTGCTGCAGTAAACTTTTAGTGTCTTTGAAAATATGAAACTGAAATTATAAAACATAAATGGAGCATATGGTTCCACTTGAACAACTGAGTCATCTCTGTCCTTCACTTCAGATTATTTTCTGCACGAGGCTTTTAGCTCTGTAATAGAACCTTTGAAAACAGCTCATACTTATAGATAGTGATGTGAGGAGACATGGGTCGGTTTAATCTGGTGTTTTTGTCCCAAAACTTGTTCATCTCCTCCTTCGCCGTGGTTCCCATTGGAGCAGCACTGTAGCAGAGAGACAAAGAGAGTGTTTCTGTACGTGTTATGAATGTTTATATATGTGAAAATAAGGTTTTTGATCTGACAAACAACTCACTGCCTGAAGATGATGCTGCACTGTGGTCTGGAGAGACAAACGCCCTGACGGGCCAACGTCCTGAAGTCAAAACACAATATATTATTAGTCTCTAAATCTTATTTACACGCAAGGCATTTATTTATGAAGAATAAAAACAGCAATAAAAAACACAAGAACAATAAAAGAAGGACAAGTTATAAGTGAGAACATGATGCACAGATATTTTATTTCTGGTATTAACTTTTTGATGCATCACCAGTTTCACACAAAAACATGACAACAGTGGTAAGAATGCTTCATATTTAATATCATCTATAATAATGGCTTTTATACTGCGAATACTTACAGATATAGTGCAATCTATCTATCTCTATCAGGCTATACAGCTACATAAGTAGATATCAATAGCTATCACATTAAATGTCCAATCTATATTTCACAAATCTGAAATAAAACATTCAAAACAACTTGGAGTTCTACCTGTTAACATGTTCACTGTCAGTAATTATTTATCTGTTGTTACTACAGATAATCATATCCAAATAAATGACTACTTTTACTGTTTCATGGCCCAGCCCTACACTAAAACTATATAAAGTAGCATTTTTTTACTACACTTATAGCAGTCATAACGTTAGCTCTGTACTATTTTAACTTTCACTTTCAGTGCTGGTTGCACAGTAGTGCACATCTAGTTTTTCTTTTCCAGACTATTACACTATTATATATTATATTACATACCAAAAAAGCTGGCTACTTCAAATCAATTCAGTCAAACCCTTATCATGATCACAGAGAGAAAATCTGGCATAAAACCCAGCCTACCATGGAGGGCGAGAAATAAAACAAACTCCCTGCGCCAGTGATAAAGGCTGATAAACCTACAGGACGCTGAATTTATCTTGATCTGCCACCTTTGGCCAAACAGGTGGACAAAGGTCGTGAATAAATTGACTTTCCACATGGTTAACACAGTGTGTGCACTACAAGCTACCTGCTAACTGCGAGCTAACACAGGCTAAACCATCCTGTTATCCAAGCATAGAAGACAACGGCGAATTAATTTCGTATCAAATAATGTTCACACGAGAAATGAAAGCGTCAAACAAAGCGGTTAAACTCTGCTATAAATAAAGATAAATGCCAAAGTACTGGCTAACTGACAATAGCTAACCGTTTAGGTAATGTCAGCTAGCGTAGCGTCGCTACATACATAAGATAACTAAGAAAATAAACATAAATATAAAGTAAAACTCAAGCGCGTTGTAAATCTGAACTTCGTCGTCTTATAAAGCGTCGGACTGATTTAAAAACACCCGATAAAAGACACAAACGTTCCCCCAGAGACCATACACTGAGTAGCACAGACGTACTGACCTTAGCAGCAGCGCCATGTTTGACAGCAAGCTACCGGATGTGACGTATACGGATGTTGTTATTTTACCCAGTTATTTGACGTCATGACGCGGTGTTTGTAGAAGGTCGGAGTAGGTCAGAGTCAAGGGAAGATTCACATTTAAACTTCTCTCAGTTACAGTCATTTTTACTTCATTACTTTTTATTTGTTGTCACGTTACAAATGAACTCTACAAAAGTGTTACAAAATAAAATAATTAATTAAATATCTGCTGCTTATCTAGGCTGAATCTAAAATTAATATTTATTTTCTGTATTAGATAATTAATTAAGTAAAATTTATTCATTAAGCACATTTTAAAACAACTTTTAAATGAATTAACTGATCATCAATGTTCATATGACCTGTGAAGAAAATTAGGCATATAAATAAAAAACTAAAGTTAATATAGTTAACAAATAAATATGTGATAAACACTACTTTCAATAAAATAGATCAATTTAAATGATGTAATTAGTATAGTCAACTTATTATTTGGTTGACTGACAAATAGTAAATTTACTAATGTATTATTCTTAATGTTTAGTGTTGCTGTGCCACTAAGCATATGATTTGATCAGAACTATAATAATTAATTTTAGAATTATTTTTAAAAAGATAACATTTTTATTGAATGTTGTATTCTGGTGAGTTACAGATTAGATATCGTAATTAAAAATTGACAATACATTTTATAGACTAAATTATTTTTCAGTTCATCATAAACAGCAAAAGATTAATTGCTAATGAAAATAAGTGGGTGTTTTTTGGTGTCAGTGTGTGCTGAGCACATAAACAGATCTATCACAAAACACTGATTGCAAGGAAACAACATATAAACATACTTCAAAATGTAAATTGGGAAGAAATGACTCTGGCAGATCTGCACATTTATCCTCCTGTAAAAATCCATCTGCAATGATAAAATGGTAAAGAAAGCCATTTCGCCCAATTTCAGGTAAAATAAATGCATAGCGCAGCTACGCTGTCTTAAAGTGTGTGCTGAGCAATTTACATATACATTCACACAGACAGCAAAATGGTTGCAAGGTTAATGACACCCAGGGGCAATTCACCACTGTGTTCCCCGAGGCCTGCTCCTTTATCGAAATTGTCATAGTATAAGAAGATACGGTCGGTTAGATGAGAACTAAAACGTGTTTCTAATTCAATTTTTAGAATAGTTTTGACTTCGTCTTTGACTTTTCCTGGACTTTAAAGATTTCTGAACATGTAGCCTCCACAGTGAGCTGATTCTTAGGGAACACAAAGCTTTGCTGCCCCTCAGTGTCTTTTTTTTTCTTTCCTCCTAAGCTATTTTGACAATAAAGGAACATGTCCAGCGAATGGAAGACAAGAAGACATTCATAATAAATGATGAAGTCTGAAAAATGTGAGCATTACTAAAACCTGACAGATGCTGGATTTTTCCAGGAAGATGGAGCCAGTATTGATGTTTTACAGTAAAAAACAATTTTATAACAACGTCTGTACTTGCCCAATATTCTTCGCAAGGGTGTAAAAGGATTCTGGCAAGGATACGAATTAAACAAGAAAAATATCCCACTCCCTAACAGGAACATGATTTTTAAAATTACCTGTCAAATCTTTGCCATTTTTCTGCTACACTCTCTTGTAACTTACAGTCTGTCATATTAAAACTATTATATATGTTGTGAGTTAACTCTGACTGATATGCACTAATCTGTCATAACATTTTAACCCCGTCTTATATTGCATTAGTCCACATTTAGCCGTCAAAACTGCCTCAACTGAAGCTGCGGTGTCTGCACCGAGACGTCAGCAGCAGATCTTCAAGTCCGTGAAGTTGTGAGGTGGAGCCTCATGGATCAGATGCAGATGCTCCATCGCACTGAGATATGAGGAATTTGGAGCAGTCAACACCTTCACAGACAATCAGGTCGGTGGTTCATGTCAAAGTAACGTCCACATGAACAGGACCTGAGGCATCCCAGCAGAACATCGTCTAGAGCATCAGCTTGTCTTCTTGCTATGATGCATCCTTATGTCACATCCTCCCCAGATTTTACACGTTGTAAAAGAACTCACATCCATTTTCTGCACATTTTTCCTGCTTCAACTACATCAATGTCGAGGGAAAAATGTTCACTTGCCTCATATGTCCACCAGATCAATAACCAATGTTGTCACCTGTCAGTGTCACATGTCAGTGGTATTTGGTGCATAAGGTACCGTGATGATGATGATGATGATCATAAAACTAAGAGATAATAACTAAATCAATAGTCTGGAATGTTGTGAAATACATTTTTATTGGTACATTTCACATGTTGAACGACATTTTTTCTTCCTTTGTAGCCCAACAGGCCATGATACATCACTTTGGTAACAGTTAATGTAAAGGCACAAAGGTGTGTGTTACCATTGTTCTGTGGAAATGTTTTCAGAGAAAACAAACAAAATGAAAGAAAAGGAAAAAACGTGCAGCACAATCAAAAGCGTATTTTCAGCAGTATGTTTTCATGATAATCAGATTTGTGAATTGATCCATGCAATATTACAACTGACAGTCACACACACACAAACACACACTCTCTCTCTCTCTCTCTCTCACACACACACACACACACACACACACACACTCTCTCTCTCTCTCTCAGACACACACACATTTGCAGACACAAAACTCAAAGTGATACTTTCTGAATGTTAATAATATGTCTCCTGCTCCACCCAACCTGCAGGAGAGAGACACACACCCAAACACAAGAGAGAAAGAAGAGAAAGTGTCAGATAGTGAAATGACAGCCGAGCACTTTTCATAATATCCTTTTGTATCAATCTATTTGTATTCATCCCACTGCCTTTGTCTCTGTACATTTCCAGATGAATCCCCTTATAACTTGCAGACTCTGATCAGCAGCCCGTGACACACAGATTAACAGAAATGATTAACTGTCACATTAAATTGTATTTGTCTCTTGAAACGGAGTGGCACTGAGCAGATCTTAAACTATTGTAGTCTGTCCATATCATGTGTATGATCTCTGGGGCACAGCTCAAGCATCTTTATCCGCTCACGCTAATTTCCTTTCTCATCATTTGCTGTGTTTTTTGCTGCTGTTTGACAGGTATAATCTCTTTCATGGTGCAAATTTGACATACGTTTACTAGTTGACTGAGTCCAATGAGATTTCCGCCTACATGTCTGACATTTCACACACTGAATCATTAAATGTTTTAGTATAAATCTGTAATAAATTGAATGTGTGCTGAGTTTTAACCCCTGTGTCTTTATCAGCGTCTTATTGAGAGAGGATTTCAGTTGAAATGTGGTTGAGATGCAGATCAGATCACGTATCAGATCACATCAGTCATGATGTGCACGTGCGATTTTCACCATTGGATTTTTTTCCCCTTTCATTTATTAGCTGTGTTTTTATGCTCCATTTATTACACTGAACTCTCCAGCAAACTGCCAGACGGTGCTGCATTTACATGCTGTTTTGTCAGAAATCAAACCTGGAAGACAAACAGTAATCAGTCAAGTGTTGTGGAGGCTGCAGCTTTGAAAGCTGGAGAATTGTTCAGCATTAAGTGGCTGGCGTTGTGGTGGATGCCTGATAGATTTTAGCTGCATCGCCAAGGGTGAGGCCTGCAGCCTCCTCTCTGCTTAAATGTACGATCAATAATGATGTGTAGGTGAGTTTCTGCTTTGAAATCTGCCAGAAAAATGTGTAAATGTAGAATTCACATCATGGACATTATACAAAAAAAAAAAAAAAAAAAAAAAAAAAAATTCAAGAGAGAAAAATATGACAGCTGGCACCAATGTTGAAAAACCCGTTAGACCAAAATTAAAGCTTACACCCTTTGTCGTCAATGATCATCCATAATTGCTGCCAACATTGTTTTGTGAAATAGATACCTGCAGTTTCCCTTTTGATCTCAGTTCTACACAGTTTAAAGCTTGTTTTTATGGAGAAAAAAAAACATTCTGTGCTCTTTTTCTAATGATACTGAACTTTTATCTTCTCCTACACGTCACGTCTGTCAGACGCTCACTGAGATCGTTCAGGTCAGATCAGCAGAGCAGAGCTGCAGGGTGATTGTCAATCAGTAGGTCCTTAAAGCAGTGGACAGTCGACTCTTTACAGATCTTTATGGGTTTTTTAAAGGGCAGACTGAAGGCTGAGGTGAGCACTAAGGAAGGGAGTTAAAGGTCTTGGTGGAAAATGGCACCTGGAGTTTTTTAGATAGTGATGTCAACCACTATACCATCCATTTTTTCAAGCTTATTAAAAAGACAAATAAGGTTGAAACCCTTTAATCTTGCTTTCTCTGTAATAAGCGCTTACCTCCGGGGGACATCCTCAGAATTAATTTGCGGACCTCATCATAAACGAAGATGAGAAGACTATATGGGAAGCCACAGAACCACCACAGGATCCTAAGAGGAGAAGAAAAAAACAACAACAAAAAAAAAGGAATATAAGAGAAGCAAAGATAGATAAAGTGGCAGGGAGTCACAGGCAGAGTGCAAATTGTTTAATTCATTGCAGTCATTTTAGAATATTAAGGATAACAACGTGGTGTTTAAGAAGATCACAGACTTCATTTAAAGTGAAGAGTGACAGGCTAATGGCACCCTGTTAGGTCTTTAAAAGGTTATTTTTCGGTTGGGTGGAGATACTGTATGCATTAACAGAGCGTACCTCAGGGGGTACATGCGCAAACCAACGTCCATTCCAGGGCAGTAGGACAGGAAGGCAGCGAGAGCAGTCTCCACAAAGAGGCCGAAGATCAGGATCCTGTTCCTGTTGGACAGAGGGTAAGAAAAAATCAGATCTAATGTTCAGATTAAACGCTAATCTTCAAACTACATCTTTCTTCCTCCATTACTGACTTCATGCCCTGTTGAAACAGGGAGTTCCTCCTCGTCTTGCAAATGATGAGATCAGCCCACTGAACGACCACAATGCTGACAAAGAAGGCGGTGTGGCACGTGTACTCCACGATCTTCCTCTGGTCATAGGTCTGTCAGAAACACAGACATTGTATGAAAAGCATTAGAAACACTCATCAAAAGCTCCTGTGACTTAATCTCTGTCCTCCTGTCCTTACCCACTGCTGGCCGTAAGTGTCCTCCAGGTCGTTGACCATTCGATCGTCCCAGTTGATGCGAAGACCAACCAGGGTAATTGGGAGGAAACCGTTCTCAGCCAAAATCACAAAGTAGGTGAAAAATCCACCCAGAGCCTGAATCATACCTGCAGTAAAAACATGCACCAGATTAATACTGACTCAAAATATGTCGACTTTCTTTACTATGAAGGTTGATGTTTCCTGGTTTCCTGGAAAGCAAACGCCATGAAAAACACTTATATGTATTATAATTAATGTCCAGATAGTTGTGTTTTTGGTTCCATTTAAACTCAACAAAGTATCAAAGTGTCGATCATTTCAATTAGAAGCTTTATTCTGCTTTTTTTTGTTGCAAAACATCTTGTTTTTCCATATTGTGCTGACCTGAGGTGTGCTGACTAAAAGACTGTAACTTAGCCTGGCAGTTAATTGCAAATCAGTTAATTCAAAGTCTATATTTTCATGATAATGAGCAGCAGATGACACACTTCTCTCCGGGAAATTATTAGAAAACTACATAGCCATAAAATCGAGCGTTAGCTGTTTTTACGAGTATGGTGCTTTCAAGACACAAGTCTCTGCACGACTTAAACCATTATCAAATGAATTCTGAGCTCTTTGTATAAAAATTACCATAAACACAAAGGGGGTTTAGTTAATAAACAGGGTGATATGAGACCACTAAGTAAATAGAACATCACTGGATTTGATTTCAGTTGCAACAGGGATTGGGTTTTTACAGAACAAAGTAGAAAATAACAGGATTTACGGGAAATAGGTGTGTTGACAAAGAGTATTTTGAAAGTCTGTCGCACAGTTTGTTTTTTTTTTTTTTTTTTTACCATTTTTATATTACTTATTGAATTGTATGAAAATATATCAAACAAATTGATTTGTATCCCTGGAAAGTGCACATTAGGAGTCAATAGCAGCTCCGGTTTTTACTTATATTCTGCGTGTATTCACAAAAGGATATAGGTGATTATATCTTCCTCCCTGTGGCCTCCATGGTGTTCAGAGTAAATGGCTGCAGACAGCTGACGACAGCAATAATAGCCGATAGTGAGTTTTAATTTCATATTAGCAAATTTGTTTTGTCAGAGTGGGTGTAACATTTTCAAAATGATTGACGCCTCATTTTGGAGCCAAACTCGTCTCACAGACCAAACCTCGACGAGGAACCCGATCAAGGAACGAGACGTCGCTTATTAATAATCTTGTTCATTATGCGTTTCAATTAAAAACTTCACACCAGGTCAGCGTCTGTGATAGATTTTTAACTCCACGACTTTGGTGATGAGAAACTCGGCTCATCTGTTTTCCAGGATGCTGAAAGTCACTCGTGACACTGCCGAGTTTGACTCTAATGTCACATTTGTTGCGTGTCACTGTGGATCGGATCATTTAAGCGCTCCGTGTCGAAGCTTCGGGACTTAGAGCTGTAATGTCAAAGCAGTGGTTTGTAAATGTGATTTGATGTGACCTGCAAAAGTTGTGCCTCCAGTCGCCTTGGCGTTTTTGAATGTCTTCAGCTTTAAAAACTGCACGTCATCCGCCGGCGCACTGTCATATTTTGACCTATTTAACAGCCTATGAAATCGGGCCAGCCTTTGATTCTTCACTATTCCCATATCATATAAAAGCAGAGATAAAAAGAATGCATCCAAGGCTCCAACCAGTGAAACATGACCGAGATTAAGTAGAAGATAGTTGCACTCTCTGCTCTCAATTTGTTGTAAATGTCACAACAATTAGATGAAAACTGTGGGAGCGTCTCCTGACTGCTGCTCACCAGCACCAGATCCATTTTCCTTAACCAAATGTACCTAAACATTTACACAGGCAGTAAGAAATGCCAGCATGTCTGATAAATGTCAATATTTAATGTTTTTATGTCACTGATGTTTATTATCACCATAAGAGTCCTGTCAAAGTGATTCAGGTTTAAGAGCCGTGGTGCTGTAAGAGCACAAACCTATTTGTCCGTAGGCCATGCTGATGAGACGCTCGTTGACCAGCTTGTCTGTTTTAGGGTTCCTGGGCTGGCGCTTCATGATGTCACTCTCTGCTGTCTCATAAGCCAATGAGATGGCTGGAACCTGCGAGAAATGGGAGGACAGAACAGAATCAGCTTGTTTTATTCGCTCTGTGCGATAAAAAGGCAGGAATTTGTCTTTGTGGCATCGGTACAAAGGCACGATGACTGTGCCATACACGGAAGAGACTAGACGTAGCACTATTAATATAATTCAGCATTCAATCACCAAGCAGAAGGGGAAAAGACAGAAAAAGGACGAGGACAGAGAAAGAGAGAAGGGGGGAGGCGTTGACAGTGATGGAGAGAGAGCTGGGAGAGAGAGTCTCAGTGAATTTCAAGACTCTCATAAAATGGGAGGGTAGAAAGGTCCTTATAATAAAGATCTTATATTGGCAGGTTTTACCAGGTAAGTAACAGAGCAATATGTGTGACTTAGGGCAGGAAATCTGTCCGACTTAGGTGGGATTTGAGGTGAAGACTTGGCATTGAGTGAAACTGAACACATGCTCTGTGGTCGACAAATCCAGTTTGTTTTGGTGTTACACTCCCCTGACCCACAGCAGCAGAGAAAGACAAGGAGACAGAGAGGGAAATGGGCTCAATGCTTGGCATTGATTTTTCACACCTCTGAAACTGTAAGTGTGTATGTGTGCATGCACGTGTATGAGTGTGTGTGTGTGTGTGTGTGTGTGTGATTAAGTGCAATTTTCAGATCTCAGTCTCAAAGTGTTCTTAAGTGTGTCACATCTTCCTTTGATAAACATCTTTTGCAGCCATCCTTTCACACGTGGCAGTGCCTGCTAAAAATAATCATATCCGACTCCAAGTGCTGCAGCTTGTCACTGCAAAATCTCAGCAGAGCCTCAAGCCTGTAGCCTGCAGTTGAACTGAGCTGTTAACAAGTTGTTAACAACCTCACCAGCAGACTTGGGAAATTTTCAGTTTTACTTACGTACTGTAACCATAAACACTTTTCAGGTACTTCACTGAATATTTCAATATTTTCATTTTTGAGGCTTCAACTCTTCAAAGTTCACATCCCATCTGTTCTCTCCCCACCAGCGGTTATTAAATACAGACATGTTCCTTTGAAGGGACGGCTTTTTTATATGTAAAAGAGGAGCACAAATTAAGTGCTTTTAAGCTTCAATCATCACGTCTTTAAAGAGAAATCTGTCCAATAAAGGCTGCACCGTCCCTGTGATCGCAGACAGTTAGGTAAATATTTGTCGACATGAAGAAACATGTCCTGCTCCTGGAAAACCAAAGAAGTTCATTATTTATGTCACCACAGTAAAATAAGTAGAGCTGCTTCATCAACAGCGCGAGGAGGCTGCTCCTCTTTATCTCTAACCTGTGGAGACTGAAAATGCATGTTGGCAGTTGAATATGAGATCATTATACCACAGCACATGCGTTACATTACTTATGAAACTTTTGCTTTTGGCTCATCAGGATGTATAAGGAGCCGTTTCAGCTGCAGCCTAATGTCTAGTGGCTGAGAGCAGGAAAAATTAAAGTTAAAGTAATGAACACAAGTCCTTTTGAATATATTCATCGTGTGCTTCCTTTCTTTTGTAATGATGGATTACGCCCCTCAGGCGAGCGGCGTGCCAGCAACTCTTTTTTGTTGCTGCTGGAAATACAATGGAGAGACTGGCATCTGGAAATGGCAGAGCTGTGAAATGAAAATCTGTCTGTGAACGTCACCCGCTCTTTGTTCTGCTCCAACAAATGGATGTCGGCAGCGAGCCAAAAGCGAATTTCCCTCCACGCCGACAGAAATAACAAATTAAACCAAACATTTCGCTCTTTTTTTTTTTAACCTTCAGGCTTCCATGTTTGACACCAGTATTAACACCGTTTTCCTGTAGCTTTGCAACATGCTAATAATTAGCATCTTTTCTGTGAGAAGAATCACTGAAATTAGCTCTGAGCAATGACCTGATAAATAAACCCTATGAGAACCGACTTCCTATGAAACAGTGTGGTACATAGAAGCTGAAAGATACTTAAAAAGATGCAGTTTTTTAAAAATAAAAATACAACAAAGCAACACTCAGAAGTGAGATTTGCTGACCAATCGGTGCATGATGAGCTAAAAAAAAAAAAAAAACTAGAAGAGGCTCGCCAGCAGCCTTTAAGTCTATTAAGTGATCATTTTTCAGAAATTTAGTCAAAGCTATTGATCCAGATAATGGAGGTAAAACTATTGCTGGCTCGGCTACAGAGGAGAATGAGACACTAATTAAAGGTTCGCTGAGTGTCGCCTTCCTCCCGCAGCTCACCATGTCGGTGCCCAGGTCGATGCACAGGATGGTCACTGTTCCCAGAGGAAGAGGAACGCTGGCGATGATGAAGAGCAGGAAGGGCGAGATCTCCGGGATGTTACTGGTCAGCGTGTAGGCGATGGACTTCTTCAAGTTGTCAAAGATGAGGCGGCCTGTGGCAAGTAAGAACATGAAAAAGACGACTTGAAAGCGGTGCTGGGAGACACGTTTATGTTGATATATTATTAATGGTGAGTTACGTGAGGAGATGTTTGATGACATATTGGTTACATAAAACCTCACTGTGGCTTCAATATGGGCTTTTCCTCATGATATTAGCTTCACCGAGTTAAAGTGGATTTTTCTACACTTCCTGAAATAAAACATGATTGATGATCCATGCTTTGTCAGCATTTCCACATTACTAATGATTTCTCTCCTTATTAGCCCCCCTCACTTTAGATTGAACTGCAGTCTCCTGTGGCAGCTCCTGTGGCAGTCAAATCCTTGGGGGTGAAATCATATCAGTTCACACGTCTTAATAAGAAAATTACAGGTCAAAACGCAAGCCTGTGAGTACAGGACCATTAAAAGGATTTGACAGTTGAACATTTTCCTCATTGAGAAGTGCTAATAATGTTTTTGAGCAGACCTGAGACCGAGTCCTTTCATTGCTCAGCCATGAAAATTAAATATGCAAAGCCTGATCATTGCTCTGGATTTTTACCAGAACATCGAATGTTGTGAAGACTTAATTTCACAACATTTTAATTCTTGTGACTGAACCTTGACTCTTATGTCACTAGGCTCAACTTTCAGTTCTGTTAATGACAGTGTGAAATCAGCTACAATTGTATTCGTCTCACATTTTCAATTTAACACTTGTATTCAAGAATAATCTCCAATCTCTGTTGCGGCATGAAAGAGGAGCTTTCTGACACAATTCTTTTTAATTTTAAAGTTTCTCCTTCTTCTTTGTTCCACTGGTTTCCTTCCTCCTCATCATCTCCTTGTTTCTTTCTTCTGTTCTGTCGCCCACACTCACCCTCCTCCACTCCGGTGACAATGGAGGCAAAGTTGTCGTCCAGCAGGATCATGTCAGCCGCCTGCTTGGACACATCAGAGCCGGCGATCCCCATGGCAACGCCGATGTCAGCTTTCTTCAAGGCTGGAGAGTCATTCACACCGTCGCCCGTCACAGCCACGATTGCCCCCTGCACCCATACGAGCCGGACAATAAAAAAATGTCAAAAAAAGGAAAGGTAAGTGCCACGATTTGAGCTTTTCTCTCTCCACTTCCTCCTCTTGCCCCCACCACCTCCAGCTGCACTCCCCTCCCCTTCTGTCTTAATAATGTCTTTTCAAAAGGAGCTGTGGGGAGATTAAATGAAAAATGGAAGTGAGTTGTAATCATTCAGTCACAGAGTGAGAGAGTCAGGGTGAATTGCTGCATGACCTCAATATATGTGGACGTGTGCTGGTGCATACACACATCTGTTTTGGACATTTCACACTGTATATAATGTTCAATATATGAGTTTAATATATCTTTGGTATCATAGACACACACTTGCATTTAGCTGTGGGCCTCCAGAGCACAATGTGCAAACACATGCACAAAACCCATGTATTCATCCATTCAACCACCGGCACTCACACAAATACACACAGACGACTGTATTCAGCTTTAAATGGCAGGGAAACACACACACACACACCTGTATTCAGCCTAACACCTCCACACTCACAGACATAAACAGAAACATTCAAGCATTCATCCAGACTTTATCACAAACACACACACACACATACACACACACACGTTTACATTCAGACATTTAAATACATCCATCGCTATTCAGGTCCACACTGAGGAAAAAAGGCCCAATCTCTCTCTCTCTGACACACACACACAGACACACACACACATCCACTGACCTGGCGCTGGCAACCCTCCACAATGATGAGCTTCTGCTGCGGTGACGTGCGAGCAAACACGATCTCAGTGTGGTTCCTCAGCAGGTCGTCCAGGTACTCAGAGCTCATGTCCTTTAGGTCTGACCCGTGTACCACACAGGCCTTGGCATCCCTGAGAAACACACATACATATACACACACATACAAACACAGTAAGGTGTCAGTGATACTATGGACAATTATGCAAAGTGGAGCACTGACATTTTCTTATTTTCTCCTCAAGTTTTTCTTTGTGCTTCTCTTTCTCTCTCACTCTCTCACACACACAAAACATAACCTTTTTCAAACACTGTCTTAAAGGAATAGTGTGACATTTTAGAAAATGCGCTTATTCACTTTTTTGCAGAGAAAGCAGGATGAGCAGATCAATACTGAGCTCGCATATGTTTATGTTTGTACGTGATGTAAATGAAGCTGGTGCCAGCAGCAGATTATCTTAGCTTAGCTTAGCATAGTGTAAAGACTGGAAACGGGAGGGGTGGCAGCTAACACAAATTACTTAATTAATGAGTTATTTCTTGTACAACATCCAGCTATACAGACATCATCACTCACACACAGACAAGACCTGGGGTTAACTTGGCTCAGAGGGATGTTGAGCCTCTCAGCAATGTCTTCCACTGTCTCGTTGCCCTCGGAGATGATGCCCACACCTTTGGCGATGGCCTTGGCTGTGATTGGGTGGTCCCCGGTCACCATGATCACCTGACGGCAGGCAGAAAAGAAGATCTCGTAAATCAGGGGACATAATCATGTTTAAACCCTTCGTTGTATCTCATGTGTTTGTCGTGTCACAGCCCGTTGAACTACAGAGCTGTATGAGGCCTGCGGATTCGATCCTTCAACCAGATGTGTTAGATGTCGTTAACTGAAACACAATGACGTCATGAGGGCTTAGTTCTCCAGAAATAAGAAAACACCTGCAAACAGCAGCTTCAGTGTGAAGCTTCTGACTGCTTTAACGCTGCATATTTCATGCTTTAATTTACATATTCATGTTTTCATCTCCACTCCGCAATGTTGTGCTGCTTCCAAGTGTCTCATG
Source organism: Polydactylus sextarius (assembly GCA_016801845.1). Lineage (NCBI taxonomy): Eukaryota > Metazoa > Chordata > Actinopteri > Polynemidae > Polydactylus > Polydactylus sextarius. The sequence goes on along the minus strand of CM028916.1, from coordinate 9,433,280 downwards.
ATTAGTTTTAGTGCAGTTCGCAAGCTTGCTTCATGAGCTCTCCTGACACATATTGTCCAATTTATTGTAATAATCCAAACAGAAGGAACTGACAGAGGCAGAATTCACAGAAAAAAATAAAAAAAAAAGAACTCGCCTCTCATTTCATCACATAAGTGACAAAAGAACACACTGTATAATGGATTTTATTTTCAATTTCATCAAAATCACACAGCAGACAAAACCTGTCCATGTCTGGCATGCTTATGAATATAACTTCTTCTATTTCTGTGGCCACAGCTAAAGTAATAAAGCATCAGTGGAAGTTAAAGCAATATCTTTGGCTTTCGGGCTGGATTTGTGAAACGTGTACGTATAACATTCTGATATACAGACAGTCATATGAGGACAATGTGTCCATAGTTTAGGTTTATATTATAACTATATCCCATAAAGTCCCAGACAAGTCATTTATTTTAAAGCCTTTGATGAAAAAAAGTAAAGCAATGATCAGTCATATACCTTAGTGAAAATCCCCACCAGTTCTATAATATACAGCAGGACGTATACAGACTGAACCAAGCAGCAATAAAGTCAGTTCTGCACTGAAGCTTTTGGACTGAAGATGCACATTTACTTGGCTTAACTTGTTAACCTTTTACCCTGAGCTCAGATATTTCTGTATTATGTACACTGCATGTTCATGTCCCACTGCCGTGTTTAACTCAGTGTTTGGAATCAATCTTAACCTAATATCGTAATATATCGCTGTGATTGTAAAAGTCCAGACAATCTCCTGTGACTGAACTGAAGAAATACTCTGTATCATTGCACTTCCTCTTCCTGTCTAATATTTTATTGCTCAGCTTTACTTTAAGCAATTGGTTTCAGTTGTTATAACCTTTATTTGCAACTATAAAGCCATCAGAATTTCTTTAAAAAAAAAAAAAAAAAAAAAAAAAGCTTATTAGGACCAAATGGAGACTGCTCACTTATCCACTCTTGCATGGTGAATGGCCACCAGCAACACTAAAGTTAATAAGTCACATTTTTGTGACAGCTCCACAGTTGGCAGCGCTTTAGGAATCTGGAAGCTGATAAAACTATATTGATGCTACAGAGATCTATATAGACACTCCAATTAGTTAAACTCATCCCTTCACACTGAGCCTGAATGATTTTAATTTTTCCACTTACACACAACGATGTATCTGATATGTACATTAATTGGTAAACTTTGCCTCATTTGCTCATATACAAGCTGTTTCCAGATATTTACACACTCTTCCAGACTGTATCAGGAAACATATGCACAGTTTGAAATGTTGGACGAGCTGTCGCCAGGAGCAATAAATAAATGTGATCCTGTTATTCACATAACAGAAGTCTGTAGAAAACAGCAGGACTTAAACAGCCGTGGGTAGACGAGTTGAGTGTAAAGCTAAAACATGAAGTCTGGGATCCGTGTTTAAAGAGCAAGTATACGTATGACTGTCAGACTGAGGTCCAGTTGCACAGACTCTATTACTTCTGTTACACCTGTTTGTTACTGATGCAAGTTTGTGATCAGTCATTTCACACTTTCTTTCAAGTTGTGCAGTAAACTCTTACAAAAAAACATCTTTTATTGATTTAGAGTTTGTTTTTAGGGGGGGCAGTTGCTCGCTGGTTGCTGCTGATTTGAGTTTGAGATTTTATAGAAAAGATAGATGAGGTGTGTTTGATGAGACTTGACACTAAAGTTAACGTGTTGTACTGAATGAAGAACATTTTGCTAAATGAGAAAAATGTGTACATTTCTATAAACTACTCTAAAAAAAATAAGAAGAAACATTTGTAGAGAATAAATGAAACTACTGGTGTTGGTGTATTTGGTCATTTCTACAGACTGAACTCACTGTCTGCTCAGAGAAACAAACTTGGAAGAGGCAGCTGCATTCATGCAAAGTGAAACAGCTGCTGACAGACAGATGCGAGAGTATCTGTGTGGTTACAGCTGCGTTCAACCCAAGGAGTTTTGTGTCGCATGACGCTATAAAACACTTGGTCGAGTTGGTGTGGATGTGAGAGGTAAAAAGGGAATTAAAAAAGACAAGTTCATGCTCGGGAAGATTAATAATCTGTGATCAGGATGAAGAGGAATAATTTTGAGATGTCTGGAACAGGTTTAAGAAAAAAGGCTAATGTTAAAACATATTAAACCCATTAATTGTTCTTTTTTTATTGTATCTAGAGCAACAGATCAGTGACACATTGACTCATATGTGCTGCATGTTCCTTCTTTAAGCCAATTGAAGCATATAATGTAAAAAAAAAAAAAAAAATCAACTAATCGATGACATCTATTCTAACTGAAATTAAAATGTTCCTTTTACGCTAAATTTAGAAAACCTCATTATGCTCATTATCCGATTTCATTGCGGCAGGAAGTTGTTCAACTTTCCCACAGCTTGGGTTGTTGCTTCTCTGACAAAACATCTGCTCCGCGTGAGTTTGCAGTTAATTATCATATAATAAAAAACTTGTAATAAATCTACATTTTACTGAATAAAAGACTGAATAAATCTGATCTTGGATCAGAGAGAGTTCATCCTTAATCACCTGCTTCTATATCTAAATCTTCTACTTCTGTTACTCTTAAAAGTTGTTGTAAATCCTGATGTAATGTTAAACACGCACACAACCTTGAAATAAACCTTAGTCTGATCTGCTTTTTGGAGCGTAAACACTGAATATGTTATCAGCAGCTTCCTCTGAGCAATGCAGCTCCATTCAACCATCGATTATCATCTATCAGAGCCTCTTGGAGCGGCTGCTTGTCATCTGTACTCCATTTTGTGATTTAAAAAGACATTTGACATGCAAATCCCTTCCCTAAAAAGTCTGATAAATTAAGCTCTAGGAAAGGCTTCTCAGGAATTACAATAAAAGGTTGAATCTGTGGAACCAATTACCTTGATACCAGCAGAGCGGCATTTACCCACTGCGTCAGGCACAGCGGCACGCGGCGGATCAATCATGGAGATGAGGCCCAGGAAGCAGAGCTGCTCTGTGGGGAAGTTCATGTCGTCACAGTCGAAGGTGAATCCTCGAGGGAACTGGGACGACGACAGATTCAAGTGACAGAAGCCTGCGATGGGAGAGGGATCAGTGAGGTGATCACCCTGAAATGACTGAAATTTCATCTCAAAGTACACAGATACAGAGAAGAAAGAAAAACCTGTGGTTTTGTTGATTTCAGAACATCTGAATAATGACAAACTGATGTCTTTTCCTTTTTAAATGTAAATATTAAAAAAGGTTCTTATAAAACACTATATTCTTGCTGGAGTGATCCTTATTTTTTTCTTAAAGTATGAATACAAATTATTTTTAATTTTGGATGCAGATTCACAGGTCGCAGGACTGAAATACAAAATCGAATCAGACTTTGTTATTAATTCATGATACACAGGCCTTTAAAATATGTATCTGCCAAATCCCTATAGAGGAAAACAAAATAATTAAAAAAAATTAAAGAAATTGAAAAAATAGTCTGAGTCTAAAAGCGACAGAGCCTTTTTCTTTCCTTCGACATGAAACAGCCGACCATCATCATCACCCAAGGCGGAACTGAGATTTAATAATTCACAGGACTTCGAGTGTTTCACTCCAAAAAAAAAAAGAAAAATGGCACTATTCCACTTCTCAGTGTTTGAAAAAAATTACACCTTCTCTAAGAAAATGATGAGAGCACATAATTATTACCTATGGCTCTTTTGAAAAGATGCCAGGTAACTTTTTTCCCCTTTGGTTGTCAAAACGATGATATTTACAGAGTCCGAATACTTTTTGGATTTTTTTTTAAGTGTGTTTTTAAAATGTGTCTGTGACATTTGGCATTTGAAATGCAGATTTTAAACTCAATTAAATTATCAGTCTATTCAACATTACACTGTAATTTTACAACACAGAAAAAAAAAAAAACATCTTCTCTAACATTTTTTTCCCAAACTTGGCTCAAACTGCAAAGCCACAACCGTCGCCTTTGGATTCACAATAAAAACATTCCACACTTTCACTCAGGCGTTTGGTGCAAAAACCAGCCTGTTTACCGAGGAGATTATGAAACCAACTGTGTGTCCAACTGCACGTTTCCCCTCCAAACATACCAAGCACTCGCTCTCCCAGTCCTCCCAGCTCCAGGTAGGCGTTCTGGAAAGCTTCTCGCCAATTTTCGTCGAGCGCCTGCTCCTGGCCATGCATCATGATGGTGCTGCACCTGAAAAACATTCAGAAATAATACGTTTACTGCTCCAACTGTTTATATCTGTAAGATTGTGTTAGCAAACTGCAGTAAAAAAAAGAGGAGGACCCTAAACCTGAAAATAAATGAGTGGGTAAATAAAGACCTTCAGCTGAATTAAAAATATACATATGAACATCTGTGATTTCAGAAAAGCTTTTGTTTGTTATTTTTCACACCTGTTTTTTAATAAAACCAACATCATTTTAATGAACCCGCAACGAGTTATAATTCATGCTGAATTAATTGTACATTGAATATTAATATGAGCCTAAAGGTTAACTCTTTTTTTTTCAACATTGACATAAGGAGAGTGCCTGAGGTTGAGTGTGGAAAAAAAAAATAACACCTCCTCGGCAAAGTCAAAGTCACACTAGAGGGGAACCTGTTCTGACTGGGGGCGTTTAATCCCACCATAAAAGGACATCTGGGCTCAGTTGGACAGAATGTGACCACAAGTCAGGTTAAATGTATTAATGTGGCAACATGGCCATAAAACAGCGACTCTCTCTCTCTCTTCTTTCTAACCAACCATTCCAACTCCAGTTATACTGGATGTTTCAACTCGTTGTTCCTCTCGACTGTTACTAAGTGTTTACTAATTGTGGGAATTCTTGGGTTTTCTTTATTAGGGATCTGATACTATACAAACTAGAATTACTGCTTTGGTCCAGTTGCCTGCAACTAGTGCCTATGTTTAGAAGTTATGGCCAAAAACTGCTTTCTGAGGTCACAGTGACCTTTTGTTTCATTTTATCAACTGTCCAAGTGAATGTTTGCTCCAAATTTGAAATACATCCCTTAGCGTGTTGCTGATATATAATATGTTTACAAGTCACTGTGACCTTTGACCTTTAATCACCAAGTGAATGTTTGTGCCTTGATAAAAGTCATGAAAGTCCTGTTGGGCATTCTGACCTACAAACATGTCTATTTTTTTAGTCCTCCCAGAAAATGTTTGGGCAAAATTTGCTTAAAGGTGTTTTAAGATCTCACATTCAAAAAGCCAAAAACATGTTGTGTGAGGTCAAAGTGACCTTGTAGTTTGACTTTAGGTCACTAAACCCTCAACAGCTCACAATTTAAACCAAATGAACATTTGTGCCAAATTTGAAAAGATTCGCTCAAGTTGTCCCTGAGACAATAACGCTCTTGAGCCAAAAAAAAAAAAAAAAAAACTGTTTTCTAAGGTTTTTTTTTAATTAATACACATCAGCAGTAGGACAGTGTGAGTAAGATTCAGACAAAATACACCACAGTGGCCATGTTCATGATGATGAGGGAACATGTCGTCCAGTGCAATGGAGCGCCTCACTGATGTGCTTTTAATCGTTTTCAGGCAACAGTAGATCTCTGCGGCGCAGAAGAACAGCTTTATCAGGTTTCAGATTTACAGACAAGACTTGTTCGTTTTATTGGTTTTAGTGTTCATGGGATTTACTGACATCAAAACCCAAACGTATAGAAAACCAGAGAGCAACAGCAACTCTGGAGCTTGAAAAAGTAAATGAAAAAACAAGTCAAAATTTTGTGCTGCCATTTCTTGTGAGACATCTAATTGATACATTATTGATTAACCAACCTGTCCAGGATTCTCTCCGGCGCTCCCTTCATGACCAGAATATGACCGGAGGGATTGTCCTCCACTTCATGGATGGAGAGCTGAGAGAGGAGGAGGATAGAAAGAGCTGTGAGGACGTAACATGACAGGCTGCAGTGCTAAACAATATTTAAGATGCAACATGTAACTCACTGTTGGCCTGAAAATGACTGCGTCGGTTAGAAAAAGGCTCTGGACAGACAAGTGCTGAACAATGAATTTTCATGTCCGTGCCGACGATCAGTTTTATGGGAGCTGCCGTCATATTTTTCCCAAGTGGTATGAAAAAAAAAACCTCTTATTGAAACCGACATGACTGAGTATACTCTCTAAGTCATATGTATTCCGTGTGTTGAAGGAGCATTCATTCATACTGTCTTGGAACATGTATTCCTGCGGTGTTACACCTTGCATTACCCCCTTCCCCTCAACAAATACACACTCATACACACTCACATACACACATTCCCCCCAGGTAATTTGTATCCGAGTCACAGCATATCTAATCTCAGAAAAGCAGAGCAAAAAAATTGCTTTTTTTCCTTTCCCCTCAACACAGACGTTCCTATTTTAAGTCTGGGAACAGGTGCTCAAGTCCTTTGTTTGCCTTCATCACTGCTGTGTTATTCACATGCTCATTCCAATCTCCTCCTCCTCCTTGAAAGAACAGGGCGTGGAAACTGTTAAAGTGTTAAAGTTCGATGTGATCATTTTTCGTATAGTTCAATATTAACTTTTAATTTCTCTCCAGTGTTTCTGTCGACTCCTACAGAGTGTAACAGAGCATGCAGCTTAGCTTAAGACCTTTCACAAGTGCCTGTTCTCATCTTGTGTTTATTGTCAAGAGGATTTGTCAAAGAAGTTTAACCGTTCCACTCGATTCTCCATCAACATTGTTGTGAAATAACCGCAAAAAATATGTTTGTTTAATGTCTGTCAGTGTCAGAAATGTAGCAGACCGCAGCAGCAAACTGCAGCTTTTTGTCTGAACTGCCAATAAAGTGCCACATACATATCAAACAGCTCTTTTCTTACAATGTGATTTAAGGTCTCTTCACAAAAGAGCATCTTCTAAGAGGCCAATAAAGGAGGAAAGTTTGTATTCTGTATAGTACAGTATCTTCCTATCACAAATAAGACACATTACATCAAGCTTTAACGCTGCAGTTTTTCTGTGTGGCCTCTGGTTGTGACTCATTGGGCAGCGTCCAAATATGAATGAGCATGAACAATGTGAATGTTAAATAAGCTGTAGTTCTATAGGAGAGAATGTGTTGAGGCGGCGTCCTCCATACATTACAACATCATAATCTCCTCTGTTTAAAGAGCAATGACACAAATGTCAGTAATAAGTACGCAATACAGAAATTGATTCACAAATGAAATAAAATATGAACAAATTAATGCATGTGACCTTTAAAACTACAGTAAATGCTGCAGCTAATTTAATCCATTAAAAAAAAAAAAACACTGACAGGGACTGTGCATTAAGCTACGAGTCGTCTGTGACTGAGTTTCAGGATTTTATAGTAGACTTGCAGCAGCAGCAGCTACCAGCCACAGAGCTGTGATATGATATGACATTAGTCCTGTGCAATACCTGGTACTTGTTGGTGGAGTTAAAGGGGATCTCTGCCACTTTGGGGTTTCTGGCTCTCATGTCACGAACGCTGCCGCAGTACATCTCGATGCATTTCAACAGCGCCGACTCTGACGCGTCCCCCGCCGTCTCCCTCTGGGGAGGCGCAGACACACACTCACATTAGCACGATCATTCACACACACATATTAAGAAATGTGTATCTGTCTGGCTGCTTGGGTTTTTTTCCCCCTCACACTGCAGTGGAGAGAGGTTTTCACATTATGTGTTATTTAATTGATTAGAGCAGAGCTTCACTTCCATCATGGTTCTCATTAATGATGCAGGTAGCGGAGAATCATCTGCATAACTAACGCTTGTAATCTAGACACAAGATTGTTTTTAAAGTTATGTAGCAATGTAATAAAAAAAGTAATGAGACTACAAAACCTAGTTTTCTTCTTTCATTTATGGGATGAAGAATAATTAGATAAAAACTGCTCCATTTCTCCTAGATAAAAACACTTGATTATTTGTTCATGCTTGGGTGTTTTAAGAGTTTCTTTAAGGTATTCTTTTAAGAATATAGACGTGGATGATTTGGGAGACAAATATTATTGTCTATTAGCAATAATAAGCCACAAAGTAATTGCTAAGGTTAAAGCTAACAAGCAAGTTAATGCTTAAAGAAATTCATTTCTCAATAATTCAGTGTTTTCACACAGTGTGTAAATGTCATCTGTTTGTTGTAAAATTCAGGGGAAAAAAAAAACATGCATTTCAGCTTTGTTACTCTTGTAAACATCAAAACACGATGTTGCATACAGTTTTTATGGAGGTTTTTTTTTTTTAAAGCTCAAAATCTGATTATCCAGTGTTTGGCTGCACACTGCTCCATGTTTGTTTTTGTGGTTTTCACAGGTTAATCGGCTTCAGCTTGTGACAAAGGTGTTTGTGTGTTACTTGAATCATTTAAGGGGAAAATGCTCTCTGCATTTAAGTTGTAAACTAAGCCTCAATAAAGAAAATTCCACAGTGATCACAGCAATTCATCCTACTCTTAGAGCCAACTTATTAAAATCCACGCTGTACTGACTGCCCTGACGACCAATACACCAACAGGGTCTGACCTGAGACAAGAGATTCCTCTTTGTTCCTTTTTATTCATTCATGAACAGCGGCAAAGCAAGGACACGCACACTGCAACATTTGTCCTTGTTTGTGCCTTTTCATGAATGAATAAAAAGATCAAGGAAATTCCAATCCTGTGTTTTTGCGAGTGGAGATGGGGACTTTTTCTTGTAATGGTAGCAGAGCATGGGCCTTGGCTGCCATGTGTTTGAGTGCCATCAGGAGATATGGCTGTTAGTTAATGCAGGAAAGGAAGTGTGGGAACCTCCGGGGCTAGAGAGGCTGCAGCGGCAGGGTCGGCTCCCACCAGACTCATGAAGCTGTAATCCCTGTTGTCGCTGAGAGCAAGCTACACGGTGAATTTCTTCAGGTCAGAACAGCACAGGTTTGGAGGATGGAGGCTGTTAAAACACTGGGATATTATTGACTCACACAGCAGAGTGTGTTTGTGTATCATTGTGGGGGAGGTATTTCCAGGGGTGCACTGGATAATCTTCAGTGTATCTGCATTTATGTGTGAGAAGGAGGTTAAACGAGTGAGCCACTGTGTGTGTAATGCACCTGTGTCAAATCGAATTGGCAAATTATTGTTATGGGCTGTTTTTCTCCCAGTGGGAGCCACGTTATGCTACATCACACTATAACTTTACTACTTTTTGCTGTTAAAGACTTAGTATTCTCAGTCCATTCAGTGTTATCAAGATTGAGTATGCTACTCACGCTGTGATTTTCAGTCTCGTCATAGATGTGCAGACAAAAACAAAAATATTCAGCCTTTTCCTTAAACAGCTGCTTTTACTTTCACTGAGTAAAGGATCTGAATAAATCTTCGTTTTGAGTGACAGCTCACCTGATGTTGTTAGCTTCATCCTACTGCCAACCCACGTAGGCAAAATCATGTCTTATGAATAATGTGCATGCATGATTTGATCCAAATCTGGAAAAAGTGTCCTGCTCATAATGTCCTTGGATTAAACTAAACCCATTATACCCCACTGCAGCGGAGCATGGAGACAAATTTGTGAGACTCAGATACGAGTGCAGAGGTTTTGGAGTGTTGCTGTTGGGGTGTCGGTGTGCGGTGGAAGTTTATACCATCTGGAGAGGAACGAGCTCCTGTCCGGCTTTGAAATCAGCTCTGTTGCAGAGGCCGGCCACGCGAGAAAGAGCAAACCAAGTAGCAGAGCTCTTGTCAAAACCCAAACCTGAGAGAATAGCAGAGGAGGCTGTGTTAGACTTTTCTTTTTTTAAAGAAGGGCTCATGCAGTATTTATGTTCTCGGTTCACAGAGAAGTGCTGGATATTGTAGCTAAATAACAGAATCGGGGTCAGTTAAGTTGAGCAATCATCTTTTCCTTGACAAAAATGATTTTTCCTTTTCCCCAAGTTGAAAACCATATCCATTTTTAACTAAGATGTCTAAACAAAAACAAAATTTCATCCTTCGGCCACCCAATTGAACTGAAAGTGACCTTCACTCTGCTGCTGGCATCTGCATTTATTTTTCATTTTAGGTGAAACTCTCCAGAGTGGTCATTGTCACTGTTACTGTAAAAACACAGAATATGACGCCTTCAAGCAACATCCACTACACAGCAGCCAACTGTGGCTAGAGTTGTTGAATTTGATAAAGTGAAGTGCAAAGAGCTCAAGAACCTGCCACAGTGGCAAAAACAGAGAAGCTAGTTGGACTAAAAAATGAAAACACTGTGTTTCAGCTGCACAGTGTGTGTCAGCATGCTGGCTACTCACTGTATGACTGCACAATTGTCTGATTCAATACTCATTTGTATGCACTGAACACCTGTTCCCTTTCTTCCTTTTTTTCTTCCTTTCTTTCTTTCTTTCTTTTTTTTTGCTTCTTGCAAACTTGTTGGGTACTGAGCTTCTTTGAAATTTGGCTCGATTTGTTGCTGTTTGGTAGGAGACAGGAATCCGATTGGTTCCACAGCAGCCGTCTTCCTCAGGAACTCTGGGAACAGACGTATTTTGTAGCGGAGGGTTGTGCCGCCCACTGCATACCGCTGCTCAGTTAATCCAAAGCAGTACCACGAACAGAAATGTCAGTTGGCGGCGTGAACATTGGACAGATGAATTTCAGCAGGTGGTTGAGCTCCCCCTCTGAATTCCCACACACTCACTATCTCCCCTTTATATCTCTCGCTCTCTACATCTTTCCTCCAAGCTCTGCTCTCCCCCCCTTCCCCCATCCTCCTCCTCTTCCTCTCTCTGACTTACCAGTCTGGTCCTCAGTGGTATCCGCCTCGTGGATCTGGTTGTCGAACCACATGTGGGCCACGGTCATGCGGTTCTGGGTCAGCGTGCCCGTCTTGTCAGAGCAGATGGTGGAGGTGGAGCCGAGTGTCTCTACGGCCTCCAGGTTCTTTACCAGACAATTCTTCTTGGCCATTCGCTTGGCAGTGAGAGTCAGACACACCTGGGATGACGGCGGGAGGTGACAAGGAGGGAGGAGATGTGGGGAGTTAAAGGGGGTGAAGGTGGAAGGATGAGGAGAGAATGGATGATTGTTAGTCAACGAGAGGACAGAGCATGTGTACGCAGTAGTGCATTCAAGTGTTTGTGCATGTGAAACCATGCGTAGTCCAGGTGCCTTACAGCAAATGTGTACAATGGGGTCTGTGTGTGCATGTGTACCTGTGTGTGTGTGTGTGTGTGTGTGTGTGTGTGTGGGCTCGTTGACAACAGGTGCACAGGAACATAAAACTACAATGCACACACTCCTCATTCCATATGTGATAAGAAATATATCAACATACATTAATTCAAGCTAACTGCATAGCAACAAACACAGCACACCAACATTTCCTCACGCACACACACACACACACACACACACACACACACACACATAGTGCGTTTAAAGTGAAAACAACTAAAGAAACCAGTCACTGGAAGTTCATTTATTTTGTGCGACCAGTGAATTGTCGACTGATGGTATTTTGAATGCCAGCTGGCATCCGCCTCAGCTCGCGCTTTGTTTAGTGTTGCAGAAAAAAGTTAGATGCACTTCGGCATCTGAGCAACTTCAACATCCAGTAATAAATCACCTGCTCCGTTGTGTTATGCAGTGTCATTAGAGCTACAGCTAATGCTCACTGAGATTGAATTAGTGTGAGGAAGTGCACAGGTGTAACTAATAGCACTGAAAATGGCTCTGTTCCGTTTAAGTGTGAGCCAGCAGGCAAACGACCAGAGACGTGGAGCCGAGCTAATCAGCATTTTTAACAATGGATCAACTAACAAAAGTGTAACATGTGAGCCTGAGATGACGTCGGCCGTCTTTACTCCTTTTTAGCTCGATGTTTTGATCGATCAGCTGGATTTACAGCAGCTGTTTTCAGTAAACATCGTCATTAACCCAGTTTCTAACAACAGACACACATGTCTGTGGAGGTTCTTAATGTGTCCAACATGGGTTTAATTTAAGGCGACTGGACTGTTTTAGTTTATTGAAGACGTTTCTTCTTCATTCCTTCATCTTTTTCAGTTCTGATGGAGAGCTGTGGATTCCCCTTTTCCCTCTGCAGGTGGACAGAGATCTAATGTTCACAGGTGTCTTAATGACAGTGGTTCAGGAGCTCAGGTAGTAAATGGTGGACAGATGTTTGGAAGGATGTAAAAGAAAGAAACCATCAACAGAGGAGGAGGTGGCCTGGTGGTGTGAGGTGGTCCTCCACATACAATGCTGTCCTCTCATTCTTTCTTAGAAGACTTAACAAGTCATCTCACTCAGGTGGCAAAGTGTGGCCACTTAACCTCAGGTGACTGTAATGAGCATTGTTACAATAACCAGCAGCTCCCAGCGACTGTTAGTGACCTTAACAACCATCGTCCAAACTACCTGAGCTGCCTAACAAGCTTGTTAGACCTCTGGTGTCCACCCACAGTGAGTGGGTGAACACCATTCTGGGAATCCACTGCTCTCCATCAGCGCTGAAGATGAAGTGTCTTCAAATGCCTATAACAGTCCAGCTGATCACTACATGGAACACAAAGTTATTAACAAGCTGGTAGTCGCTCATTAAAAGAGGTTGTTGGTTGGTCAGAGACACCTGCTGGGTGTGTTTGAAGATAACAGTACACCCAAAAGACCAAAATTCAACCTAAATGTTTAAAAAGCTAGAAAAAGCTACTAATTTTACTTATTTTATTTTTAGTGCATCCACCAGTCATCTCTATATTCAAATGATTTGTTACTATAGCTCATATTTGTTTTGGAAAAATTCTCTGTCAAAGTAAAAATCCAATTAAAAAAACAAAAACAAATTATGAACCATTTACAACAAAAACATTATTTAACCTGTTTGTTTGTGCAGAGCAGCCAATTTATGACCTTTCCCCGCGGCTCTGTTCACTTTCTATTCCCAGAAGCTTATTGTGACCTCTCCGTGCTACAAAGGGGAAACTTGTTTATTGTGAACTGAAGTGCACATTGTTTTTTCTTGCAGGAAAAACAAGAGGTAAGAACACAAGGAAATAAAATCCCATTAAAACAGTTTAAAGTGATCTGCTGATCTATTTAGGTAAAAAAAAAAAAATCAGCTGAAGTTTCAAACAAAGAGCTTAAACTCCCCCACACACACATTACTCACAGTGACAGTAGCTAGTAGTCCCTCAGGCACGTTTGCCACAATGATTCCGATGAGAAAGATGACAGCCTCGAGCCACGTGTAGCCCAGGACGAGTGATAGGATGAAGAAGGAAACACCGAGGAAGACGGCCACGCCCGTGATGATGTGGATGAAGTGTTCGATCTCAATGTTGATGGGTGTCCGGCGGACTTCCAGCTCAGATGCAAGGGTGGCAATACGTCCCATCACGGTCCGGTCACCGGTCGCAATCACGACACCACGGGCTGTACCTGAGACGACAGAGAAAATTCAGGTCAATATATGGTTTGAAAAGAAATAAAAATGATCCTCATTTACTAAGGAAAACGATGAATATTTGGACATTTACACATCTCACATGTTTGGTTGGTGGTGATAGAAAAAAAGCCAATTTGTTCCTCCAACATCAAATGATATGAGAACAATTAAATGAGGGTTAAAGGCTCAACTCTTGACTCTCAGTATGATCCTTCACTACTCTGGTGAAGCGTATATGTGTTGCTCAGAGTCGTACATAGAGAGATAAATGACTACTACAACAGTGTGGAAGACACTGCAGGGGTTAAGTGCTGTATTTTGTAAACAGGTTGAAGGGGAGGTGATGGTGGACGAAGAGAAGTGATTGATTGAGAAGAATTACAGGTGTTGTCCTGTGATTGATGGCCAGGTGGACTGAACAGATGCTGGACAGAAGGAGTGAGGAAACAATCAGAATCTACTGCTCTGTCAGGAGAAAGCAGCTCCAATAAAAACAACAACATGGATCATCTAGAGTAACTGCTTATATATCAACAGAGGAAAAACATTTAATTTTCTTCTACTGTTTTTCTGCAAAAGCAGAAAAATTGGGAATTTTCATGTGAACTGTTTCATGACAAACTAGACAATGAAGGTGAAACAGACTCTGTGGTGGGATTGTGATTTCAACCTGCTCAAGGCCTGGACTCTACTTTGGAGCTCAAAAATAAATCTCTGGCAAAATAGACAAATAATACAATTTACAAACTGGAACTTTCACAGAATTCACTTATTATTTGACCTAAAACGAAAAGTAAATGTTTATAGTCAACAACTATTGGAAATTGTAAGTCTCACTGTATATATATATATATATATATATATATATATATATATATATATATAAACTTGAGCAGAGCCCAGAAAGCATAAACCTCTACCAAGGACAAGCACTGATGAAAAATGTTGAAAATAGATAATTTTGGATTGTTTGGAGGGAAATGAAATCCTGGATCCAGCCCTTTAACTTTACTGGTTCATGCACCATGTCTCAATAAAGTTTGGTGCGATTCAGTGCAGTCATTTTTTCATAGTCTTTTTTTTTTTTTCATCTACTGACAAATAAACAAACCAATAAAGAGACAAGGATGAAAATATAATGTACCTGATGCAGGTAATAATCTTTATGCACAATGCATTGGAAGACACTCATGGTTCATGGTTGGATGGTAAAAGAAAACAACATTGATCTCCAGATGGTTTAAAAAAAAAAAGACATTTAGAGGTGATAAGAAACAATATTGGCCAGATGTGCCGTACTGACCCTCAACACAGTTGGTGGAAAAGAAACAGATGTTGCGGGTCTCTAGAGGATTGTCATGTGTGCACTCCGGCGAACGAGTCTGAGGCTCCGACTCTCCAGTCAGAGAGGAGTTATCCACCTTTGCAGGCAGAGGGGGAGAGAAAGGGGGAGAAAGCAGAGTTACTTGGTGAAAATGAGGGACAGAGACAGGAGAGGGTGAGGAGGTGCAGCTGACAGGGTGGAAATGAAGGAAGCAGCACTCATTAGCAACAAGTACAGAGAAGTAACACTCTTGTCACATCAAAACTCGCTGTGCTCTTATTCCCAAGTTCTCTGTGTGAGAAAATGTATACCAGTGATCGCTGTGCTTTCTATTCAACCCACATAAACAACAAGTACAAGAGAAGAAGGAATAAACAAATTTAAAAGGACGACTGAGATTTACTATTAAACAAAACGTCTGACCACTTTACACACAGTCCATATACAATTTGCTAAAAATCACTAAAAACACAAATTTTAACATATGTGTTTTAATTTGTGTCTTCTCGCTTTTCAAAAGTAACCAGAAGAAAAAGAAAACTCTGGTTCCAACCAGGTCAGATCCACCTGCTGATGAAAAAAAAAATATCCCCATCATTTCCAGGACAATTTTAGAATCATCGCTGGTCCAGTTTCATACCCTCAGAACCACGCATTACAAAAAGAAGACCAACAATTTATAGCGATCCGATTGATCTTGAACAGCAGGCGGCAGTTTAAAGTGGGGACACACACAAACACAACTCTATGAAGGTTTCTGACAAATATGAACAAAACCACAGAGGATCGAAAGTTTCAGCAGTCGGTGTGTTGCTATGGTTGACACAATGTGAGGTTGTTTGTTAGTTTTAAACTAACTTTTTAAAGTTTTTTTGTTTTTAGAAGAAAAATATATCCTTCTGATACAAAAGGCCTTTAAGTCCTTAACTAGTGAATATGTGAAGAATTCAGCTTAAACAATTAAACACATGTTTGATTAAACCCTGAAATCAAAAGCTTGTCATTAATTAGTTAAATTACTGATCTGACCTTCATTTTTAGGTGATGATTTACACTAATCAATATGCAAAAAAAGTAACAAGTTCAAATGAAAAGTGCTGTATTTTCTCTGTCCAATGCTGTTTTTAAGCACAAACTTCAGCATAAGGACGAAGGGTAACTGGTTTGCCACTTTGACCCAGGCTGAAATACCTGGACAAATATTTGGTACAAATATTCAAGTGCTGCCTCAGTTTCCATCTAACACCAGCAGCAGGTCAAAGTTTTCACACATACAGTTAAATATCTTCATCAGGACCTTCATGTTCCCATAAATCCCAGTAATTTTGTCATCCCCCGACTTTTTTTTTTTAGTGCTATTAGCAGACATTTAAGGCTTTTGTGTCTTGACAGTTTTTGGATGAATTACTGCGAAATTTCCAACAAACATTTCTGCCTCCCTCCCATCAAGATGATTTGTAATTACCTAAGTGATGCCCAGACTTTTCATCAGCAGAAATGTACAATTATTACTTAACCTAAAAGTGAAAACCCGCAAAACTGATGGCGTTCTTATCAGCCTGAGGCAAATACTCTGTTTTAGTGCTAATTAACAAATGGTAACTCAAGAGAGAAAGAAAAAGTAAATGAACAGGAGCTACTGTAATCCCACAGGGACCTCCAGGCTCCCTGGGGCTGAGCCTAGCACCCCTCCCATACCTTGCATCCGCTGGCGGAGATCACTCGAAGGTCAGCTGGGATGCGGTCTCCCCCTTTGATCTCCACCAGATCTCCCTGCACCACAAGCTCAGCATTGATGTGCATCTTCTCCCCCTCCCGGATCACCATCGCTTGCTGGCATGGAGAGAAAGGAAGCAAGAGTCGAAAAAAGGGGGGTCGGGGGTGGGGTGGGGATGTGGAAGAGAGACAGGGAGAGAGAGGGAGTTTGGGAACAGAGAGGGTTGAGTTAGAAGAAAAAGAGAGGAGAGATGATAAAAAACAAGTGCAGCCAGAGGGTGTGGAGGTATGTGAAAGGCAGAGATAAAGACAGGGACGGGAAGAAGAGAGAGAAAAAGACAGGTAGGGAAAAGGAGGCACAAGGAGAGAGAGAAAAGAGTCTAAATAGATTAAAGAATTAGGCAATCGAAGTGCTAGAGGTGGATAACGCGTGGGGAGTTTTTATGCAAACACACTCGCAATCCAAAGTTGGCTCAAACATTTATTCTTCCTTTGTGCAAGCTTATTAGGTTTCCACTCAAGTGAGTGTGTAAGCCCTACTTGAGGGATGGTTTATTGATTCAGAAAGCTCTGCCACTACACCAAACAGCCAAAGCATCAACTTACCTGAGGCACCATTTTCTTGAAGGAGTCCATAATTCGGGAGCTCTTGGCCTCTTGGAAGTAGGAGAAACAGCCGGTGACAATCACAACGGCTGCCAGCACCACGCCCAGATACAGCTGGAAATGGGGTTAAGTCAGAGCCACAGGAGAAGAGAGATGCGTCGTAAGCAAAGGGAACGTGTATTTACAAGCTTTAAATTGGTTTTAAAGAAGCAAAACCTTAAATTCGGAGTGTAACAGAAGAGTTTAGAAGGAAAACAAAAGCCCGAGCTGGAGATTTGGAAGGAAACTCTATCTCAGAAATGAATTCTTGTGCACTATTCCTGCCATCTTGGAGGCTTCAGTCAATGTTAGTCCAAGTGAGCATCTGTCTCCCAAACCCAGAAAACCAAGAGTTGAGACTTTGATGTGTGAAGCCACCAAGAGACACTTTCTGAACTGCAGCCTGACTTTGTAGACTTGTGGCTGTGTGAAAGCACAGAGCATCGACAACCATGTTTTTTTTTTCTTTTTTAGTTTAGTTCTGAGAATGAAAAAGCTGTTGTGGGCTCAGCTATCGCTGATGCAAACGAGACAGCGGGACACTTTGGATGAGAGAATCTGCCAGAGCGCTGTGTGCTGTGTGTCCTGGACTCCTGGCAAATAGACATTCCTAAATCCTGAAAAGTTGGCTTGTTTTTTTTTTGCATGGTGTTGCTTTCTTTTGACAGCAACAACAAAATGTTTTGCTGTTTGTTCACTTGAATGACTCCTTTTTTTTTTACCTTAGCGGTGCAAAATCTTCTGAGCCAGGAAATGCATTTGTATCCTCAGAAATCACTTGTCAGTGTTTACAACACTTTGCCTCCATTACAACGTTGTGTTTCCAGCTCCCTGCTTTGTCCCTTCTTCTGAATCTACTAAACAGAAAGGACTGAAAACATAAATGCTCTATTTCCAGATTGCCAACATGAATTTTAAATCGAGTCTAAACTGTGTAATTTCAGCCGTTTGAGAAATTCGGTTTACTTAAACATTTTCTGAAACCACGGACGAAAGAATCTTTTCAGCTCAGTAAATCCATCAAAAAACGGAAATATTACGTTAAATTAAGACAACAACGATGTGTAAAGTCCTGTTAGGGTGGATTTTAATTTTAAATAAGTACTTGTACATTATGCAAAGGCTCAAAGTGCCAAAGCTGCAAGCAGTCAGGGCTTTGGAGCAGTGCACCAGAGCATCCAGCTGTACATACTCAGTACTGAACATAGAGATTAAATCATAGAGAGATTAAAGTTGTCACATGTGTGTGTGTGCGTCTATCTACTGTATGTTACGGGTATATTATGTAAAGGGTTTAATGCTGTCTGGGGTTTGGAGAGCGCTGAATGGTGATTGCATAATGACTCAGATCCATAAAGTGCAGTATGGATGACTGCTTGGCTCCATTTGCTCAGTGGTTGGTGTGAGTATTAATCTGTGCAAATTCCAGGACCGATGCCAGTGTCAGTGGTTGTTTTTACGTCATGCCCTCTGAGGACGGGGGGAGAAGGGGGACAGGGATTCTGTGTCACTGTGTAGCCGTAAATCTATACTTTACACCAGGATGAAATCCTGCCGTGATTAAATGTGTTTTAATGCTATTTTTGATGCTATGTTCCTTTTCCCTCCCCCTCGTCTTTCTTTAATCTGTTTCCTTTAGTAAATGTTGGCACTGTGTCAATGCGTGTGACCTAATTGTTCTGGCGCTTGGCTTGGACTGTTGGAAAGAAGATTAAGACCTCAAGAGGCCATCCCGGTTAAGCAAAGATCAAATAAAGAAATCTACCTACGAGGAAAAGAAAGGTAAACGAAGTGCTGTGACACTTGGGGACTCTAGTTTAAGGTTACATACAGATTTAGGATGTGGTTGAAGTTGGGGCTTATGTGGAGTAAGCGTGTCTGTAAAATATCTTGTCTGTTATAAAATAATATGATTATATTTTAATATCTTTAGACAATATTCTCTTCTCCACATCACATTAATGATTCTACGCACATTTAATTAAGGGCAAATGAGTTGTTAGAGATTCATTACTCAGAGGATCTGTCCCTCTTAGAAGAAATTCTTCCACAGCCAAAGTCAATATCACACAGGCTGTAACATTCACCACATTGAGGAGGCAAGTTGGACTTAAACGCTTGTCAATATATATATAAATGCATATTCAGAGTTTGGCTGGTTTTAATACCGACGATTGCTTCTCAGATAAACACTAAATCAATACGTTCTAAAGTAAAGTAATGATACAGTCTTAATGTCTGTTTTAAGTAAGTGAGGCCTCTGACAGCTGCTCTGACGTGGTGTGAACAGGGTGTCTGAGTGGAGTAATAAAGCTCTTGAGACGAATAATAAAGAGAAAGAGGAGATTGCCTATCTGACTCTCATGAAGTTCCCACTGATATCCACAAAGCTATCAGTGGGAACTATATGTCAGCACTTGTGCCATACCACTACAGGTTCAGGAAATGTAGATAGACACAGAAATTAAGGAGGGAAATGAAAAATCAGGTGGTCACTGCCTGTACAACAGTAGCAGATAAAAAAATAATCATTTTGCAAAACCTATTGAAATATCATTAGTAGATAGCAAGAATAATAATTCAATTTTGTATTTCTATATATGTTCAATATATGTGAATTCTATCTCTTTTTATATTTATGAAGTAAATATGGATAGAAATTTCTACCACGTTTTTCCAGTTCAAGTGGAAGTGATAATATGTGCAGTGTAAGTGCCTGAAAAATGTATCTACATCATGAATCTGTGGATATAGAAATAAAAACAGAAGATGGAGATACATGGAACTGACCTGTGTTTGTAGATGTTCACTGTACCTATATTATCAGTATAACTGAATCTGATTTATATGTAAAGTGTGTCCCTGAACACACGCAAGTATATTTTTCCACAATCACTATCTTACGTTGTCATTGGGCGGCTCCTCCTCCACAAACACCTGAATGGTGTAAGCCAGGAAGCAGAGGATGGCTCCGATCCACAGCAGGATGGAGAAACCGCCGAACAGCTGACGGCAGAACTTGATCCATTCTGGAGTGGTGGGCGGAGGCGTCAGGCTGTTTGGACCGTCCCTGGCCAGAATCTCCACGGCTCTGGCATTGGTCAGGCCCTGGGGGAGAGAGCAATTTTTAGGAATGAGTGTGTTTCTGTACGCACTGGGAATCTTATAGCAACACAACGGCCCCATTTTTTCTGTGACTTAAAAAGCAATTTTACTGCTACAGTTGCAGAACATCAAGTATTCCTGCCTGGCCTATTTAACACCACATGTATAATAAACTAGGTAACTCTTCTCATCTAAAGTGCTCGGCCATAAAAATGTTCGATGTAAGTTTATAGAACATGTTTTTACCAATTTTATGCCTAATGGTGTCAAGGTCTAATCTAACCTAAATATATGTTTATATCTGAAATACTAAGGCGTCTGGCGTTTTTACAGCTTGTGATTCTTCTTGTGATGAAAAATGATATCAGCTTCACTGTAGCTACAATGTCAAATTTAATGTAAACAGCAAATGTAGCCATAGCTTTTGCATATAAAACATCAGCTGTTGTATGTCTTTGTAAGGGCGAAGGTGTGTCAAAGCATGTACGTGTGTGTTTGTGTGTGACTAAAGGATTACAGATGAAGAAAACTCAAGGTGAGATAGATGTTGCTTGCCAGTGCATGCGAGCAGAGATTACATCTCCACGGGGAACATTCCCACTCCTGTTTGTTGTATGTTTGTGTGTGCATGTGTAAATCAAAGTGTGTGTTTGTGTGTGTTTTGTTACCTGTGTGAGGTCCACACCGTAGCGTTTCCCCAAATCATCCAGAGGTATTTTGTGGTCATCCTGTGGAGATAAAATATTCCTTTTTCTTTATTTGTACTTCAGTGGAACAGAAACGGTAAATAGATTCAGAGTAATTTTAACTGGCCAGTAAAACTACTTTAATGGGAATTTGTCTTAGACACATCATGAATGGGCAGCTTTACATACTATTCTACAGCAGGAGATTCACCACCCTGTTATATGAACTGGAAAAAGTACAGCAGTAACTGCATGGGAAAGTATAATAAGCGGCTACAGTAATGGTCAAATAGATCATGAGGCTGAAGCACTGATGCATTAGATCTCTCCATCTTACAGCAAAAACACTTTTTTCTCTCTATCTCACATGGATTGAGCCAAGGGGTTTTAAATATATGATTAATTCCTTCAGGACAGATCAAAGAGGTAAAAGAGTGATGTTCACTCTGCTGCATATCCAAGTAGTGTTGATGTAGAGGTGAGCGAACTTCTCTTCACTCGTTAAAAAAAAAAGTGACCTAATAAAACTGTTGGCTTGATGTTGAAAAATCCACAGTTTCAACAGTGTTCAAAAGTTGTTATTGATGTATGTTGTGTATTCGAATTTATTTTTTATAACTGGGCAAAAACTAGCTCAAGATACAGATTTTTTTTTAGATTTCAGGTAAATAGTCTGGGGCTAAAACCACATCAGCTATTATCTGTCAGTGTAGTGTGAGTCACACTAAACATAAAAGATGAGGGAGAAAGCCACCAATTTCTTCACCCACACTGGCCCCAGTGGACGATGGTGGATTGTAGCACATTGTGACTTGGCCACAGCCAGCGACATGACCCTGTGTTCACAGAACAGTTTGCTAATTAAGCTTTGTTTATATGGTTTATATGCCTTATCAGCCACTGTCTGGCAGTTGTTAAAGGCTTACTGGCGAAACACGCAGGAAGTCACAGAGTGAGGAAGTAGTTCACGAGGCAGAGTGATCACCTAATTGCAAAACATTGACAGCGTCCAAGGAATTCTTGTCTTTAATCACTCATTGGCCAACTAGATAATTGACAAGAGCTACTTTATTAGAGATAGTGGTAGCAGCAGAACTTACCCCAGTTTCTATGGGCATTGCTTGGCTGCGTTTTGACAGCACCTCAAAGAGCTACAGCTCTGCACAAGACAAAAAGTCTGCACTACACTGCTGGTGGCCCACAAATTATTCAGCATCTTTCTGAGCACAAAGAAGGGAAGCCAGAGGGTGGTAGCAAGAATAGACCGGCTTGGAGCTCATCTACAAGTGACTTTGCTGAGCAAGTTTGACTGCCATTTTGTTTATGGGCCAGTGTTTTCATTTGCAGCCTTGTTAAAATAACCTGGTATCTTTGGCGTTACACGTATTTGGGAATCGTTTGGGAGCAACAGCAAAAGAATCAATCACGGTGCAGAGTAAATGTGGGTTAGAGCTGTGACAGCTTGTTTTTCTTACCAAGGCCACTTCCTTCTTCAGCTCATTCAAGTCCCTCTCCTTCTTCTTCCTCTTCCCTCCGCTCTCAGCACCACACTGCAAGAAAAAGAGATTACCATGCGTCAGGCCCGTAGGCTATCATCCCAAACCCCCTGCAGAAAGTAAGCGGGAAAAGTCACATGCTCATCGCCAATATTGTGCTTCACCATTTAAATTCATGGCCACATATTACAAGCGTCAATGTGTTCACAATAGACTTTGTGTAGGCTGCTTCATTTCAATCTCCTGGCACTATTGGCAAACCATTCACTGAATACTGAGGTGAAAATATTTTTCCCCACGCTACACATTCCATATTTGTGCAACTGAGCGAGTGTGTGTGACTGTGTGTGTCATGAACAGTTGGAAGAATGGTACATCATGGAAATCATCTGCTGCTGTCAGTCTCTTCTTAGCAGCACGTGTGCATGTCAGTGAAGGAGGGATATACAGAGAGAACGAGAGGAGAGTGTGAGCGAGTGACACAGTGAAAAAGTAATCAAAAAGAGCCAAAGAGGGAGCACAGAGTCGGTGGAGTGCCTAAGATGTGTTTGGCATAGCAATTTCCCCCTGCTGTGTGTGTGGACAATTACCAGCCTGTCCTCCCATAAAGGTAAATGGAATCGGCCCGATGGAAGGAATAACAACAAAATTACATAATTGCAAAAATAAACAATGAGCCGGGAACAAAATTTATTGAAGGAAAACAGCTATCATCCTGAGATGTTACTGTCTTAAAAAAAATAATAATAAATGAAAGCAGCAAAGCAGACGCTCAGGCCCTGAAGACACATTTAGTAAACCGAGTAGTTTTCCATGATGCCATGTCCACACCGCATGTAGAAACTGTACATAACCTACACTGAACCATGTTTGTCCATTCAATCAATCAATCAATCAGAACAAGATGTAAGGTCATAAAAAACATGGAGACAGGAGGAACAGTTTCTTTAAGGTGTAAATTTAAAAAAAAAAAAAAAAAAAAAACTTACCCCTCTACCCATGCTGGACGTCCAGACGTCGGCAGGTTATAATGTGAAGGACAGAGCTCAGGGGCCCTCACCACAGCTGAGACCTCCCACCCCCACGTGTGGAAGACACTGGTAGCTTTTTTTGGGCCTGGCACCCCCCCCACCCCACCCTGACCCAAACATCCCATTCCCCCTCCTTCTTCCCCCTCCTGTCAGGGTAACCTGAGCCATACAACCCCCTCATCCTCCCTCCCTTTCTCTGTTCATACCTGCACCTGCTCAATATATTCCCCTACCCCCCATTCACAACACACACAGTCCTCTGGTGAACAACAGCCCATCAATCACTGCTGTCAACACAACAAATGAAACTTTACACTCTGCATAGCATAAAGTCCTTGATAATGAGGCCCTGATACTGGCCCTTAAGATTTATAATAAAAAAGGAAGTACAGTAATCAGCTGTCTGGACTCTGAACACAGACCGAATCCTCACATTGGTTGTGCAGTTCAAACACTTTAATCACATATTAATTGATCCTCAAAGATTTATCCTCAACCATTAACATCATTTTTATTTTCTTCTCCTTCAGTTGCAAAAGTGATTTGTTGCCACTGAAATGCCTCAATTAGCAGCAGAAGTCCAACATATTTAGAGCATAAGGCGGGTCATCACCGCTGCGCCCACACAACAGATGCAGCGAATGATCCTGTGTCAGATTAGGAACCAAATGTCTTCTCACCAGTTGCCAGTTACTTTCAGAGATTTTACGCTTTTGGCTCTTCCTACTCTGTAATTTCCCTCACGCTGTTAGAGCTATGTGAGTGTTGTTATGAGTCTGTAGAAACTATGAAAATATAATATAATATAATACAATGGGACAATCACTGGGTTGTCATAAAAACCACAGACATTAACGTAGAAACTTTAGCTTTAGCATTAAATCTCAACCAATCAGGAGACAACAGAGAGCTAATGCAAACTGTCCTGCAGAAACAATGCAACATTTAATAAAAGAAGTAGAATTAAACACTATAAGCAACAAAACATCCTCCCAGATCATTAAGCTGAAGAGTTTTACTGATACAGCTTGTGTGATCTGGCAAAAGTAGCTTTAGCGGCTAATGCTAGCTAATTTCAACAGACTCAAACACCATTGCGTTCCTCACAAACAAGTTAATTTTAAAACTTATATATTTTACAAGGTTACAGGTTATGCTGTGTTTTATTACAAAAGTAATATTAGCAATTTACCAAATTTGTGTCGTGTAGCTGGCGCGTCTGGCCAGAGGGCGCTGTTTAGCAAAAGCTAGCATAACCTACAGTGACATATTTTAAACATGTTAGAAGCTGATAAACAGCAACTAAAACGTCCTTATTCTTCTTACAAACAAAATGTAAACAAAAAGCTGATTCCACATTCCGACTTCCGGTCGGCGCTCAGAGGAGCCAGCCTCACTAATGCTAGCAGAATACTAATTTAAGTATAATAATAGTAATAGTAATATAAAGAAAACAAAAACAAAACTTACTATTCATGATGCTTTTCACTGCTGGACACAGCCTCTGGTGAGTTAAGGAATTACATTTGATGCTAAATATACAACATTTTCTTCTAAACTGTGAGTAAATACTTTTCAATGCTAATGTTGGCAATGTGGCAATTGTGCTAATTTTAATGTGACATGAATGGAACAGTCTGCTAGGAGGAAATCAGCTTAGCCTAGTGTAGTGCAAAAAAAATTAAACAATTAGCCTAGCTGTGCTCAAAGTTTTGAATTAACTTGTGGTGCCTACAGCATATTTTTTCAGAAATTACCCTCAAGACTTGGCATGATATAGAAATTGACTAGTGAAAGTAGCTGTTCCCTCCATTTTCAGACTTTAAGCTAAGCTAAAAGCATCCTAGCTCTAGCCCCTTACTCGTTGCACAAACATTAAAGTTGTGTCCATCTTCTCTATCCAACTCTCAGCAAGACAGCACGGAGGAGTGCCTTCCAAAATGTCAAACGATTTCTTCAGAAAATGATATGTTCACAAACAATTCTGACTTTGTTGAGTCCTGGTGGTAGCATCAAATCAGACATTTGCAGAAAATGATGCACATCATCATCATCATCCCCTTAACCAGTAATTCAGGTGCAGCAGACAAGCAGGTATGTGGGTTTAAGTTAAAGACTGTGTGTGTGTAACTGTCTGAGTTTGAAGCAGACCGTTTCTGAAAAGGTTATGTATGCCCACTGAACTCTGACTGCATTTTAAGTCAGAAAAATTAAGCCTTTCTGAAAATTATACTTCATTTTGTCACCCTTTAAAATGTGTAAAAGGTTGTAAGTGGTTACTGAGCATTTATTTTCAGTTCATCATCATTAATTTTAGGTGGATGGGCAGCAAGGTTCATGATGAGGTGAAAACATTTTACTTCTCAGCTGCCATCATAGACTGAAGAGTTTTTAGAGTTTAATTGAGAAACTGAATTTCTTTTGTGTTTAAAAGAAAAATACCTGGTGGTCATTACTCAGCATTTCTCCATACAACATCGTCTTCAATATCCTTAATGTGTATGCAAATGTCTGCAGATAGATAATACGTCTAATGCTATTTCATAATGAGTTTTACTTTGATGCCTTCCATCGGAGAATTCAGATATTTCAAATGGTAGATATCTCATTTTGAAATGAATTTCCTCCTTTGAAATGCTCACGAAATACCTAAATGCTGAGATATATTCACACAATGCTTTGGATTTGAAAGAGGAAGAAAAAAGAAGGCTGCAGACAGTTTCAGCTGGGTTTACTTTGTCTCCTGTTGATAACAGCTGTGCTTGGGGCTTTAATTTTATTTACGTTCTCTTTACAACATATTATACAGAGTCATCAAATGTTATTAGTGCTCTAGAAGTATCACAAGCATTAAAATAAATGTAAAAAAATGTAAGAAGCTCCAGTCATTTCAAAATGAAGTCGTGTTACAGAGCGACTATGACTAATACAGTTCATAATACATACAAACAAAACAGTTTTAAAGGCTTTTTAATGCTGTCTTATGTCAGGTGTCTGTGTGGCTTTGCTGAAAAAGAAGAAAACATTCGAACTAATCCATTTCACTGGACAGGTAAACAGCTACTAGTGAGACAGATCTCCAGTTAAAAAGTTGTGGGTTTTAGCACCTCCATTCCTGTTATGAATTTTAAAGGAACATTCAAGTCTACGCTATCCACCCTGCATATCAAGCACGCAGATCGCAATCCATCTTTGGCTCAGGGTTGGGGGAAGGAGCACCTTTAAAAGAAAGCTCTGGGGGAAGAGCAGGCTCTATCTGTAGTGATACATATGGATTTTTGACTTTAACACAGCAGATAAGTCTCTTCCTCCAAAGCGTTCTCCCACAGCAAGCACCGTCCTCCCCTCTTTTTTTCTCCCCAGCCACGTTGCGCCGAATCTGAGGCTAACCGAACCCTTATCGGCGCCTCATCTTCTCTCTGAAACCGAGCGACAACCTCAATTTCCCTTCGCCTCGGAATAAAACGTGCACCGAAGACACAGCCACACAGTACCATCCATAACACACAAGGTCAGAAATATAATGGCATATTCCATAAAATACAATTACATTTCGTCACTTTGTGATAAACATGTTCTCCATGTGTTGTACACATGTAAAATATGTCTCAGAAAACATTATTGGCTTTAACTTAGGGTGGCATACTGTTGTTTTTTTTCTTTTGCTTTATATCAAATCTTTTTTAACACTCTTTAAATAGACACACATATACATAAAACACACGTCGTATTTGCGACCGGAAAAGAGCTAGCTAGATTATAAGTTTTTGTCTTCAGTAAGAACTAAAGGTGGATTTCTGCTTGTGTGTTTCAATCCTTTGCCCGTTTGGGGCAGAGGAGAGCGTTTTGGCATTCGAACCAGCAGAAATAAGACAGGAAGGGGTCAGGGAAGGAGGGCTGGCAGGGGACGTGGCTTTGGGGGAGGTGGCATTTTCAAGGGCAACCGAGAGGGCGTTTGTCGATCAGTGGGCGAGTTGAGATGTCCATTACCGAGAGAGTGAAAAATAGAAGAAGGACAGAAGAGCGGAGAGAGGAGCGGAGCATTGAGCTGTAGGCCTGGCGGTCAGATAAGAAGAGGCTTAAAGACTGGAGTGGATTGTGTATAGGCCTTTTCTGTTGGGGGAATAATGCAGTGCCGAGCCACTAGACGACAGGAAGAGGAGGAGATAAAGCCAAAGACGTAAGGACAGAAAGAGCGAAACACGGGTTTGGTGGGTGGAGATGGATCCCAAGATGGGAGCTGAGATGAGGAGTGAATAACAGAGGAGAGAAGACAGCAGAGGAGGCAGGGAGGGAGATGTAGAGAGAGATATCTGGTTACCAGCACGCACTAAAATAATTAGCCCTGTGCTGGCAAGGAGAAACGTGCGAGCGGATTAGCCGGACCGAAAATAACCATGAGAGCACAGAAGCTGCACCTCTTCCTGGTAAGCCCTTTTGTCAGACTCCTGAGAGCATCCGCCAGCCCTCGGGGGCCGTGACGTCATTCCAGGTTGTCAGTCGCCGGCCGTCGAGTCAACGGCGGACAGCCTCATGCACTCAGGCACAAACGGCGCAGCAGGCGCCCCCCACTGCCTGCCCTGCTTGACTCACCCTCCCCTCCTCCCCTACTGGCTGAAAAATGTGCAGCTGTTACAGTTAGCCCATACGCTCTTATAGGGCCAGAAATAGCCCCCTTTAGCCAGGGCAGGGACACAGCGACAACCTCCATTAGCTCAAATGTGAGAGGATTGAATCACCCCGAGCTCGAGGGCTTGAACCTCTATCTGCGCCGGCTGAGAGCAGGAATCATATTTCTCCCCCACTATCACTCTCCTCTCCCTCTCTGTCTCGCTTTTTCTCTATCTGAAGTCCAGAGTGCACTCACAGCTCCGCTCAGTTTGTGTGATTGAGTCGTAAACATTAAGGGGGAAGATTCAAGGGACTCTAAACACAGAGGGATGTCTTTGGGGCTCCTCTTAAGGAAGTTATGTGCGTAGTTAGGCCTTAAACAGTTTTACAGTTTGCCCAGTGAGCGCATACAGGGTCTCCGTTGAGGCGTTGTGTAAATTATTTGACACTTTTGCCACTGATAATGTAGGACTGTTCTTACAGCCAGTGCTGTCTTGAAAGAGTAGAGATAATGGGAAATAATGGGGGTTGCATCAGGCTGGGCAGAAAAGGAGGGAGCAGACTAGAGGAGTGGAGGCAGTCATGGAGAAGTCAGACCTTTATCTATAGGAGAGAAAAGAGAGGAAGAAAAGAGGGAAGGGAAGCGAGAAAGGAAGAGAAACAGGATAGAGCAGTTAGCATATAAATCACTTCTGCAATTTGAATTAACAAGAAAGTCAAGAAATTCACAGTGAAAGAGGCAGAAATGGGACAGGAGAGGGAAGAGAAAGAAGATCAGCGTGAGGGGAGAAAGTTAGAGTTTGACACGTCGCCGTTGGAAAAAAAAAGCAAATTGGCTTGTCCCTGCAGCTGGGGATTCGTGATGCGTATCGGACGCACTTGGAGAAAGCTTTTTTCAGCGGATAGCATCACAGTGAAAGAAACCAGAAAGGCAAAACTCGGGGAGCAGCTTTTTAGATTTTGTTATCAAACCCAGTCGTCTTAGGGTCTCGCTTCAAATGGCATATCTTATGACCTGACAAAAGTACTCATTGTGCCGGCTGGCGTAAGAGATTATCACGACATCTTAGATGTTGGCCCATATAGCTGCTGCGTCGACAGTCATCAGCCTGTGACAAGAGCAGATATGATTTGACTCATTTATTCCAGGACTCAGGTTGACATTGTGGCGGGTGGGAAGTAGGTTTGTGGTTTAACTTTCCCACTGTCTCCTGAGCAGACTTCCTACTCTTCTATCCTCAACAGCTTCCTCCCCCATCAGCCTCCCCCTGCCTTCCTATTGTTTGAAGGTGAGCTGGTTGGCGAGGTGGGACAGGAGGCCGAGCGTTTTGAATCTCCCTGTCCTGCCCTCGCCGCTGGGCCCCTCCCCACCATTTTTGCCAGTCAGCTCCAACTCAATGGTCATCAGGACCCGGCCTTCTTCCCCTCCTCCCCCCACCCTCTCTGTCTTCCTGACTATGGTTCGCTGCTGCTGATTGGACTGGGCCTTCGCCACCACCTGGCGCACGGGCTGGAGCAGCCGGCTGGCGAGCCCGCCCCAGCCCCTCCCCGTATCCTATTTCTTATCCTTGCGTGACTCCTGCTTCTTCTTTTCCGAGGCAGCCGCCTTCACCTTGGAGGGGTCAACGGGAGGCACGGGGCCCTGTGGGGGAGGAGGGAGAGGGGGTCGGGGGTGGAGAACAGGGGAGGAGAGTCACTTCAGGAGGAAAGGAGCGCGAGGGAGACAGAGAGAGACAGAGGGAGGGTGGAGGAAGGAAAGGTGAGATGGGTGAGAGTTAGACGTGAGAAGATGAGAGATTGGGTTAAGCAGGACGGGTGGAGCTGTGTGAAGAGGAGAGAAAAACACATTTAGGAGGAGAGAGACTTAACATACGGAGAGACAGGGTCAGGGGGGAGTGAGGAGGTAGAGAGACAGTACTTTTAGGGGAGGGGGTAGCAAGTGAGAGGGGGCGGTGTCCAGAGCTGTAAGGGGGGTGACAAAACAGGTAACCATGCGTTAGGATGGGACACAGTGGTGGACAGGCTGCATACACCTGTGACAACTGAGAGACAACTGATCAATAACACACGCACACACACACACACTTGTTTGAACTGCGAATCGACTGATACTGTACTGATATTTTTGGATGATCTAAAATGGACCGTCATCACTGAGTATGAAGTTTATAATAATTACAAACATCTAAGGCACGTTTTCAATGACTATGTATTTCAGTGTGTAGTTAACACACACACAACACAGTGAAATATAGCCACTTAATGTTAAAACCAAACGGTTAGTCAGGATGACTTGACACCATACATAAAATGCATACCCTAATTTTTTTTTTTTTTTTTTCGTTTTCCATTTTCAAATGTGCAGCAGAATAAATAATTCATCATAGACCTTCCAGACCATTTTACTGTAGCTGTAGTCAGGGACACACCTGCTTGAATTGCTTTGTGGCATTTGATTAAAAAGAAAGAAAGAAAGAAAGAAAGGCACACAACAGCTTAAATATTTGTATTACTAGCACTTATAATATATAATATATAATGTAATTCATCCATTCATTCCTAATCTGTCTGTGTAACATCTAAAACATCTCCAAGAAGAAAAGAAAAAAAGGATGTAGGGGGATGAGAAGTAAAGGGAGGCTTCGGTTGAGCACAACAAGTCCATGAGGAAGCACCGGGTAGAGAGGAGATAAGATCAAGGCAACAACTCTCTTTGCTTTACAATAGCTGTATTTCAGCGCATTAACCTGGGAGCTGACCTATTGAAAAGTGCACAGTGAAGCTGTGATGGAGCCTAATGAAAGTTCTTTCATATGTAATGGTTTTTCTCACAAGGCTGCATAGCTTTAATACACTTCCACAGATTGAACTACAACCTGACGCAGTTATGCAAAGTGTTAATTGTGAATGAGGGGAAACATGGAAACTGAAATACTGACTTCATACGGGAGGTGTTCGCTGAAGCTTTGACTAGTAATACCCCACTGATTACATTAGAAAATGTATCATCTTTAATTGTTTAACTGTGCAAAAGCAGCACACAGTTGGATCAGACAGCAATTGAGTGTGACATCCAGTGTCATCAACACCTTCGATCATACTTACACTCCCTCATATTTCACTGTATTGTTTATCCCACAGCAGGCTCAGTTTGTGCTGCAATGTTTTTGCAGAGCTCCAACACTAACAACGGGTCTGATTCATAAACACACTCCAGCCCTGCTCAGGCAGCATGCACAACCACCCCTTGTTGCAGGAGCTGCACACACTTCAAAGCAAATGTGGGTACAGTGGCAAAACAGGCGAAACTGGTGGGGAGGTAGATAGGCAGGTAAGTGGCTGCGTCCCCTGCTGCATACTAAAAAGACACAGTGACAGTTGAGGTGGGAGATGGAGAGGCAGATGAAGAGTGAGAGGTAGTGATTTTCTGTCCAGAACCGAAGCTGATCAGAACCTAGAAGACCTGAGGAGGGAAGAGGAGAGAAACTGGAGAGGGAGGGAGGGAGGGAGGGAGGCAATGGTGGTGATGACGATGTTGATGATGATGGGGGGTTTAAGGGAAGATCAACAGAGGGAAGCGAGGGAGTAAGAAGAGGAGAGAGGAGTAGAGGGAATTACAGACAGATAGATGCTTCTCATGGTCAGCGAGGAAGTCAAAGGCATGTGGAGGCGGGGGAGGAGGAGGAAGATGCGACTGAAGAGAGGGAGACAGGGGACCGGATAAAAGGAATGTGAATGAGAGAGCAAGAGAGAGAGAGTGAAGTGAAGTGAGGAAGGGAGGAGGGTGGAAAGAAGAATGGGTGGGTTGTGTGTGTGTGTGTGTGTGTGTGTGTGAGCTCAGATCGATACTGAGCACGCTCAATTATCATTCCAGTACAGAGGGAGTGAGTGTGCGTGTGTATGTGTGTGTGTGTGTGAGAGAGAGAGAGAGCTTTTTCATGTCTATGTGTGTGTGCGTGTGGCTGCGGGGTAAACTCCTCTCCCAGAACTCCACCTAATAGGGAGTAGCACACACCATGGGGGTTTCTTTGTCTCCCTGTCTCTCTTACTCACTCATCCTCACCCTCTCTCACCCACAGCGTTTTGGAGATTTGCAGTGCAAGCCAAGCAAAGAAAGTAACGAAGATGGCGAGGGCTGATACAAAATTGTGTTGTGTCAGCAGAGCCTCCTAATAAGGGCTATTTGATCAAACAACCACTTATAAGCTCGCTATAAAATCCTGTGGGAGCTCCGTGTGTGTGTGTGTCGGAATCTGCTGTGAGGGAAAATAAATAAATAAATAAGTAATAAGTGTGAGCTCAGATGGAGTAGCTGTGTTACTGCTGTGTATTTTTATTCCAAGCAGAGACTTGCAGCAGAGTAACTGTAAATGACAACGTTGTCAAATATTTCAGTGTCCCTTTGCCGGCAAGTTATTTATTCATATATGCACTGTCACCCGCCGCAGGCACTTGAGAGCAACTGACTGCAACTCAAGAGTAACCTGACAATCAAACGACAGTAGAAAGGAGAGAAGAAGACAGAAGGAGGAAGAGAGGCTCCGGGGAGATGAGAGCCAGCGCACTTTGTTTGAGGTGGAAGAGGCTTGGCCCTCGGCTTGTTGGTGTCGCCCCCTAGGTTTGAGCCACAAGGGCAAAGATGGCGAACTGCTAACCTGCGGGCAGTCGGAGCGCCTGTTAATGCTGCGTCTCCACATTAACTGATACCTGCGGCTGCCACAGTTACACCTCTGATCTCCTGGCTCTAATATCTCTACGTGTTTCTCATTTCAAAGCTGTTTTTTTTTTTGATTTAGGAAATCCCTTTACTTGTCCTTTGTTCATTACCAGCGTGCAAAGGCAGTACAGTCGATTACGATACGCCCCCGCAACCATCAAACCCCCACATTACCACACAGTAATCAAACAGAACTTGCCCCGGTGGCTTGTATTCACAAAAGAATACAAGCCACCAAAATGTCTGATTAATCCAGCACTTGAGGCGATCACACTCCCATGAGGAACAGAGGGGAAAAATACCCCAAATCCTTGGCATGCAGCAGCGTAAAACCACTGATAACAGCCCAGACCATAATAGACCCAGTGATTTTCATTTGACTCCCAGTGAGCGAAATCAGCAGCTCCTGTCCATTTCCCCACCGCGAGCAAATCACAGTCCCATTCAATACAGAAACAGCATTAGCTCTGTGACCTGGCCTCAGCCATTTCACAGTCGCTGGTTTGATTTTTGCCCCATGGCTGTTTACGAGTACGGTGCTGTTTGGCCCCCCCAGAGGGAGGTGAAGGAGGTGTGAGGGCCACACGAGAGGCAGAGCAAGCGAGGACAGTACGGGCTTTAAAGCACCTCGTATGCTGAGCCGGCACTAGAATTTTAACAGCTTGAACACTGTTATTAGTGTTTGCCGGGCAGAGTTTGAATGACATGTTATTTTGTTGTTGATATGTTGCTGCGAGGAGGAGACGGCTAAGTGCGCGGACATATTGCAGCTGCTTGGACTGGCATTGGGTGAATGCGATTATGAAACTGTTATGCACTGTCATATTGGATGTGAGCTTTTGTGTGGCGGCGCCGTAACAAAATGGATGAATACTCCTCCTGACACCACGTTTCCTGAGCTTCACAAACATCCAGACACTGATCGCTACTGTAATCTCCCCAAAAGGACGTCATTTCACTATGTAATGCCTGAACATGACAGCTAACAAAGCTGTTGGGTTTGGTGTTGTCGAGTGGATGTGATCATGTGATGTAGTGTGTGAGGAAAGGAGGCAGAGGAAGAGGAGGAGGAGGAGGAAGGAGGAAGGAGAGGGGGTGTGGAGAAAGGTGTGGAAGGAACTTGCCTGTCTCTGCTGTGATCCCTCTTTCTTTTTCTTGCCATGTTTGCTGGAGGGGACAAAAGAAAGACAATGTCAGAATGTCGAATCTATCTCTCCCTCCAGTGGTCACAGGGCAGCATTGCCTGGCAGCCATCATAAAGAGAACATCAGCTTAATTTACTGGGCCCTGTCTCAAACACAGCCGTCTGGTGATAGATGCACTAAGATCTTATAAGGCCGGAGAGGTAAAAGCAAGATGATTGATCTCTCTGCATCTGTGTGATCGAGTGGATTATCCACTCAGAAACCCAATCATCTTGCTTTGTAAGATTTTTAGATTAAACCCAAATGAGAGATCATTATCTGTCTCTTTCCAGCTGACAGATTTCAGATTCAAACCTCACACACCTAACCAAATTAAATCATGGCAGCACAGCTACGCCAGCTTGGCCACACATGTATCAGTGCCAGGGATGGGCTCAGGCCTCAGCTCCAGTCCCTGGCACCGACACCACTGGCAGAGCGCCGCCGGCCACGGGCCGGGCACTGACCTGACACTGAGGCTGAAGACGCGGCGCGCCACCAGGAACCTCATCAGGTAGTAGATGACCACAATGAGCACCAGCAGACCCAGCACCACCCCAATGATGGCCCCTGTGATCACGCCAGCCTGGATGGGAACTGTGGACAGAGCGGAGGAGGAGAGTTAGAAAGACGAGCACAGCAGAGCAATACAGAGAGTCTGAGGAAAACAAGGAGGAAGAGGTGGTAAGTAGGTGAGAGGCATGGGAGCATTCAGAGGGAAAGCATGTGAAAGAGACAATAAAGGGGTGAGAGAAGGAAATATTTTGCCATAAGAGAGGAAATGGATGGGAGAGAGGTTGGGAACAAAGAGAGATGAAAGTATAAGCAAAAAAGAAAGCAAAGGTAAAATAAAGGTTGAATGAAAGATGAAGCATCCAGGAGCAGCTCAGGCAGAAGAGGAGAGATAAGGTAGAATAAAAGTGAGAGTAGAGATGGTGGGGGAGAGGACGAGACGGTGGAAAATGATGGAAAAGGCGAGAGAAGAGAGAAACGGGGGGAGCAGGCGAGACAGAGCAGGGGAGGGAAGAAGTGAAAGGGAGGCGGTGATAGCAATCTCAAATAGAGAAAGAGATAAAATTGTAATTGATTTCATTTAACAGGAAGTGCAAGGAATCCTAAATGAGGCAGTGCAGCGACTGGTCTGAACACAGCTCTCGCTTTAGTCTGGTGCACAGTACAAATTGAAATTAATTTCCGAGCTTGGAATGACTATAACAACTATCGAGAACAGTTGGCTTCTGACAAAAAAATATTCAGCAAAATGCACCATATGGGCTCAGTGGAAACCTAATGAGCAGACACAGATGTAAGACAGTGCAGGCATCAGGACTTTACATACTGCGGGATTTGATTTTGCTGAGGAACCCACACAGTGAACACCACCACCACCCTCCCTTCATACATCACCTTTCTCAAAGACCAGCAGGCGGACGCTGGAGGGTCGGCCCACGATGTCAGGGGGGTTCTTAGCATCGCAGGTGAAGGTGCCGTTGTCGCTGAACTCCAGGTTCTTGATCAGGATGGAGCCATCACGGCGGCTCGGGTTCCCCACAAACTCCACCCGGTCTCTGAAGGGGCCCTTGTTGTCCACATAGGCTGCGCCACCGGTGTAGTGAAAGATCTGGAATAAAATATGAAGATGGTTCATGATCTGAGCTGATGGAAAATGGCTGAAATCAAAAGCTGTTTTTAGTAATATGTTTATTGATAAACTGTTTCTGCTCTATACTTAGTGAAACAGAAGGTTTTGGCCATGTGGGACCAGTAGACTGTCAACAACTTGTGTTATTGCTGTACATTTACACTTATCTCTGTTTTGGTCTCCTCCAGCACTAGATGCAACATTTATGGCTTTTTTGTTGTTGTTGTTGTTGTTTTTAGTCATGCACAAGAGAATATTTGTCATTTGGGGCTGAAAACTGACTCTAAAAGAGCAGCTTTATGCCAAATATACTTTGAGACCATTTTCTTTGAATATATTTTTTTTCACAGCCTATTGAGTTCAGACAATTGTTGTATTGTTCTGGTGTCCTATCAGCAGAACTAAAAAGCCAAACTGGAAAAATGTCATCACAAATTAAATCCAGAGATTGACAAATTGACTTTTTTAAACAAAGCTTTAATTGGTTTAATGCGAAGCCTAAATGGGCAGAGGTTTAAAACTTCAATAAGGAGGGTTGAGTGCTGTTGACCCAGATACTACAAGGTCAAGGTCAAATCTGGCTGAAAATGAGGCTGTTTGTGTTTTGTTTAAAGCCGTGAATTACACTTGACCTTTCACGTGACACAAATGTGTAAGAAATCAAATCAACAACGTTTTTGTTTTTTGTTTTTTTTTTTTTTTTAAAAAAGGGACAAATTCATCATGAAAACAGATTGATGATGTATGAGCCTGTAAATCTGAACAGGCAGGTGAGGAGATGAGCGACAGGAGATAAGTCTGGAAAAAAAAAAAGCAAAATCTAGTTTCAAAGTGAGGGCACAGCGGGAGACAGATGAAGGCGAGGGAGGTGAGGGGAGGAGATAATGACAGACGAGGGGAGGGACAAAGAAGGCAGGTCTGGGGAGGAGGAGATTAAGGGAGGTGGACAGAGGGAGGCGCAGTCAGGACGGGGGAGATAGAGAGATTGGAGCGATGGCAGGACGATAAGGAGCACGGGGAGTGAAATTAAAAAGCGGGAGGCAGGTGAGGCAGCAAGAGGAGGAAAAAGATTAGAGGAGGAAGTTGCTGAGAGCTTGTTGTTTCCACAGTAAGTTAATACATGCAAACTGTGTGTATATGTTAGAATAAACACTGTTGTTTGAAAGTGTGATGGCATTTCAGATAATCCACTGCCCTCCTTTTGTCAGATTAAACCAAGCCTCTCCTTTTTGCACACTTCCTGTATCATCCTGCATTAACAACGATATAAAATGATATTAAAGCTGCACAAATCGAGTCATGTGACATCACTCCTCCCTGCTCCAGGCCAGATGTTTTGTTCGTGTTTGTGGCCAAAAGGGCAGAGTGGGGAGGGGGGTCTTTTTGGCGTCGCAAACAAAGCCATTGTTGACGAGTCTTTATTTCTGTTGCTGCACAAGACCTTTTTGTGTCTCCCTCTTCTATAATTATTTCTTCTTGAATGTCAAAAACTGATTAACGCACAACATCAGAATTTCATTGAGAGAGAAGAAGGGGAGGGGAAGCTCTTCTCCTGCAATGATTTACACTAAATCTCTCATCAGCTGCTAAATGCATCACCATGTTGAACAGCTTGTCATTAAATTTGTCTTTGTACAACTCGATGCAGCTGAAAACGCTGCTGATGAAGTCGATGAGGCTAAAAACAAAAAAAAAAAAAAAACAGCAAAGTCGTGGATGAAAAACCAAAACAAAGCTTAAAGAGTTGTTACTTGTTAGTACACTTGCTGTAATATACTCCGTAATGTAATATACTAATATAGATTGTGTGTGTGTGTGTTTATTACAGAAATGCTGTCCCGGGAGCCATCAGGCCTGTACGTCCAGGAGAAGGTGACGTCCTCCGAGGTCCAACGCCAGGAGAAGAAAGAGCAGGACAGCCGGATATCAGAGCCCACTAGGGCGTGGCGCTCCCAGCCAGTGTAAATCACGATGGCCTGGGACTGCTCAGGTACTGAGAGACACAGAAACCAGGTGGATGTAGTTACATCACACTCACTAAAGCTCATAAACATCCCCCACACTGACACAGTCAAATGGCACGCAGCAACATGCATAATGACTAATTAACCCATCTGTGTATATGATAAGGAGCATTTTTACTTCAATCACTACATTTTTGTTTCAACCTACACACAAAGCAGTTCTCACATCGTCATTCGTCATTTGTTTTCTACTTGAAGTCTATAAAATAAAACTCAAATGATTTAATATGCAGCCGAACACACGTGCACGTTAAACTGCACATTTACCAGAGTCAGATCATCGATTCACTGATGCGCACCTTGCAAATATTTGGATTAGAACCTGAATATCGGTGCTGGTCTCTGAAAGTCAAAGGGGATCATCATTTTCTCCATTATTATGGATTACACATGCTTTATCATGTGCACTGTTTATGCCTGAATAATATTTAATGATCAATGTCAATTCAGTGCTGGCTGTAAAAATCAATATTTTACTTCCCGTAGGAAAATGCAGTCAGCATGTCAAACAAAGCAGCAAAGCCCCCTGTGAGCTGCACAAACACCTGCCACTCCAGCATCATCACAGCTTCATTTCTATGGTTCGGTTTCAGTGAAAGGCTCAGTGTGAGTCATAGCTACATCAACATCAGTGCCACAACTGTTCTTCAGCCTCTTTGATCACCCACAGAGTAAAGTTCACATCTTTAACCACGAGCGTCCGCCAGCGACCGGAGTCAGTGCAGCCGGCCTCTGCAACAACCTGTCAATAAAAATCACGGCTGACGTTTCTTTAATTAAAATTCTGACAAAAGCTGAAAATATCTGACAGGAGTGAAGCGGGAAAACGTTACTACATCAGCTCCAGAGGAAAACAAACTCCGCCAGCCGTTCAATTTATAGGAAACAGTATTAATGCTCTTTAACTTTATAAAACCAACGCTGGGCCACGAACCACACTGAACCCTGGAAAAGAACTGTAATCTCCACAGGTGACCTGATGGCATTTTTGCATCAAATCAATATAGAAAAGAGCAAGGTAGCAATTTAACTCATTAAGTTTAGTGTTAAAGCAGCAAAGAGAGAAACGTTACATCAGATAATTCAGCACTAAATCGACCGAGGCTTTTTATCATCACACACAAAAAAAACCCTTTTCATCATATCCTTGTTTAACCTTTAACCTCACACAAGTGGAAAGATAAAAATCTACTTTAAAACACACAACAAAACAAAAAGTGAGCAAAAGTTACATTTACTTTGTCTTTTGTTTTACGTTGCTTTTTGTTTGTTTGTTTTTTACCTATTCCCAGGAGGACAACCGACGCCAGCGCCAGAAACGTCAGCATTGTTTCAGGCTTCTACGGAGCTCCCAAAAGACTGATGCCGCAGACCTGACAGGAGCCTGTCGAAGGACGAGTCCCACTGTGACGGGAGCGTGAGTGGAAGGAGGAGAAAGAAAGAAAGGGAGAAAGAGAGTAGAGGGATGCAGGATGCCAGGACACAGGGCTTCAAAACAAGACAACAACAGAAAACCTACTGTCCCCTGGTTTATACCCAACCACACCCCTCGCCCAGGCCCGGCCCGGCCCATTCCTCCTCTACAAACCCACCCCCCACCCCCACCCTCACCCTCCATCACCACCTCCATCTTTCTGCCATTTCTCTCCATTTCATCCCTCATTGAAACAAATTATGCACATTATCTTTTGAAGGGGAAAGGGGAAAAAAAAAAACGGCAAGCAAGAGGCACCTGCGCTGCACGCTCGCCCATGAATTAATTGGGTAAACAATGGGCAACTTGGGGCGAATTTGCCAACTCTGTGCGGCATTACACCATGATGAATGTAATGTGTTAGATTACACCCTCGCTCTGGTGTGATTGAGTTGAGAGGGAATGCTAATCAGCGCTCAGTGTGGAGATACGTGTGCAGGCGTATGACAGCGACTCATGACCATCTGCAGCCGCTCTGTATGTGATCACTGCTCATATGTAAATATTAGCAATATGGGGAATTGGTGGGAAGCTGTGTCGCTGTGTTTACAGTGAGGGGTGAGGAGGGGGGTGACGATCCTGCGGCGAGGTCAGACCAGTGCTCTCTCCTCCATCCCCGTCCCTCACCCCCTCATTCTCCTCTCCCTGCACTTTCACCCGGTCTGAGGCCAGCGGCCCAAACAAAGCCCCGACTCTTCGCGCTCTCCCTCCGTTTCTGTCCTCCCTCTCTTCAGATTCCTGTCGTTTGCTGACGTCTAGCACTTAGAGACAATAGAGAGAGAGGGGGACAGGGGCTGACTGGTGTTTGCCCGCCTGTCAATGGCGCTTTCTTCCTCTGCGGCCTCTCCCTGCCTCATATTCTCCAGACAAAGCTGCGCATTCAAAGCATGACGCCCACCCCTCACTTTTCCAGTAACACAGACAGCCGAGAGTGTGGGGAGACACCTGCTATATATAGATGGGTTGATATGAGGACAGGACAAGATGCACAGACATGAGGGCAACACAGTAGCAGATACGGAGGCAGGCGAAGGGTAAATGAGGAGAAAGGAGGCCCCAGTGTGAATGAGTGGACACGCTGGGGTGGAATTTCCGCAAAAGCCTCATTTCTGGAGACTTCGTTCCATCATCTCGTGACACATCATAAATATGCATTAATTTAGCCGCTGGCGCCATAATAGTGAATACATGCACAAATTAATGGTCTGTGTTACTCCTCCAGCCTCAGCAAACACACAGGCTGGATTCACTTAAAGTCAACTTGAAGTGTAACTCATATCAGTCATGATTGGACGAGTGCTGCCCTGGTGGGAACAAGCTGCGTGCTGTGTATGATGAGAACGAGGAGGCGACACTTCATCCACTTCCATATTTTATTGAGCTTATCCAGGTTTTTCCTGTTGCGACAAATCGAACATCTACTTTGCAGGAAGGAGAGAGGTGGGGGAGGGGAGGGGAGGAGGGAGAGATCTTGGCCGAGACACCAGCAAAGCATTTAGCGACAGATCGACTCTCGCTTACATTTGAGACCGCAGCATAAATTCTTGCCACTTGTGACGAATCACAACCACTCATTCATCTTAACACCTCAAATACCCCACTGACAGATCAGCTGAACAAAACGGACCATCTGCCAACTTGTTGGCGCCATCAACTGTCTAAGCTTTGGCTTGAACGTCTAAATCGCGACATCCTTAACAATTATGGCAGATCCTGCCTTCAGGCCCCAGAGAAACAGGGGGATTCTTTATGAGCCTGGCAGGTGCGGAGTGTGGCAAGCACCCAGACTCGTCAGCACCAAGTGACGGTGGCAGAGCAGCAGCAGTGGCGGCGGCTGAGCTTGGCACCCGGAAACTGTATCGCATATATAGCTGAGCTGAGGTGGCCGCTCCTACAGCTGGGGGAGACTTTAAATGAAATGGAGAAGGGAAACCGATGAGCAGAGATTTGTGCAAAGTATACACATCTGTATTTTAGTGATATTGAAGCTGACGAGGCCTGATATCGTTTGGTGCAATTAGAGATGACTGAGTACGCAGAAGTACCTGAGGCTGCAGCCTCCGTGTGAACAAAACCACACGTCTGACTGTGGAAGTCACCGGGCTCGTGTTCACAGGTTCAGACGGTGGTTTCGCCGAGGGCTCGTCATCAGACAGCCGTACAAATCTACTGAGCATATTTTCTGGTGATATTGTAATTTTATTTGACGTAGAATTATTTCCAATGGGATGAGTTTAAAAAAAAAAAAAAAAAAAAAGGAGCAGAGCGTGGGATAATCATGGTCTGGGAAATCGTCCCGAGCTGAAGATGTTAGCAGCTCTTGTCAACTCCATCCATGTCTAATTTTTCTGCTATGTTGAGTATGTTTGTCACAGCTGAGTGCAGCTGTGATCACAAGGCGGGCTGGCAGACGTGCAGAAGGGGATGTCTCTTTATTTCTTTATTTATTTTTTTGTTTGTTTTAATAGCTGACGCTCGTGTGAAATACAGAGCGCCTCCGATGGGACGGCTCCAGGGATCCTCGCCGGTCAAGACGACGAGAATCAGCAGCGATAAACACCACAGAGAGCCGGTTCAGCCAGAGGTCATAAGACTAATGAGCGTCAACAATGATCTGATGGAGTGCAACACAATCTCACCCCCTCTCCAATCACACACTTACCCTTCTTAAGCACAAGCCTCTCAGTGTGGGACACAGTGAAACACTGACAAGTGCAGCAACAACAACAACCACTGCCCTCAAACCAATCACCAACCAACGACGAGATGGGCTCATTGCTGCGCTGCAGGGGTTGGATAATCAAGCGAAACATTTCCATAACCAAATAAGGCAAATGAGCCATGACGAGCAATTGACCAGAAAACTGTCAAAAGTTAATGCCAGAGGGTAGCATTAAATATCAATACGGTAGCAATTTGCCATCTAGGTTTCCTAGTAGGACGCAGGTTAAAGTGAAAAGTGGCTGAAAAAATGTGAGCATCGTCAGCGACTCACAACCAGAGACAACAAGCGGAAGTAACAACTTGTAATTCTGCTTTTTTGCATCTTAGGAAAAAACAACGGTCATAGCATCTATATAAATCTGACCAAAGGCTCCCAACAGAGATGTATGGACTTTACTGTTTACTAACCATGTGGTTGTGTATTTTTTTTTTAAGCTAAACCAGGATTTCATCCCAGACCGAGTTGTTTTTTGTGCCGAACTTCACCCTGACAGCGCGTGACGTTTTTATTTTTTGCAACAGTGATTCGAAGTGGTCGCAGTTCCTCGGTTTGTGAAGGGCGACCAGAGTGTCAGATCAGAAAATACTTTTTGTCATTTAATTTGGAGGATTTGCTCGTGCACAGTGGGACGGCGACTTGTACTAGTTTAAACGGAGCTGATGAAGTGTCCTGATGAGTCGCGCAGTGCATACAATTCTGTACTGTCTCTGTGCCGAGGACCTAATACCCTGTCAAGACTGGAGGACTGAGGACGAGGGGAAAATCATATAAAGGGCCCAAAAACAGAGGAGGCCTGACATCATCAAATCCGAAAGGTTACTGGCCAACGCTCGGCGCTCCTGCTCAAGAAAAACACCATTGATATTTTCGTGGGTTTGGTCAGAGACAATGCTTGGGCCTGTCTCTTCCCTCTCTCCCTCATGGCCTGGCATGGCAGAGATGTCACAGAGAGCACCGAACAAACGGATGGAGGGATAGAAAGGGATGGAGGGATGGGGAGGAGGAGGTGGAGGAGAACAAACGCATTGTTCTCGTGGTGGAGAAAGGGGTATTGTGAACAAGACAGATAGCTTATGTAGAATGGGGTGGGGGGTAGGGGGGGACACACAAAAAGGACAGAGAAAGGTGAAACCTGGCATATTTTTATCACTGCCCACCCCCCCCCTTTTTTTTTTTCTTCTTCTTTCCTCATTGCAGTTGGAAATGATCCATAACCTGGTGAAACTTCACAAAGGAACAAAGCAGGATGAGCATCTTCAGCTCACAGCATCACAGATCACTTCTGGGGCAATTTTTTTTGTTTTTTTTTAATTATTCCCTGAACTCCAAAGTGCCCCGGCGTCTTTTTTTCCTAACACGAGGTGTTGGAATTCAGGTGAACCTGTAGCTTCATCCTGCGGGAGGCGCTCTGCACGGACAACGTGATGTGAACTAACAGCACAGATGTTTGAACACGAGCTGCGACCTCAGTGGAGTCAGAGGCCGCTGTGCTGCGATGCCCCGCGGGCGTGTGATGAACGCCAGCTGCCCCCGCGGGGTAAACACCAACCACACACACACGCAGACATGCAGGCGGTTAAACAAGACACACACACACTTTCACACAGACAGTTAAAAAAAAAAAAAGCAAGACAAAATCAAAAACATGCGATTGTGCAGGAACATGGATCCTTTTACACAATTACATAAACACAAATAAGACGCAGATGACGTTTACTGCAGTCGACCTTCAAAATGATCCACAACAGAAGCCGGGATCATACACCACACTCACTGTATGGAATTGATTTCATCACTTATTTGCATTTTCAATATTTCATGCTCTGTTGCCTGTTTGATTTCCATTAGGGCCTTTTCCATTCCTCACACTCGCTGTTTCAAGATTTCGAAAGCAACGGCACAGCTGACGACTGTGATTTGAAATTTAGATTCAGTAACACCAGAGTCCCTTGTTTCTATTCAAAGAAAATAGACGTGATGTGATGATGATATTCCACATGAGTGAGATGTACGTATTTAAGGAGCGAACAGGAGAGAAATAACATTTAAATCTCCACTGTGGGGGAATGGGGAGTAAATAATAAACAAAGAAATAAACATTCAGTGCAGAGGAACAACGACGACGGACGATGAGGAGCAGGCAAAATCTGGATTTGGAATTTCCATGATTATTCTTCCACAATGGCGTCCTTCTCAAACTCGCCTTCAGCAGACACAGGACACAGCCCACACACACAAATAATAGGCTAACCACCAACCATGCGGCTGCACACTTGCATATTGAGATAGCATAACAAACAGTGATCTTACAGCCT
Source organism: Polydactylus sextarius (assembly GCA_016801845.1). Classification (NCBI taxonomy): domain Eukaryota; kingdom Metazoa; phylum Chordata; class Actinopteri; family Polynemidae; genus Polydactylus; species Polydactylus sextarius. The sequence goes on along the minus strand of CM028916.1, from coordinate 9,389,122 downwards.
GTCAAGTAGCGGAAACACAAACCACTCTGCATGTAGAAACAGCCACATGCGTTTGCGTGTATGTGTGTGGCAAAAAATTTGACATGCAAATGTCCCGTGGACAAATCCAGCGCTGTAAAATTGCAGACTTGATGAGTCTGAATAACAAGCCACGGTTTGTCATTTCTGTCCTGCAGCGCAACTTTCTGCTGCATCACTGATCACCAAGATGGACACATCCAGATCAGAGCTGAGCTGCAGGAATACGACGCTAACGTCAGTAACACACTCAACGTTTTACTCAGTGTGGCTACATGCTAACGATGCGCAAACGAGCAGAGGCTGATTGGAACGTGGTGTAAAATATCAGTTGGATGATGTTGGTTCTGGTGGATCAGAGGATCAACCGGGATATAACACAACAGGATGATGATGTTCCGTGAATTTTCAGCAGCAGGACACTTGTGCGTTTCTAATGCAGATCTGTTGACTTGTTTCAGGCCTCAGCATCTGTCAGCATCAACAGCAGATTTCCTGCACATCCACACCAGTCGCCTTTTCATGCTCTTTGTAAGAAGAAAGCATAAACACACTGCAACAAGCGGTTTAATTTAAGCCGCAAACACACACACACACACAGCATCGCTGCAGAGGAGACACTCCGCATGTAATAACATCTGTCCTTGCTCCTCAAACTGACCCCATTCACTTTTCCCAGAGCCTCTGATTGATTCAGACCGGACAGTTTGTGCATTTCCATAATCTAATGAAGCGGTGTTGTGAATGCTTCTCTTTTGTCCTGCTGTTTGAGCAACTGTCAGCTCCAGCGTCGGCTTTTTTATCCGTTTTCTTTACCACCTCTAATAACATTTCAAGTGGCCGTCGTTCTCCTCCGCTCGTTCTCTTATCGCACTGAACGCATTTTGCAGCCACCTTTAGTCGCAGAAAGTCGGGAAAACACATTTAGACAATGAAGAAGCAGCTTCAATTAATCAATAAACAACTGACAGGAAGCTTAAAACTGGCAAGATCCTTTATTTTCATTCAACATTACAAAAGAGAAAAGAACCTATTTACAATTTCACTGAGATTGCCATTATTTATTAATGTGTGTACCGATGAGTGCAGATCAGTAGTAGTCCTCTGGGTCAACTTTTTCACCCTGGTTCTGAATCTGCTGCTGCTTCTTGTACAAATCCGCAATCTGCAGAGAGCACAGAGAGGGAGGGTCGACATGAGAGAGCACATGTGAAAAGACAAGACAGGATGGATGGAGGTGGAAGGATGAAGATCATGAAGTCAGGTCAGTAACATGAAGAGGAAAAGCTAAAAATAACGTTTTGATTATTCATATCCCGAGCTGTGAAGTCAGTGACTCCCAGCTGCTGACTGGGAGGCCGAGGTTGTGCTCGCTCGAGCTCACCGAGGCCTGGAGGGGTGGGGGGTGGGGGCCATGAATAATGAGTGAGGTGCAGCGCCGCCCAGAATCAGCATTATCGGTGGTGGTTCAGCGACGAGGAAAACAATGAAACATCGTTTTATTTCTCAAACACAGGATCAGGGTGCAGCTCTGATTCTCAGCCGACTGAACTCCAAGTGGATTTTAATTCCAGTCATAATTCATAATTCAAGCTGGTGACAATCCAGATTACAGCTTGGTTCACGTCTGGCGAAGGCCACACGAGTTTTTAGTTCAGGTAAGAGAACAAAAACACAAAGAAGTCTGTGCGGGGAAAGAAGCTGTACTTCAGACAGAGTTTGTTCTTGCAGGGAATCTTCTTGATGCAGGCGAGCGCGTCGTAAAATTTTCAGCAGACGACTGGAAAGCCGTAGCCAGTTGTCTGACAAAGCGGAGAGTGAGTGAAGGCGTTTAGAAAAACCAGAGCCAATGTGTTGCCAGGACGAGACTGGGCTGCGGGCGGACGCTCGCTGACGGATTGATTTTTATGTCTGATTCACCGACGCGCACAAGAAAAACGTCCTGAGATGTTTAATCGGAGCAGAAGAAAATGTGCTGAAATACTCGCTGCCACGACACGACTCATCTGAAGTGATGGAGTTATTTCTCAGTATCAAGAAGCGAGAATGTCAGAGGTGAACTGATCAAATGTTCGCTGAGTTGCAGCTGCTACAATGAATCTACTAAATACAACAAGTCCAGTAGATTCAGTGACATTTTTCCTCTGCAAATAAAAACATACCTCCCCTTTTATTTATTTTTTTTTATAAAATTTTATTTTATTTCTAGTCCAATCCTGGCGTTTGCTCAAATGCTGAAAAACCTATTGGAGAATAAATCTGATTCTGAAAACTATCGAAACATCTTCTGGTTCCATCTTATTTTATCGATTTATGCAGAAAATAATCACTATTTTGACTTTAGTTTTGCTCTTAAACAGCACGTGGCTCTTCGTTGTATAACGATGTGCAGCGACTTGTAATTCAGCTCAATTTTATAATAATAATAAAAAAAAAAAAAAAAAAAAAACACGAAGCACTGGTGAATCATCAGGGTTAGACAAGTAAACATAATTTAGGACCAAATAAAAAACATGGAAACTAATAATAAACGTGAACATCGCGGAGCCATGTGACGTGGATCTGATCATGGATGTTTTCATGTGCGGCAGAAACAGATGGTTCAGGTCTTTACTCCACAATAAACTCACTGCTGCTGTAGCCGATTGTTACGTGCAGCACGACGACAACATAAACCAACGTCAGTATAAAAACATTCGTCCTTGTGGCGCCGTTCACCCTGGAAATTTTACTATGCAGCTCTTTGTCAAGTGACCGTGATGATGATGATGATGATGATGCATCAGCTACACACAACACTTCACATACAAAACACACCAAACACGAGCCTTTATCTTTTTACTACTCTACAGTCACTTGTAATACACAGAGCCACTTGACCTCATGTGTCTCCACAAACACACAAAATGAGAAAACATTTTTCTCTGAACAACGTTTTCTTCCCCCCCCCGCTTGCTCCGTGTGACCTGACGTACCTGAGCTCCGGTCGTGGCGTCCTCTGGTTTCTTGTCGTCTCTGATCCGGAGGAAACGTGGGAACCTCAGAGAAATCCCCTTCTCTGGGTCCACCTGTGAAGAGGCGAGTCAACACAATCGGCATCAGTAAACATGAAGCTGCCACACGGCTATTTGTTTGCTATTTGTTATTTCTACTGAAACTGAGCCTATTTTTTTGACCATCAAAGCTTTGAAAGCTATTAAAACCTCTTTAACTGGAGCTTTTCAACAAATCAAACCTTCAGCTTCCTGTTATTAATTTCCACTTGTGTCCTACTTCAGTTTGTCTGCCTCATCATCTCATCACCTTCAAACACTATATGTCATATTTTCTCCCTCTGAATAACCACGACCGTGTGAATGTGATGATTTATATAGACATAGGTATATTTGCTTTTACTGCAACAACAAATCTATTGTACGTTCATCTTGTGTTTAGGTACAGAGGATTAATAAAAGTAAATGGAAAGGAAAAATCTCATCAGTTCATATTTAAGCTGCTCACTTCAAAAACATCACATAAACCATCTCAATGTCCTCTGCAGTCACATATGCTCATCACTGCAGAAAATAAATACACAGTTAATGATAAACAAATGTACCTGTCAACACTGAGCTTTTAAAAAATCCTCTGAATTTGTGTAAAGCATCTCATTGGATTATTTAAGGTTTTTAGATTCTGGTTTTTACACCAGAGTATAGTAAAAAGGTGCAAGATTCTTGCTCAAACATTTTTTGTTTGTTTGTTTTTTAATTTGCGCATGTCTCTGTGTCTGTTGTTTCCCTCGGCAGTGATAAAAGTGAGAGTTGTATAAAGCCGATGTTACGATAAACACTTTTATGTTCACTGTGAGACTTTGTGACCAACATAGAGCCAAACCACCAGCAGTAAACACGTATCTGTTCCAATAAAGCAGCTTCTTTTACAACATTTTTAATAACTCAATTAAGACGCTCTAATTGCAACTTTGCATCGTAAGCGACGGAGCATAACAGGTAGGATTTATCAGTGGAAACACACACACACAAACAGAGAGGGGAGTGAACTGACCAGTCCCATGGCGGCCTTGTAAACAGGTGACAACGACAGGTCAGCGCACTTCACTTCCCAAACCTGCACAGCATCCAGCCACACATCGGGCTCTGCTGATTGTTCGAAGCGGTAGTAGGCACGGGGCTTCGGCAGGATGTGATCCTAGAGGAGGTGAAAACAAGAACAGATTATTTTCAGTGTCGACGGCAAATATATGAAACAAGAAACTGAAACCTGAGCTCATAAAACAGAGCCAATCATTCTGAAATACACACACACGCACGGTGTACAAATACACGGCGGACGCACAGAAGTATAAACAACGTAAGAAAATAAAGTAGAAGAAATGGGGCAGCGTATTCAAAGAGCGGGATAAAGAGACAGTGACAGAGTGTCTGTGGTCGGCCTGCTGCTTCCTGCCGCCGCCACCGAACAATCACCTCCCCAGAGACAGCAAGAGTTCCAACACGCTCGCATTCAAACAGCGACCTGCCTGAGGGGCAACAAGAGACACTGATTTCCACAGCACATTATCATACAGCCACATGAAACGCACCATTCAGAATTACCTTGATACACGTGCTTTTTTTGTAAACCTGATACTCACCCCTTCAAGTGGGTAAAAAAAGAAAACAGCCTCCTGCTGCTGCTGCTGCTCTGTGAGCAAACTGTCGACTTGTACTGAATTTAACAGTCTCTTTAACTGTCGACACAAACGGCTGCTGTGTCACATCCTTTACAAAATGATACCCATCTTTCTGTGACTCTGGAGAAGTGTGTAATGTTAACGAGGCTGCTGCAGTGTCCACAGAAGTGGGTCACAGTGAAGTGACGCTGCTGCTGAACGAGAGCAAGAAACCTCCTGCAGCAGGAGCATTAGTAGTAGTGATGATGAAGCCGGCGTTGGTGCATCTGGATTTAAACTGGAACCATCCAAGTGACACACACACACACACGTTCTCACACGTTTAAACATGTGACAAACGCAGATTTAATACCTTCATAGTATAAATATAAAAAGGTGAAATTGTAGCAGCTGTTTGAGCTTCATGCAACTTGTTTGGATCTGAATAATTTTACACCTACAAGCACCGCATGAAGAATTCAGCCTGAGGCCAAAAGTAAAGGGACTTGGTTGAGAAGAGTAATTACATGTTATCTGTGTTGTGCTGTAAACATGGAGTTGCAAAAAAAAAAAAAGAACGAGCTGAAAATAAGTTTTACTTGAGTGCGAGTTAAAGGTCAATAATGTTAAGTACGCCTCGGTTATTTTTTTGAACAAGCTAATAATAGCAAAGAGCCTGTGCTTTTACTGTGAAGGAGCACATAGCAGGAAGGTGTTAGATGAGAACTGACAAAAACCTCAATGAGAGCAAAACTGTTGAGTGGAGTTTGTGTCGAGGTGGAAGAAGCATAATAACTTAAATGTAAAAAAAAAAAAAAAAAAAAAAACCTTCAAAATGAATTAAATCCAAGAAGGAAGAAGAGACTCTGAGATGCAGGCAGGAAACACTTGAAGGTATAACAGAGATTATACTGAAAAAAAAAAAAAAACTAAACTGAGTTGTGAGCTGTGTTCATGTTCTCCATTAATGATTTCTTTTACATTTTTGCTACAACTATTAGTCCCATCTTCGTCTTTGCTGTAACATTAAAATTATTTTGTATGTTTTCACGTCTATAATGAACTTTTCACTCCATCATGCTTCTCCTGTTCTGAGCGGCTGATTATTGATGTGACAGAAATGAATATTTATGAGGACAATGTTCCTGATTGGTCAGTTGAACTGCTCGCAGACACATCCCAGAAGACACGTCCGTCAAAAATAGACCCAGCATGAAACGAGCCGCAACGCTGCTGGTGGAAATCAAAACTATTGACTAGAAGGGAAGCAAATCTTCAGAGGGTCTAAGACTTCCTACTAACGTAAACATTAATCTTTCGAAAATTTGCAGCTTTAGGTTTGTGAAAATCTTTCTTATCCAATCAAAACTGGAATTGAAATTGAAATATCTCTAAATCGAATCAGAGAATCTGTTGGTTTAAAAAAATATTCAGATTACTTGAATATCAAAATATGAATAATGAATAACCCCCGCCTCTCTGCACACTGAGTGAGGGAGCACTGGTTTCAGGTTTCATATGAGGACAAACATCAGACAGGAAATGAAGCGGATCAGTGTGTTCCTATTTAAAACACAGCTCTTCACCACCAGAGCAGTGAGACGGAGCCAATCGTCTCCTGGTGTCAGTCCCATTGGCCTGCAGCAACACGGCCACACCAGCCGCTCGCCCTAATTCACCATCCATCACTTTCAGATGGAGGGCTTCATTACAGAGCACTACAGTACACACTACACTGTATTGGTCTGTGGAGGATGGGGAGAAGAGGAAGAAAAAAAAAAGCTTACACCACCTTCTCAATCACTGTTTCACTGTGATTCTGCAGTGAGCAGCAGTTTGTACGAACCCAAACCCTTAACCTTTAAAATCTGACACTGAGGTTATTTATTCTGAAAACGCCACATGAATGGTCCCGTCAGTATTGTCCAACAATTAGTCACTTTTATAATGTTCAAACGCCCCGGCTCTAAATTTAGCCCGATGTATTCAAGAGAGTTCCCAGATGAGTTGTGACAAACATTGTTTTCACAGAGTTAGTTGTCAATTTCTTCAAAAGCTGCTGCTGCTGCTGCTGCTCTGGAACGAGCCTCTTCACATGTAAATTGAAAAAAGCAATTTATTAAAAAAAAAAAAAAAAAAGAAATAAAACAAAAACAGCAAACTGATGTTTTTATTGGCGGAGAAGACATATCTCATGACATCCGCCATGACGTCTGAGGCAGAGAACGTTACTGTAATTTCCTTCAGGACATAAGACACGTTCATATGTGGACTGGCCTCAGGAGGGAGAGAAACATCGTCTGTTAAGAGTTTATTTTTATTCATTTAGTCAAGTAAAAGGTACTTGGAGGTATCCTGCATAAAATAATGGCTTTATATGAGCTGCAGTTTTGCACACAGGTCACTGATTATAACTGGAAAAAGGTCACAATTTTATATATATATATATATATATATATATATATATATATAAACAAACAAACAATACAGGAAGCATCTATTCCTGCAAACAAGTGCAGTTTTTTTTTTTTTTTTTTTAACAGAGTGCATGGTGCCACTTTACCTTTAAGAACTTGTAATGCTGCTCCAGATCTTCATCCTTGAAGCCTGTCCCGATCTGAAAGAGATGAGGAGGAGATAAGAAAGACGCGCGCGCACAGACACACACATCCTCATGGTGAGGCAGCAGACGTTTGGCAGAGCACAGCACAGCGAGCAACACCACAACCGGGAGCGCCTGGTCTCCTGTTTTGCCTGCAGCATCGTGTCACGTCTCACAAGGACCTCAACCCGCTGAGACACGAGAATCACCTAATGGGCTGCACACAGAGGCAGATGCATCACGGAGATAGTGTTTTCCAGCGCAAAATCTGTGTCCACATTTATGTTTCAAGGCTGCTCAACACAACCAGGTTTAAAAGATGCTTTCACTCAATCTCACACATTCAGCTTTATCCGTCTCATCAGGCCACATCTGGCAGCATTTGGAGGAAATGACAACGTGTTGCACGCCTGATTAAAGGTTGGTCATTTGGGGAATTGAACATGTTTTCTGCAAACCGTCCCATGTCCATTTAAAGATGCTCTGCGTGAAAATTTCCTTGCTGCAGAATGTGTTTTCTTACCAAGAGCTTCAGTCATTTATAACATTAGAGATTTTAATATGTTGCATGAGCAGCTACTACAGGACAAACAGGACACTGCAGTGAGTTAACTATGTAAAGATGTTGCTCATCTTCACTGGAGACTCGAGGAGTCTTGATGTGAAGCATCAGTTTCAGTATCATTTACGTCACCGTTATAACCTGAGCACAAGATGGTTGTCATCATCAGACGGATGATGTCAGCAGTGTGGAAACATTTTAAACTAGAAAGCAAAAACAGTCCAACAGGCTCTTGCAACATCTGCAATACAATTGTTCTAGTGAGTCAAAACAAGACACACAAAAATAAACATAGAACAATAAGACAAGAAAAGGAAGAATAATGTGGGTAGACAACAATACTGGCTGCATAACTTGAGACATCTTTTCAATTTGATATTTAACTCAGAAATTTCTTCTAGACTGACATGTAAACAACTGTTAAAACTAACGTTAGCTGGGTAGCGATTGTAAATACTTATATCTGTTTAACTTGTGCTACAGACAAGCATTTTACTCAAAGTCCTGAGGTTTGAAACAATACAGAGAAAAACAGAGATTCACAGGCTTTTCTGAATATTCTTCATCTGTGAATCTGTAACACTCACACAGCCCCCGTGGAGTCATTTCTGCGTCCCATAATATCAAGCCACAGATGTTTAATAAACCTCTTCAAAGTACATAAGGGGAACTCATCTATCAAGACAGCGAGTTGTTAAGTCTGTTTTACAGCTTCCTACTGAGCTCGTCCCAAAACAGACTCCAAACGAGCACATAATGAGCTGCGTGTTGTCAGAAATAACCAGAAAAACAACAAACAAACAAACAAAGAGAGTTTCACTGATTCCAAGTGCTGATGTGTAGGATTTCGTATGAAAATAAGGAATAGTAATGACTGTGTATCCACAAACTGAGCCTTGGGATTTTTCCAACTTTGTCCTGTAACACAAATAAACACAATACAATATTCTCCTATAAAAAAATGAAGGTCCAGACTCTGTGAATGTGACCTACAATAATTGTCCTTTGTTTCATTTGTGTTGCTCTTTGTCTCTGTCCGTCTGTGTGTGTGTGTGTTGCTGCTCCTAGATCTGTTTAGGACCCACATCTGACTCAAGGACATACAGTTCAAATTACGTTTGGGAAATAAGACATGTGACTGAAATTCTGGTCTCAGCTACAGCGGAGCCTCTCAACCTGACGGGAGTCCAGAAGTTTACCATGTCAAGGACAACCACATTATTTTCTACAGGTTTCTGACTTTGTTTCATGGCCGAATTTGAGCAGAGTAAGAGGAAAAAACCCCAAGAGCAGCACACAGAGAAGAGGGGAAAGCTGCAGACGTACGACACTTTCTACTGAAAGATTAACGTCGTGTCTTCACAGCAGGAGTTTCTATTTTACACCACACGTCTGTCCACGTGGAGACATTTAACCTCTAAGATGTAACTGCAGTGACGGAGGTCAAGAGGAGCTGCTGCTGTGTTAACCTCCTGCAAAAAGATTCCTCCTTAATAATTTACGCTTCTTCATCTGGGACGAGTTCTGATTCTGATTGACACATTTGAGATATTTTGTGATAAATTACAGTAGCGGTGTATAATGACTTTTCTTCAACGTTTCTCCAAATCTGTGGCGATTCCCTCGCTGTTTTGAGATGTCAAATTCAACAGGACGGGAAGATGATTCGTGAGGCCTCGTTGACCTTTAACCTTGGAGCTTTGGTCCCTAAATTAAACTTTTTCATCCTCGCGTCTAAGCAAACATTTGCGAGAAAATTGAAACGATTGTTGAAATGGATTCTTGAGATATCGCCATCAGAGAACAGAAAAAACATTTAGCCTCTGGCCAAAGCAATCAAAGGTTCAGTAGAATTAAACCAAACACTGTCCAGCAACTTACAAAGCGTCAGCAAGTTTCTTTCTTCTGCACCATTTAAATTGGCAAAAAGAGGCATAATAAACAAATCACATTGTCGGCAATATTCACAGTGTTTTGTGCCCAGCACGTAGCCTGTCGAAGGCTGTTAAGTGGCAAAGTGCTGAAACATGACTCAGCGCTGCCACTTCATTATGATAGGAACCGATTCTGGCTTTGGATTTAGGACCAGGAGCCTCTGCGTACTTTTTATAATATTATTTGAAGTGTTGGAAATTTACCAACGGCGCTGTAACCGCAGAGATGCCGGCACAAAAAAAGAAAACTGAGATCGAGATCTGAACAATAAGTGTGAATGAATAAACAGTTGATAAAACCTGGATGCTCCGGGTCACAGAGACTCACAGGTGTGACCACGTCCACTCAGCATTTGTTTAGAGCTGGAAGTTTAAAAAAAAAAAAAAAAAACAGAACGCTGACTATGTAAAACAAAACTGTCAGCTTGATAAAGCATCTGAAAACTGAAGTACAGTCTCACACATGGAGGCTAGCAGCTAGAGAAGCAGAGAATAAGGATAATATGAAAATCAATATCTGACAAAAAGGCTGGAGTTATTCATCCGACATTTTTTTTCCACAGCGAGTAGCGTCTTCAGGTGTGTGGTTTAAACTTACATCAAGCCGAGCCTCACGTATCCAGGTCAGATATCTCATGTGTGAAAACGTTTTTTTTTTTTTTACTGTGAGATTTTATATACAGGAGAAACAGCGTGAACAGGAACGTTAACGTGGCTTTAACCTGCGTCGGCTCCAGTGAAGCTGCTCGGCAACGCTTTGGTCGAAGCGGTGAGTTCACGCGGCTGTGAACATGTGTAAGTATGTGAAAAATAAAAGAGGTGTTCGTGTGTTTCAGGTGGAAAAAAAAAAAAGTGCGTAGCTGCTTAAATCCCATTGTCATGGATGAAGACATAAAAGTTAAAAGACGAAGAGTAAAAAAAAAAAAAAAAAAAAAAAATGGAGATTGAAGGTTTTTTGATTGATGGACAGAAGAAATGGGATTTATGTTGTGTGGTGATTGTTCATGTTGACACACACACACACACACACACACACACACACACACACACACACACACACACACACACACACACACACACACACACACACACACACACACACACACACACACACACACACACACACACACACACACACACACACACACACACACACACACACACACACACACACACACACACACACACACACACACACACACACACACACACACACACACACACACACACACACACACACACACACACACACACACACACACACACACACACACACACACACTTGTTTTCAATTCCTTCAGGGGACATTTCATTGACTTGCATTCATTTCCTGGAGACTTTCTTAGAAACTGTCGAGATCTCAGTTGTTGGCACCACTTGTCTAACCTTTATCTAAACCCGACCCCCACCTTAACCAAACCTTAAGTCATGTCTTCACTTTTTTTGGTTTTTTTACATGATGGGGACCTGCTTTTTGTTCCCATAAGGCAGACAGGTCCCCATAATGGAGTGTGTAGACAGGTTTAAGTCCCTACAATGTAGGGAAAAAAAAAAAAAAAAAACACGTAAGATGCCTCGAGTCACACATTCAGATGAGGGGGAAAGAAAATGCTGATACAAATAGCAAAGACGCACAAAACGTTTCAAAATAAACTTAGCACAAACAAACACACAAACACAAATACATAACAAACAGTCATAAACAGGAAACTGTCACACTCCATTAACACTGTCGCACCTGAATACAAACAACTGAGATACACAGAGAAACAGAGTTGAGAGACGAATCACAGGTGTAGCAACTCACACTGCTCAGAGTGCAATTTATTAGGTACAAGTTGTTTGTACCTAATAAACTGATGTTCCTATTATTTTGTCCAACACTGTTCATATCAAAGAGGACAGGCTGGTTAAGAAAAGTGTAATAACTGTAGGTCTTCCTAATGAACTAACTCCTACTAGCTGCACACTGACACACGGAGACACTGGTTTAAAAACAGTAAACCGTGAGTCACCATACAGATATTGTTTTTTTTAAATGATAACAACAATGAAACTTGATCAAAGTGAAGCTTCATGGAGAATCTACAGCGACACATGCTTTAAAGGAAATTTAAAACAAATCAGTGTAATGAAGAGTGATTTTCTACGTCTCAACGTTTCTGGGTTTTTTTGAGAGAAAGAGGGAAAAAGATTTCCGACACGATTTTCACTTTCTGAGAAATTAATAACTCTGAATAACAGTTTCAATCTGACGAATGCCACAAACCGAAAGGTGTCGGTCTCACTAATACGTTATTCAACACCACAAATGTTGCTGGAGTTTCTCTACTTTGATGCTTTGACATTTCTCACAAGACAAACTACACTCGAATCTAAGAAATTATTGAAACTTGAAAACATCATTTGCATATTTTATGCTTCGGGGGGGAATAAAAACTGTGATTTTCTTTTCTTCTGCAATCGTTTTTCATCTTTTCAGAGAAGGAACGCACCTTGCAGATGGACTGAAACTCCTCGTTCTCCTCGTCGTAACATGCCAGCAGGAAGCCGCCGTAGGTGCCCGTCCTCTTTCCTTTCCCCAGGTAGGCGCCAATCACGCACAGGTCGACGGTGTCGCCCACCCCGTCCAGGTAGTCCTTCTTCAGCTGGTTTTTGGGGAGAGGGGGGTTATTACTGCCTCATATTTCACCATAACACAACCAACGTCAGTTCTGACTGTTTTCATTGTATAAATTTGGAGCCAGAGGGCACAATTACATGTCATCTATTAATAATGTGAACTGTCAGGGTTCTGAAATGCTACCCGAGCGTGTTGACAAGCTGAGAGCTAATAAAATGTTCCTGTCCTGCAGAAATGTGACGTCAGTTTAGGTGAAAGTGATAAAATGTCTGAATTTTGATCAACACAGAAAAAAAGAAAAAAGCAGAACAAATGACAATCAAGAAGTTCTTCTCTTCACGACAACTCATCCTTTCTTTTCACCCCTGTTCAGTTTCACAACACACTCATTTCTAACATTTAGTATGTTATATTGTCATTTGTATTTTTGCTGCACAATGGGACATTTTAAAGAATGAGGATATAATAACAGGTATAACGTTTTGTCCTCCATCGGCGGACACGAACACAAACCTTCAGCCAGTTGTGAGAGCGTTTGGCGATTTCATACGTGGCATCTTTCTCCAGAGTCTTCACCATCAGGCCTTCACAGGAATCTACGCACACACACACACACATATATATTATATATATATTTATACATATATTTATTAATACACCAAGACACAATTCTGCTCACGCAGAAAGGAAATGAGAAGATTATCTCTGAGATAGACAAAGGTTTTGTCTCCTTCTGTCACACACACGCACGCAGGATACAAAGACAGACCGTAAACAAAAACATGGACATCTAACTGATATACACACATAAAAACACGTCTCATACACAACCTCTGAAACACAAAACTCAAAAAAAGTCAATTACACAACTCACAGGTTTCATCTCTACTGCACGCGAACACACAATAATACAAAAAGCAACGAGGCCAAACAAAGAGACAGTGGCACTGACACACACTCACACACTTTGCACATAAAAGCAGCAGGCAAAGGAAAATGAAATGAAACTCTAATGCGACTCGCCCACACACACAAAAAGGTTCAAGATGTGCAGGGACAGCAGGCACGGAAGCAAGTGCATACACGTAAAAAGTTCAAGACACAAATAGACTGTAAGGAGGAAAAACAAGTGCGGGGAAAAAAAAAAATTGTCTGTCACCATCCTCTATCTCGCACTCACACACACAACAAACAAACAAACAAACGCACACACACACACACACACACTCGGACTGACTGCTCCAGGAACTCTGCGATGGTGTCAGTGTTGTCGGAGTCGATGGATCGGGCGAACACAAACTCTCCTTCCACTTCTGAGAAGCTTTCTCTGAGCAGTTCTCGACGCCGACTGAACGGCTGTCGCACCAGGGACTAAACACACAAACAGAAAAAAGAGCACACGCATCGTTACAAACAACAAAACTGTGTATCATTACAACCATTTCATCTTCGTAGCTTGGAGCCGTACAATGACAAAGATAAAATGCCATCTTGACTTGCCACCCACACAAACACCAGCAAACGGTATCAGAGCGTACAGATACAGTCACGACAGTTATGGGCAGGCACGCACACAGTGTGAAACCTAAACCACAAAAACAATATATAACTGTTTGGTCTGAATCTATTGAACACTGCTGACTATATGTACACATCGATGTGAAGCCAGTGAGGGATCCTGTCTGCGAGTCAGATCCTAAAGAGTCCAGATTCCTCTAATGCCGCCACCACTACAAGCAAAGTTACTGATTAGAATAAAATTTTGTTAGTATTTGATTAGATTTTATGTAAGTTATATCGCCCTGCTTGATAGTCTCAAGGGCAAACGCACACTGTGAACCTTTCAGATCATCATCTGACATCGATGGCCACAACACGCAGTGAATATATTATACAGACAGTGGAGATACAGTCAGGAGACCGGATCTCAATCTGTCAGTGCTGGGAAATCATCCAGCGTCACATTCTGACACATTGACAAACGTCACCTCATCACCAGCGTGCAGACTTTACACAGAAGACACCATGTGCATGTGTCTGGATGCATGTTATTGACCACAAAATCTGGATTTTAAAATGAATTTATTTACAGTTTTTTTTTTCTAAAAATCTGTCAAATGTGAAGATTTTATTAAGATTTTGGAAACCAACATGTGCAGTAAAATCCTTCCCGGTTTATAAAAACCTGACAAATACCCCCTTCCCAAATAAATAAATAAACAAATAAAAATAGAAAACCAAGGACACGACTTTGTTCTTTAGCAGATACTGCAGCTTCTGCTTGTTGGGTTTGTACCTCAGCAGGCAGTTATCTGGACTCTCAGGAGGCAGAGAGAGAGAGCGAGAACAGTGACAACTGCTGCAGTGCACAGGGACGTGGACATTCCCGATTAGTAGTAAAGAGAAATTAACAATAAACAAACAAAGGGCAAGAGCTAATGAAAAAAAGACACCAAGCATGCACTTGCAAAGACAAATTAATTCATAAAATTTACATAAATGTCGTATTATGTGGAATGCAGCAATGAAACGGCATGACTAAGAGTCACTGTTGCTCTTTTAATTAAGTATTTTTGTTCTCGTCCACTTGGGAAAAATTCACATCGCACTCGCTGATGGAAACGTCCACTGATTTGCATTTTCTCCACCTGACTTTTGGCAATTCGCTTAAAACTTGTGCGCTATTTGGAAGTAAACATAAACGCTCTCGACTTCACACTCGGTCACAATTACCACCCACGACCCACTACACACAGTCCCATGAAAGGCTTCCGACTTTCTCACACACACACACACACACACACACACACAAGCAGTCCCAGACAGATGAGCATGTGCGCACACACACACAGAGACACACTGAGACACATTCCAGTGGAATTACAATGAGAGTTACAATCATTATCTAGTTACGGCCTCTGGTAGCACCATCATTGGCATTCAGGGATGGTGTTGGCTCCTTGTGGGGCAACGTGCACGCAAGCACATTCGCAAACAATAAACACACACTCTCACACACACACTCACACAGGCATACACAGACAGTGGTGTTGAAAGAGATCTCTGGGTAATAGTTTTCCTCATCTGCACAGTCTTACCTCACCGTTGAGATACAGCAGGTCAAAGGCGTAGACGCAAACTTGCACTTTGATTTCTGAGGCGTCCACATCCTGCAGAGAAGCATACACACAGACAGACAGACACACACACAAACATACATTAATATTTCTCCCTTGACAAAAATATGCAAATAGACGCATCATCTTCACAAATCGCAACATCCAGCCCTGGGACTTGTTACAAAGAGCTCTTTGATTTCCCTGCCGTTCCTCTTGAAAGTTACCTTCCCTCACTTCTCTGCAGATTTTAACAGCATCCCTCAGAGTCTCTTCGGTGAATTCATCCCACTCCTCCAACATATCACTTCCTGGTCCTCGACTGACTTCACTAACCTCTCCGGCATCTCCATCTTCTACCCTCACCTCTCCACCACCTCATACTATTTATTCAGTTCTAGTCCATCCCAACGCGCTCTGGTCTGCCTTATTACTGTGGCCCTGATGGAAAATCAAGACTTTTTCTATAACTGTATGGAAGTTATAGTACATTCCCGTGGGTTCTACATTCAGTTATAGTACATTCAGTTGTGTTGCTGTGTTGTTGTGTGTGGATTTCAGCCTGTAATTTACTACATGATGTGGGGCTGTTAAAACTGACCATAAAGAACACGGTTACATTTGCACAACATTTTATGTGATTAATAATGAATGGAAACAGAAACGGAAACTTTGTTTACAAGAAAAATTCCACAGGTCACCTTTAAGAAATGTCTTGGCTGAGTAATTTGTAGATCAGTTGCTAGGAAACATTTGTAGAGTTATTAAATTAAAAAAGAAATCAGCCATGTGGAAGTCACTGCAGCAGAATCATTATTTCCTGAAATTACAGTTTCATGGGGACGATTAAATACTGAATTTACTCAAGAACAGTTAATAATGTGGGAACGGTTTCTTTTATACATTTGCTATACGATGCCAAATAATTTGAGTTATATATAGTTCTGGCCTTTGAACAGTAATAATATTCTTCTGTAATATGACAACGTCCAAACACAAAGTCAGAGATGTGAAGAAATGTCTTCAAAGAGAGTCCAGCACCAGGTGGTCTGCCCCCTCACACACACAGATCCACCATCTCCACATCATGGAGTCAAAGCCTCAGAGGATCCAGCATGCCGAGCGCACAGAAGACGACCGAGACCCAGGGTGGTCACAGAGAATATTGTTTTCACAGCCAATATTTAGTTTTTGTTTCTGTTTGCTTCACTTTGGATGAAACTAAATAATAAATGAAAAATGTGAAAATGAAAAATATGTGACATTTCTTTTTTTCTTTTTTTTTTTTAAAAAAAAAAAAAGCATCCTCACTTAACTTTTGATGCGTAAAACTTCTTGTGTTTTGGAGATGGTGGGATAAAGTAGGCGTGTGGGTGCATTCGCTAGTCGTAATAAGGTTTGATGCTGCAGAAGTTGATGCTAATTCAAATTGCCTCTGACCAGCAGTAAAAGGAATGTGATCAGAAAATATGACACGAACAGAAAGAGTTTACACTAAATCCTCTGCCGTCTTCACAGCTGAAAGATTTCTTCCCCGATTTCTCCTTCTCACTCCCTCCTTTCTTCCCCCCCCTCCACTCATTAATTATGTTTAATTACTGAATATCAGTTTCCATCTCCCCGTCTGAAATATTTCATTTCAGCGAGAATGCTTGTGGTGGTGGAAACAGTCGAGATGTTGTTACAGAAATGCCAGGAGGGCAGAACAATCAGTTTGTGCATCAAACCGTCATTAGAACTAATCATCATAGTGGTCCCAAAAAAAAAAAAAAAAAAAATCATCAGGATAATCATTTTCACCCATTTTCATCATCATGTTCTCCATGTTTCACTCATTTCTCCTCTTCCAATTTACTTAGATGTCATGATGCATACAGGACGACTGGGTAAACGGAGCATTTTCACTCTAATGTGATTGGTGTGGTGGAAAAAAACCCATTATTCTGATCAAAACTGAAAAAACACCTCGCTAACATTTGCAATCTCCCACGCCCCCTCCTCACTCTTCCATCTATTTGAATACTCTGTCTTATCAAACTCCTCTCTCGATCTGTCTGCCCTCATGAAACCTTTTATCCCTTCTCCTTACATCTTATTGTGTCTTCTGCCCACACCGTACCTTTCTCTTCCGGGTGGTGAGGACCTGGAAAGGCTGAATCTGTTTCTTCTCACGATCCCAAGCAACAGCTTCAGAGTCCAAGACGCATGAAACAACCGAGTCCTTCTTCACCTGTGGAGGAAATGATGAAGACGGTGGATGAAAGACGTGAAAATGATGAAGAGCCGTGGAGATTATACACCGAGAGAGATGAAGACGATGATATGTGCCCGTCTGCACGTGAGCAACATCTGCTGTGTCAAAACAGAAGAAACTCTGAAAGTTTCTTTGAGGTTAAACCAACAATTTGAGCTTCAAACTTAAAAGAGCTTTGAAAAGACATGAATGCAGGCACACAGCCGTGTTCAGGCTGTTTCGGGACCTGCAGCTGCCCTCAGTTTGGTGCCAAACACATTAACATTTTCTTTCCTCCTTCAACATTTAACATTGCTCTCCAGCAACCATGTTTGTTTTTGCTGTGTCTTCTGCTCAACCAGTTACTTAACTGTTTAACACACCCCCTCATTTGGTTAGATGCCCACACTGTACTAAAAGCCAAATGCTTCAGAGGAGATGTTTAGCAGTTTGTTTATTCCTGAATTAAATAAGACAATTGCAGCTGCTGGTTCTTTAAGTGTTAAAACACTGATAAGAGTTAGCGCGGCGGATTAACCATCGAGCTAACGGCCAGATTATATTGACTGATGCTGCTGATTTTCAAGTGGCTACTAATTATCTGAGCTCCCAAATCCTGTGGCGTGAGGCTTGATCTCTCACTTCCCGGTCGATTTGTCACCGTCACGATTTCTGAAATCTTTAAATACACAACTTGAACCGGCAGGTGAAATCTCAGCGAGAGCCAATCAGAGCTGAGCACAGGAGGCACATTAGAGGTAACAGGTTGTTTGGAAACAGCCTGATACATCAAACACAAGCACCCCATCCTCATACAGTCATTAGACTAAGCAATGCATTCAATCAGATTAACATATTTGTATTAATATTAGTGTGTTAATGTATTACTATTAATTCATAATCTAAAGCATTACAGCATGATAGTAGCATCAGGAAAATTAGTTTTCCCTCATTATAATGCAAAATAATGCACCAAGGTGCTGTTCAGTCTAATCAGACCATCTCTTCTATCCAGAGTGCGAGTGTGGTGGTGTGAAGTATTGTTCATCTATTGTATCGTATTCATAAGAACGTGTTGACACACGCACAAACACTGCTGCGATGGCTTAATGTCAGAGATGAGATGCAAATTTTAAATTGAATTTTAACGATATGTTTTATCAATCGCCTGCCACGATAACGGTCAGTAATCGATATCAGAGATGAAAGCTTCACTTTAACAACTGACACAGGACGTTTACACAGCATAAGTCAATTAAATGTATTAAATTAGCAGTCGTTAATTACATAATCGCAAATTAAGCCCAATTTTTCAAGCATGAATTAAACTAAATTAAATTAAATGATCAAATCAGTCAGAAATGCACATTTTTCTCACAGCATGCAAATAAACACACAAACGACCCAAACTTCTCATTCTGCTGATTTGTTTTTTCCAAGAAAAAGTCTTTTAGTTTAGGCAGAGGTAATGATAAGAGACAAAAAGTAACAGACAGCGCAAGAGAGAGACTAAAAAAAAAAAAAAAAAGCAGAGAAAAACAGGTTAAAGGAGCGAACGAGAAGAAGAGGAGAAGAGCAAGAGAGAGATGACATCAAAAAAAGGTGAAAGAAAAAGGTTACAGAGGGAGATGTGAGGAAAAAAAGTGTGAAAGACAAATGGTGAGAAGGAAGATAGGAATAAAGACCTGAAAGAAAAAAAACAAAAAAAACAAAAAGAAGGTGAGAGGAGGCAGCAGACAGGAGCATCGACAGGCAGGAGAAGAGGAAAAAGAGCGAATATGTGAGCAGTGTAGAGGCAGAGAGCTGGCGAGAGGGGAAGGGAATAAAGAGGCAGAGAGACAAGGCAAAAAGGTGAAATTGCAGACAGGCTGTATCAAAGCGCCGAGAAAAGATGAGAGAAGGAGAGAGACGGGAACGAATAAGACGAGACTGAGAAGGGAAGAGAGACAGAGGTGAAAAGAGAACAGAGAGTGAGGGAATGAACAGGTTTCATCATGAAGTAATGAAGGAGAAAGGAGAGGAGTGATTAGACACGGCGGCAGGAGGAAGACGAGCAATGAGGTGACGAGGGGAGACAAAGAGCAATGTAGACTTTAAAGTTATGGAAAAGCATTGAAAGGAGTCGTGTGCCGCTACCACCTAATGCTGCGTCTTTAGTTGTGAAGGGGGGAGTGGGGCGCGTGTGTGTTACTCGCACCAAGCCGAGCCACCAGAGAACCACAACCAGTCGAGTCATGCTGCCACACAGCGATTGGTTTTCCACAGGAGATCAATGCGAGGTTAAACAAGTTTTTCTACCTTGATGATGTGTTGGAGGTGTGCTGCTGCTTCACATCTCTGAAATATCACCATGTCTGTTTCTTCTTCTACTGCTCTTCGCCGCAATATTTCAAAACCACCTGCTCACCCCATGATGGCAAATAACTCCATAAAAACCTATTTTGTTTTCCAGACAATGGTATCTTAAAAAAAAAAAAAAAGAAAAAAAAGAAAAGGAGAGCCTCCCTGTGTTTGGTTTGTAGCTGGAAAGAGTTTATAAAGGTATTTTGGGGGCATTTTTATGCTTTTATTGGGAAATGAAGAGAGAAAGGGAAAGAAAAAGATGTGATACTAAAAAAAAAAAAAAAAAAATCACTGACTGGACTCGAACCAGAGATGGTGCAGTTCATCCTGAGGGCCTTGGCCAGAACCGCGCTGGATCAGTGGAAACGTTTTAATGTGAAACGGCAGAAAATGCCAGTTTGCAGTCGCAGTAAAAGCTCGACACAGCTCTAACTGATCCCTACAAGACATGAGTAAACAATGAAATAATCTTTCTATTAGAAAGAGCAAACGGGGAGAAGCAGTAGAAGCAGGAGTGACAATCAAGTTCGTCTCCCGGCCAAATCCACCCGCAACTCATTTCTCTCCTCCTGTCTCCAATGCACTCAATAAAGGTTATACAGTACGTATATGTATTATTCAGTTGCCGCTACATCCACTCCAGTCTTTCACCAGTTAAACAGAAAACACAGCTTCGGTGAAAGAGTTAAAATTACTGCAACAACGCAGAAGGACAACAGGAGACGTCAAACACAAAGATCCTGGTCACTCTGCTTGAACCTGAACCTGCAGCTACACGTCATTTTCTTGTTCATCTGATCTTTACCTGGTTCTAACAAACAATAAAGAAACTCACAGGGAAACTGTTGCCACCATTTCATTTTCTATATAAGATTCAGACCCAGAAATGACTTTAAAAGCCAAGTGTTCACTCTTAGTACTTGCATATAAACATAAATGGAGTTTAAACATGGAAACAAATGAGCAATCAAGGAGTGTTGGAAATTAACAAAAAACTACTGAGTATAATTAACATTATTCTTAAGGTAATAAATAGCAATAGTACTGCAATATTAAAAAAAATATAATAATATCACATTGTGGTAGAAGTATGGTGATAATATTGTATTATAAACCTCCGGTGATACCCACCTCTATGTGTGTGTACACATACACTACATACATACGCAAGTTGGTATTTACACTGATTGCTTTAACATTTGTGGACTGTTATTCAAACCCTGAGATTATTAACGTATTGTTCAGAGTGATGGCGTGAGGGGGAGATACCGAATTTGTGTCTTGTGGTTTATTCACATGCAAATCTGCGAGACTGTTTAATGAATTAAAAACACAGCATTTTGTTCCCTTTTGGTTTGTTTCTCAGCTCTGAAGGAGTTTTGAACAGTACTAGTAGTAATAGGTTAAATTTCCAACACGGACTGGTTTAACTTTCTAATCATTATGTGAAACAGGTCACTGAAAACCTCAGCAGTTTTGTCAGTCTGTTACTTTAAAATGAAACCCTCTTAAATGATCAGAAGATTGGGTGATTTTGTGAGAATTGTGTTTTCTTTTTTCCTGAATTAGCCTCTTTGTAAAAACTAGTCACCAAGTGAAAATTCATCATAGAAGAAGCACAGCTGCTCCCTCTTACAAACTATAAATTACATCTTAATAAATTTCAGCACGGAGACCCATTACTAATGTTCTCAGACTATTCCAAGATTTCATTTGATTAAATAACCTGCCCTGATTAGTGCGGACCAGATGGGAAATTCTTTTAATATTGTTGATGTTTTAATAATGCTTCTGTACTCCACAAAGTCTTAAAAACAGCAATATGAGGGAAGCGAGAGCACAGAGAGCAAACTGATATAGCTTTATTTATTTGTTACCTCACCGCAGTTCATCTCTAAAACAGAAAAACACACTCGCCAGGCGCTGTGGTAGTGAGCGTGCCCAGAAAACCCGAGTCGACCGCCAGAGCCTCAGGTACGGGTGATTGCTCTCTTTCACCTTTCTACACACAGTTGCAATTTTAAAGAGAAGGACCACTGTTTCTTTAAATATCTACAAGAGAGATGAAGTTTCATGAGAGAAATTGCCATCTACGTTCCCACCTCTGTGGGAGAGAAAAAAAAAAAAAGAGAGAAAGAAAGAAACGGGTAGTGGTGACTCTTGACGACTGAAGAGGAGGATGTGGAAAGGTGAGGACGAACAAATTAACTGTGAAGAGCGGTTCCAGACTGATACTGAGGCAGAGTGGGCAAACGGAAACCGCACGAAAACAAGGAAAATGAAGAGACAGAGCGAGTGAGATTAAACGAGTGCAGTTGTTATTTGCTCGCTCTAAAAGCCAGTTGACTTGTTTCTCACCAGGTGGGGGTGAGGTTTTGAGACGGGTCGCTCTGTGCGTTCATGTGTTTTACCTTGGGAATGCGAGAGATGATATCGGGGTATTTGCTGGTGTTGTCCTCCTGGTTGCGGCTGAATATTCTAACTTCGCCGTTTTCCAGAATGTGAATCTGTAACGAAACAAACAAATCTGATCAGAGTTGTTGCTGTTTTCACAAGCGAAACCTCAGATCTGATGATTAACTTTGATTTATGAACATGTGAGTAATGACCATATGTCATAAAGTCATCAACATGTGGAGCCCATCACCTCTGTGCGTTATGGATGCTGAAGTCGTGTATTATATCAGAGAAACGTGATATACGACAATGTTGAATATTACGATGATGAAACAACTTGCAATAAATTAACAAACTAAACTGACATGAGGGAAATCATAAAATACATAATCCAAACTGGCAGCTTTTTAAAGCTCCAGTGTTTGTAACATGTCATCTCTCATATCCAAAATATTTCAAAATAACAGACGTGCTGTTTTTTTAGGGCAGTAAGGATCCATCTGATTGGACACATACACTGATATATACAGAACATGGAGATATACCTGTAGTTACTGTGGTTCTAACACACTTTTACGATGTGTGTATTGCTCATTTTGATAGACATGTCACAATATTTTCTATATACCGCGCATCCTGTGAGCTGTGAGAATCTCTCAAAAACATGCTGTGCCAAAACCTGATTAATGAAGTCCGACTGGGCCGTGACTCAGCTGAAAAAACACGTCAGACTACAACTAGAGTCCTTTTTTAACCAATTAATACATTTTCTCATCAAATGATTTTTTATTTTTGATAAGTTCATAGAAGTTCAGTGAAAAAAAAGGAGCTCTGTCGCTTCACAGAAAGAAGAGTTTCCTCTATGTTCAGTCCAAACACATGCAGGTTTGATTTATTAGTGTGGTAATAAGTCTGAATGTTTGTTTGTTTGTTTGCGTGATAAACCTGACCTCGTTTACAATCAGCTGTGACTGGCTCCAGTCAAATATATACGATTACATATATCACATAAGGAAAAACTGACATGAACTGACAAAAACAAATGTTTCACATTATTGCTTTAAAAATTACTTTTACTGCCAATAAACTATGTAATTATTCACCGCAGTTGTGCAGAACATAAACTCTGTCTGAACAGAAGGTGGTGATGTGATTGTTGTATGTCCAGGGAAAACACATGATCCTTAATTCTATTGGTCAACAGGCATCATCTCTGAACGCTGATGAGAAGAAATACACACAAACACACGGGCACTTTCTGAACTGGTTCGATGGGACACTCACTTAATGAACACATAGATATTCACACACACAATATACTGTTTGAACACGTAAAAACACATGCTTGTACACTCGCACGAATGCACACATACACACACGCAGGGAGTGTCTCAGTGAGTCGTGTACCGTGAGTCCCCCTGCTGGCTGTTTGAGGTAAAATCCACTGCAGTGAGACGAGAGAGAAAATTAAGAGAGAAAGAAGAGGACGTCATAGGGTTTTGCTCTCCCTCCCTCCCTCTACCTCCTTCCTCACTCACTGTTTCTGTTTCTCTCTCCCTGCTCATCTCTCTTCTTCTCAATTCAACTCAGTTCAAAGGCACTTTATTGGCATGACTGTCCAAAATTAACAATACAGCTAGAGGGGTTTACATTACAGTCTCTCTCTCTTTCTGTGTTTCCTCATGTCTCTCTTTCTCTCTAAATTTCCTCAGCCCCACTGCTGTCGTCTCTCTCCCCTCATATGTGTCCATATTCCTCCCTGTTCTCCAAGTTCAAGCCACCTCCACCTCCTCATGGCAGAGGTAGCTTGCTCTACCTATAGGCCCTCAGCAAAAGCACTGCTACGACTGTTTATCTTAAAAGAATAGACACACGTAAGCACACCCACAATACGCTTGTGTGCACACAGTCAAGTGAACACAAAGCGAGAGTCGCAGAACAGCAATAGCTCATACTCAAAGAACACAGCCAAGAGGTATGCATACAGTATTCAGCAGGCATATGTTCGCTGCCAAACGCATAGTTGCTCTCTGTCACACCGCCACCTACATGCACAGAGACAAATACACACCTGTGCCCGCTCGCCGTCGTACTTGTATTCGCAGGTGAATGTAGCCTCGTCGAACTTCTTCATTACCTCGCCAAGACGCCCTTTGTGGGGTGAGCCAACATGGGCCTCAGCGGTACACCTGCAGGAATCAGAGGAGGAGGCGAGCAAAGCTTTTTAAAAGAACGAAAACAAAAAGCAGTTGTGTGTTTTCATGAATTATAAATAGTTGAGAAACTAATTGCAAGTTAGCCCTGAAAAAAAAAGTTCTTTTGTCACTTTCTGGTGTGTGAGGAGGAGGAGGAAGCGGAGCTGGTGCTACCGGGGCTGCAGGTTACGAGGGTGAGACGCATCTCAGATGCATTTGTGAGAAAACCAGAAGCTGTGAAATTTGCCTCAATGACACATTCTGACATGACACATCAACATCACACCCACAACTGTTTCTGTGACAAAACTACAGCTGAAATTAGTCTGTTTGTATTCTAATTTGGCCTTTTAATATAAAACTTCTGACTCACTGCTCCTTCAGGCTGCGCTACTAATTTAAGCTTCAAAAGCAGCTGAAGTGATGTAATGAAATGCACCAAACAAATTCCTTCAACTGCAGCTAACGGAGCCGGAGACAACAAAACAGTAATGATTTGTCCAAATAGACTGGCTCTGTCTAAAAACTCACCAGCTTCTTTCACTGTAAAGCATTTCAGAATAAAAACAACCCACTGAACAACAACTGTTCGGCTGCCAAAATAGCTGCGAGATTTCTCTAACTGACCAACCACGGCCAATTTAGTTTCCCAATTTAGCCGTGTTCAGATGGTGGCAGTATTAATTCCCCACCTTGGTGCCAATGCTGCTTATCACAAATAGCTTGACAACAGTGTAATTGGGAGCTAATCCTTAGTTTAGTGGTATCTTATCTTTCTGTGATAAATGACTCAACTAAAATAACTGACTCACCTCCACCAAGTGGATCGATCGAACACACACAAGTCACCGCTTTGGATTGAATAAACCCTCTGCCTTCCGATTGGCTGCTTACCTGGAGTGAGCTTGCAGTGATTGGGCAGCTGGTCAACGCCCTCTTTCAGCAGAACGGGGATAAGAACGTCATAATTGGGCATCTCACTGGACACGGGAGTGAGTGGGAGACAACACAGGGCGTTTGGAAAGAAAAACAAAAAAGAGAAAAATCAATATGATCCAAAATGAAAGTGAGCAGAATGAGTGTGGGAGAATAAGGGACAGGGGCTTAAGGGGGATGAGGCACTGTAGTGGCACAGAGGAGAGGTTGCAAAGTGAAACGAGGGCTTTGTTTATGCTTCAGTTACCAGTAAGTCTGTTTGAGAATGAGAGTCTTCTCTTCGATCCAGGCCCTCCTGCTCTCAGCGCTCATCCCCTTCCCCGCGTCGATCACAGCGGGAGGGAAACCTGCGAGGAAGGAGGGAGACGTTGCATTTCAAACAGATCTGTGTGTGAAAAGTGTGAGAACATTTGTATGACTGTATATTTGTTGGATCAAAGTTCAGAGATACTTCAAAGGCCAGGAAATATATATATATATATATATATATATACACACACACACACACACACACACACTAGACTTGGAGCAGTGCAACTACATGTTCATACCTGCACCTCTGTATTTTTAACAATAAACTGAACCTGCAGATGTAACTTCAGTCCCAGCGCAGCTTAAATGTTTAAGATGATATAAAATTAAAGAGCTAATGAATTATTATGTTTCCAAGTTTAACATTAATAATTTTGATCTATTTTAAATATGACTGAACAGTGAAATATTAATCATCATGATTTATTTCAGCTCCACAAAAGATTTGCTCTTAGTTGACCTGTCTGATAAAATAAATAAATAAAACTCGCTAAGAAAAACATTTCCAGACCAGACCACAGATCAATGCAAATTTCCCCACCGAGCCTCTGGTCTAATTGGCTCTTATTAAAGCACACCTTCACTCGAGAATGAGGCAGGAATACTAATAAGTCAGGAATGAATTTATTTAATTTGGGTGTCTATGGTGTTGGTGAGAGCAGGTCACATCAGTGATGAAAGCAGGTGGTGAGAGCAAAGCTGTAAAAACTCATCCTCAAAGTGATGAAACCAACAGCCTGGTGTGAAGACGTGTCAGCTTCCAGCAGCGAGGAACAGGCTGCACAACAATGTATTGTTGATATTTTGTGTTAAAAAAAAAAAAGTTTAAAAAAAAGTTTAATGTGGGACATGTTTAGTCATATATAGACTTGTTAACTCATCTAATATTGAATTGTATCCATAAGTGCAAAGAAAACTGTAATGCTGGTTAACTTTTTTCATTAATAAAAGCAGCAAACCTCCCTTTCATTACATGAGTCTTCCCATTGTAGAATAAGTACAGGAACATCTCATTAATACAGATAAAAACGTGCAAATTTAGGATCTAAAAAAGGAAACTAGTTAAAGGTCAAGTTTCTTTTTTTTTTTTTTACAGTTGGGGAATTTGACAAATCCAGTTTTTTTAAAACTAGTTCTACGCCTTCTCCAAATCAATACAGACGCAGTTGTGTGTGTTTGTTTTAACTGTGGCCAAAGACATGTTTTTCGAGGTCACATTTCACGGTAACTTTGACCTTTCACCACCTACGTCCGATCAGTTCATCCTCGAGTCCAAGTGAACATTTGAACAAATCTGTGAAGATTTCCTGAAATACCAGGTTCACGAAGTGAAGTGGTGTTTTGCAAGGTCAAACCACCATGACCTGTGACCTTTAACCTTTTGACCAACAGTTCAGATTTTAGCTCATGTTAGTCTTTGTACCAAACCATGTTTCCTCAAGTGCCGCTAAGATCTCATGGCCACAAGAATGAGAAGGAACAAATATGAAAACTCTTTGTTGGCCATTGACTTTTTGTTGTCGCTTTAGGAAGAAACTGGAAACTAGTTCAGTGTCCAGTACATGTGGACACCTGACCTCCGTTTTAAGATTTAACTCTTTTTTTTCCCTCCTTCTTTCAGGTATAATTTGAAATTCAAAGCTACCTTGTCCAGGAGGGGTCAGGCACACAGCCTGGCTCAGTGCTGATAGGACACTCTGCTCAGCCAGGCCTATCCTCAGCTTCCCAGCCAGGGACCTGTCAATCAAAACCACATAGTAGCAGCGGTCAGTGTTGATGCCTGCTGCTCACGACAGCAGCTACATACTTCAACATTCACAAATGGAGGTAAGGGGGCACTTGGATATCTGCATGTCTATATGCATACAGATATTTATGCTTTCCTGTGGCCACATGCTCAGTCAAGCCTGTCTGTGTGTGTGTGTGTGTGTGTGTGTGTGTGAGTGTTATTTTACCTGACGATGTAACGGGCCTCGGAGAAGCGGCATGCCACAAAGAGGCCTTTGATGATGTCGATTTTCTTATTCATGGCCTGAGGCAGGCGGGAGGAAATTGAGATTCACAGAAGAGGAGCAAGAAGAGACAGAATGCAAAAAAGACTGAGGTCACCAGCGAGTACAAACTCCATGTTCCATCCAGAGCAAAAAAAAAAAAAAACCAACAGCCCCGGTGGCAATGTGGAGGAAAAAAGAACTAATTGCTTGAGAGATTTCAGCCAGGTGACGACTCACTCAACAGCTGAGAAATTACACCTTTCCTCTGAAGTCGACAAATAAACTACTAATTTCTTGCTCAATACACAATCACATTAACATTTCCTTTCTTTTTCCTCCCTGACCCCAATTCTGGGAGGCAAATAGAGTGAAAACAATATTTTCTCCAGCCTGCTCTGCTCTAATGAAAATGTTATTCTGTGGCTCACCGAGTTCCCACTCATGCTGGCAATTTCCTTCAATTTCCTGAACACGCCCCCTGCTGTCAGACTGGCCGGCTGGAACATCATGCGCTGGTTGCTACGGGAACTCTCGGCCACAAGGCCCAAATCTCCTTTCTCCTGCGCCTCTGCTTTGATTTTGTCCAACTGTCGTCCTGGAAACAAGAGTGAGACGGTAAATAGCCCGCCTCGCTGGGCTGATGAGCAGAGAAGGGTGGCGACGGCGGCGAGGCTGAGAATGTACAAGCAAGTGTTTGGGTGCAACACAGCAGTTACGCCTGTGTGTGTGTGTGGCGTTTATTACCAGTTGCTTGAGCAACAGCCTTCATCAGCACCGTCTCGCCAACACCGAGCTCCATCCCCATGTAGGCAGGACCCAGCTGGTTCAAACACAGGTATACGCAGCACAGCAGGTCGTCTTCAAGGAGAACATATATGAAAGAACATTTTATTACACCTCAGCATGAACAAATACAAGGAAAGACACAAACATACAGGACTAAAAAAAAAAAAAAAACAGCCCACCCACACAGACACATTTAAAGGCTTGTGGACAGACATATCCAAAGACACAAAAATCCACTTTCAAGACACAAACAAACACCACAACAACAACACGGAGAGAGCCCCAGTGAGATCCAAACATGACCACACACGCTCACAGACCACTCCAGACACAGAAAACACAAACTCAGACATACACCTACACATCTCACCGGAATCCCACAGGTACACATTTGTGTACACACACACACACACACACACACACACACACATAAATGAACTGACTCATCCTCCCTCTTTTATGTGCAACCTGGCTTCATCATCATCTCCCTGATAGAGTGGCTGGCAGCCAGCTGCCTGTGTAGCCACATCAGCATACATTATGGGAGAGATAAAGCACCATTTACCTGGAGAGAGCAGCAGCACCGAACGGAGCAGGTTCGACAGCGTCTCGATGTTTCTCAGCCTAGGAAATGACATTGGGATTGCTTTGAGACAAGGAAGACGAGCTAAACGAATTTTAAAGCCATTCTGTAAATACAGGGAGGCGGAAAATGAGATTTGTCTGGAGGTTTTAATCGGAAGTGGAAGTTCAGGAGGCAGACGAACAGTTCATTTGTGAAACGTTAGACATCAATCGCAGCAGACGGAGGAAAAACACAAGACATTACCAGGACGTTTGTTATTTAATATCTTCAAAAGATAAAGAGAGTCTGTGAATTTGTTTTTAAATGTCATTGGAAAAGACTTGACTTTAGAATAATCCCGTAAAATAGATCGGAGAGAAGAATCATATGTAGCTCCATCATCAAAAACTGTATTCCCAGTTGGTTACTTATCAAGAGTTGTGAAATAATTCATCAGCCAGGTTTCTACAACTGTTACAAAGAATAGGAGCTAAAAATTATTTGATAAAATTATTCAACGCTCCTACAAACTGACCCATTTGTAAAATTACAAACACTCTCCTGAATATGAATCCAAATTCATTACTTTCTCTGGCAGCAACACGCGCCTCTTATTATCTTCCAGTAATTCCCAGCAGAAAGCCTGAGTTGTGACTTAATAAAAATGCTTTTGCACATGTACATCTCTCAGATATTCAGAGATTACATTCTCCCAAATGGCATTTTTCACTCAATCTGGGTTAAAACCAACACCTTTCTCACCATATGGCGCTCTTACCTGCCAGAGTCCTCTTCAATCTTCTCAAAGGTGCGAGCCACCGCCAAGTACGGCACTCTGGAGAGTGATGAACACTTAGTTAGCAGACGAAGCATCCACACTTGCAGGTTTTTACTTCGCAACGTTTAGCTGACTCCGCTGTTCACAGCTACTAACTAATTAGCACGACGGCACCATGAGATTCTGATTCTGCTTCATCAAAACCTGCATGAAAGCAGCAGTGATGGGGGACAAAGGTCAAAGCTGCCACGGTGGGAAACTCTGTCCTCTGATCTATTACGCTCTGTAGAGTGCAGAGTTTGTCTTTTGTAACAGAAAAGGCTCCAGGAGAGTTTTCTGTGGAGCCTTGTTCTGATTTAAATACATTCATAATATTCTGAATACTTAAGTCTCAACATTTGTTTGTTTTTTCGTTTTAATCCTGCTCTCTTCAGAGAAGCTGATGAGTTCTGTTCGCAATATGAAAACATCTTGGAGCAATAGTGTTTGTATAATTAGATTTTAAAAATAAGCATTTCTCAGTGACTTTTCTACGACTGACATGTTAAAAACCTCGTGTCCGGTTCTGTTATAAATCAGCGTGATCTTCACTGTGGTCCTTGATGTTAAACACTAGGATTTTCAAATGACTTTCCATTCCTAAGTCGGAGCAGTTCCCTGATTGAAAATTTTATTTCATCACGTTTTTTTTTAATGTTCAAGTCAAGAAGGATTCACAAAGAAAACGAGGCTTGTTTTCACCTTAGTTGGGCTCAGAGGAGAAAAATAATACAACAATATTAAAACAATGACAACTGTCAAGACTGCTGCAGCTCAACTCTTGACTTGTTTGGTGCATAGATAAGTTTTGGATATTTTTTTTTTTTTTTTTAAATGTGTGATTTGCCAGAAGTGGAGGGTGAAAACAAACAGAGAGAATAAGACTGGAATTACAAAGTCTACTATGGTCCTGTGTCCACACAGATCCCCTGAGGTTTGTAATTATATGAATTGTTATAATCTATAATAATCAATCAGGTGACATCCTGCTGGAATAAATCTCTGTGGCATATTAGACGCAATGTGATTTCTGTATTTAGTTTGTAATCAAATTCACCTCCCCAGGATGGAAAAAAAGAATTAATTCAAGATAATGAACAAGGTTATTTAGTTCCGTTTCAGGTCGTCTGCTAATCAGAGGTTTGGTGGTCAAATGTCAAAGTGTATTTGGGCATAAACCTGAAGCCCAAACTGCCAAATGCAGACTATAGAAGTGCCATCAACAAATTTTTACCATGTGTCTTCGCCCCCCTAAATATGAAGACATGATGTGGGAGCATTGACCGATATCTCAGGGATCATTTTACCCAATGTGACCAGTTCTTTAGCTTTGATGATCAAGGCCATCGTGACAATGTCATATTTGTCACGTTGCCACTAAAATAATCCAGCGCGTTGACTTTTTGACCTTTTATTATGAACACTTATGCAACTAATGCACCCGTTTCCTTATTTTTGTTTATAGTTAGGAAATCAATTTGAAAAAATTATCTCTGAATATTTTAAACGCCATGCGATGCCAAAAATTTAACATCAAGCAAATTACATCAGAGACTCTAGTTTCTCTAGTTTAGCATGGACTTACTTCTGGCCTTGTTTCCAGCAGGCGTGGTCGATGGGGTGATAACCTGGTCTGGACGGATCGTAGTCCATCTGTCCTGAAGTCGACTCTCTGGGGAAAAGACAAGAACCAGAGTAAATTAGAGTCAAACTGAACGACGGTGACAGCTGCTGCAGTCGCTGAATCTCTTTGTAGACAGAAAGTCGTGCACACAGTTATCATAACAATGAGACACTTTGAAATGTAATGAGCATAACGGGAAGATATTCTAAAGTTTTGCTGGTTAAAGCACACCCGAAGAAGTTAAACTACAGAAAAGCTCAAAAACTGTATCGTTACTTGTTTGTAAAAGCTCAATACATTTAACAGAAAAGCGTTTCCATCGTTAGCTGAGTAAAAAATCCCTGATTAGATAACAGCATTTCACTGAACAATATGTCCCTCTTTTTCTCTCACAAGGTGCAAAAAAGTAGGTCAAAGAAAATATCATTATCTGTGTTCATTACAAGAAGCTGTGAACTTTCCTTTTAATGCCGTGTCGATCACTCCCACACTGTCACACGCGAGGCAGTGATAAAAAATAAATCATTACGAGGATGAAAAATGCATTTCTCTTTTCTGGAGCTAAAAATAGTTTGTGGATGGAAGAGTTAACATGACCTTAAAATGACAAAGCAGCAATACACCACTACTTTTGCTGCTATTGCTTTATTTACACGCAATAAAAGCAATGAGAGCACCATCAGTATTATGATAATACTAATAATTAATAATTATGAATGCATGGCCTTGTAGCACAGATGCAATAGGAAATGTGCATAAAGATGGCTGATCTGCATCTGCAGCTAAATTCAGTGATGGATCATCAATCATCATCTATCATCAGTGCAGTCAATACTCCAGTGGTGACAATAATCGCATGATGCACTTTATGAGGCAACAATCAAAGATAAAACACTTGAAATGTAACAAATTTAACTTCACGTCTTCCTTGGTCCTTCACACAAAATATGTTCAAAACTAGAGGTTTTCGTCTTTTTTCAGGATTTTTTGCTGGTCTGGGCCACTGGGAACAAAATCGAACATCTGGCACAGCAGTTGCTCATTTTAGATGAAGACAGCCGACGCAGCATCTGGGACACCTCTCAAGGTCCAGACTAAAACTCTGGCGTGTCGGAAATGTTTTTTCCTCCTTTCAACGCAACAGAGTATCATAAGAACGCAGAACGTCCTTTTTAACGTGAGACTGCAGGTACGGCGACGTAAAAGTAACTGGATTAAATTCCATCAAGGATCCAACTATCGTCAACTCAACTGCCACATTAAAAGTCATTTATATGTGTCACCCAAAGCAAACAAGCAACAATTGTAATAAATCTGTATTGTCCAGAAGCCAATGTGTCAGGAAACAACTGATTTGATCAAAATGCTGCTGCTGGTGGCAAGAAAAAAAAAAGCTGTAAGAGGAACTGAGGGAGAGTTGAACCTCCAACAAACAACCAATGGATGGAAACAGTTGAAGACATATATATTATATATATTTATATTTATAAAGACAAAAAAAGCACAAGTGGAAGAAATGGACTGAATACGAGAATAAAATGATGGCAAAGTTAACGCAAGAAAATGCATTTCCAAGATGTTTGGTTTTGTCCTGTCATTGTTAAAATGTTTGATGATGATAATGTAATATAAGCATCAAAAAAAAATATATACCCTAACCCCATATAGACTTTAATATTGTCTCTTAGCCAAGTCACAAAGAGAATTTGTTTTTCAAAAGAGACTGGTTTGTCAGGGAAAAAAAAAAAAAAAAAAAAACACATTTTGTATTCCTCTACTTATATATCTTTCATTTCATCTTCTCCTTTCTAGCTTACGTAATACTTTTGCAAATGTGTTTCTCTGCCTTGTTTTTAATCTTCATGCTGCTACCGGTGCAATTTCCAAGCGGACACAAATAAAGGAATTTGAGCTAAAATGAATTGAAAATCCTGATAAAAAAACAAAGAAAAGAGCCAAATTTCATCCTCTTTGTTGGAAGTAATTGATCAAGTAAAAATCAAGCTTTTATTAAGGTCAGCTGAGATGTGTTTCCAGTGTAAGAGTGTCTGCTAGAGATAATGAACCTGCCTTGTGCTGAAGGATGTAGAAAATAGAGACGAGACGACAGAAGACGGAGGCTGAGTTGACACGTCCACTCTCTGAACTTTCAGACTTTTATCATATTTACAGTGACATGTACGTCAAGTCTGCGCAGCGGGTGGACTGTGAAGGATGAGATTTGCTCTTGAGCTGCCAAGAATCTTATTCTATCAACATTAGCCCCTGAACTGACAAGACGGATAAACTTGAAACAACTTTCACTGCCTAGTTTTGCAGATTACAAAAGACAAAATATTATTCATACTCAAACTCGCCCATATGACAAAGATTTAAAAAAAAAAAAAAAAAAAAACATCTTCACCAGACATTAAAAAAATTTCTGGTGAAGTCTGCAACTCTAACGTGGACTCTCTAAAGTCCACAAAAGTCCACTTGAGGCCCCTTGTGGCCCGTTAAATCTACAACTGCAGTGAATTTCGGAAATTTGGATTCAGCCGGAATAAAGAACAAATGTCAGGTGAGATGTTCGTCCCATCAGGACTCAGCTGTCTCTCCAACTTCCTGTTGGACTTCCTCCCCCTCTTACCCTTTCGTGTCTTTGCTCTCGTCTGCCGAACTCTTCCTCTCTGCATTTGTCTTCTTCTCTCCCTCGTTCTTCTCAGGTTTCTCCGTCTTTACTGTAGCTTTCCTTGGAGCTGTTTAAAATTAATAAAAAACAAATAAATATAAAAAAGAGAAAGGTGAGGGTGGAGCAGGGGGTTGGTGCAGAGCAATATTTATGCCATCTTTCCTAACTGATAAAAGCACAGAACATTTACAGACATGTTTTCTTTTTTGTGCAAGCACAGAGCTATGCAAATTCCTCCTCACCAAAGAAACTGCTGATGGGAGCTTTCTTGGCCGACTCCTTATCTTTCTGCTCTTTTGCTTCTTTCTGCTTTTTCGCCGTTTGACTTTTTGGGCTCTCTTCTTCCTCTCGCGTGTCCTTTTCAACTACCTCCTTCTTGGCAACGGTGGGCCCGTTCTCATCATCAGTCTTCTTCTTTGCTTCATTTTTCTTTTCCGCCCCCTCAGCTTTCTTTTCTTTCTCATCAGAGCTCTTTCTCTCCGCCTGCTCCTCCTCCTCCTTCTCTCCTTCCTCTTTCTTCTTGTTCTCCACCTCTTCATCTCGGCTGTTAGCCTCGGTCACTGCCTTTTCAACTTCCTCTTCCTTTGCTCCTTCCTCCATGGGTTCAACGGTGTTCCCTGCACAGGTGGAGACAGAGAAGGAGTGGAGTCATTGAAGAGATAAATGCCAGCAGGTTTTCTGAGGGCGAACCAGTTTCTTTTCTTTTCTTTTTTTTTTTTTTTTAGCGAGCCCATATTTGAAGATGGTTTTTCAACTTTACAGGCTCCTTCAATACGTGCCGCAGGTTATATTTTTGAGGTTTCCCTTTCACACAGTAAGAAGTAAAAGAGAAAATTACTATTGACAAAGTTGTAGCGCCAAGCCCCAGCAGACTAATCTGAGGTCACAACACTGACTGGGTGGGAAGCCGGAGACATGAAACTTTAATTTCGTCATGCACAAATTAAAATGGCTGGTAAAGACGGCA
The DNA here is from genome assembly GCA_016801845.1 of Polydactylus sextarius. NCBI lineage: Eukaryota > Metazoa > Chordata > Actinopteri > Polynemidae > Polydactylus > Polydactylus sextarius. The sequence continues at coordinate 9,353,773 of CM028916.1, read as the reverse complement.
AAAGTGGCTTGAACTTTGGAAAAAGAAGAGCGACACTGACTTCCTGCTATGAAAAATAAATAAATAAATAAATAAAAAGGTGCCAACGATGGGAAAGGTCAGTATTTTCAGTCATTTTGCTGAAAAGAAATGTTGCTGCCCACTCGCACACACTCATTAGTAAGACATCATGTCACAATGTGGACAAACAGATTAGACAAAGGCCAAAGCTGCTTTGGATAAACATCAGGGGTGGTATTTGATGTCAAGGCTGCAACTAGAAATTATTTTTCATAAATCCATTATTCTGCTGGTTAGTTATTTGTTCTATGAATCCATTACTTATTTAGCTTAGAACATGCCCTGAAAAAATAAAAAATAAAAATACACGTCACAGTTTATTAGAGCCCAAGGTGACGATTACAAATTGCTTGTTACGTTCAAACCAACAGTCTTCATCTTTTCAATTTACAATGTAACAAAGTGAAAAGTAGCAAATTCCTCACATCTGGGAAACGAGAAGAAAAGAACATTTGCCTTTTTTTTTTTTTTGCTTAATAAGTGGCACGAACGTTTTATGACTGATCAAGACTTATTACCGGCTAAATTTCTTTTAATCAACTAATTATTTCTGCATCAGTTCACAATTCGAGGAACCAGCTACAGGCAGCAGAAGAGGAGGAGGTCGGTGACGGCAGCCAAAATGTGACTGTGTGATCTGCTTTTTTCATGCATCAAAGTTGTTATGTTAATTTTCCTTGTTTCTGTGGCACCTTTGCTTTTCACATTTTCGACTAAAATTGGCGGCGAAGTCGCTTCTCATGCAGCTGTACCTGCCACGTTCAACCTGATGAAAACATCACCCAACGTTCACGTGTTCAGCAGCTGTTAGTGAGGGGCGGGGCCGTGCAGCAGTACTGTGTGAAGTTTTGTCAACTTTAAGTATTGATTAATATCTGTAAATATTAAAAACACTAGAAGAGATTTAGACATAGACACATAGTATGATAATTATTATTTTGTCCTTTTTTACCATGTGTCCAAGGTGTATTGTGCAACACCATCACAGGCTTCATCTTATTTTCTATTCTCGCCGAGTGTTTTTCCATCCCTGAGCTCTGTGGTCAGACCCACAGCAGAGGTGAAGGCGTACCTGCACTGCTGACGCCGGGCGACTCCACACGAGGTCGTTTATTCTGCTGACCTCCTTCCTCCTTGGCCTCGGCATCCTCCTTCTGACTCTCGCTGCCACTCCTGCTCTCGTCGAGTTTCCTCTTAGGGAACATCTTCCTGGCTGCACACGTCAGGACAGGCATTAAATTAAAAGAGGGAGGGAAGTGAAAGGAAAAAAAAAAAAAAAGCGAGAAACATCCCAACTGAAATCAAACCATGATCAAACAGAAAGAATGTGGAGATGAAAACAGGGCAAGTCTGCTGTCTCACTGCAGATGTAGGGCAACGCAAAAAAAAAAGGGAATCGCAGATACGTACTTTGCTAATGAAAACACTAATTCCATCCTGAAAGATATTATGCAGCACAGCAGCTTATAGTTCCACTGTAATTTCCTCTGTAATTTTATGCAGCAGTGGTGCTCGAGGGTAATTTTGGTTCGGGTTCTGCATTCGCCTCCGTGCTGGTCCTCGTTAAGGTTCCTGCACAGGTAGCAGTCCTGTTTTTTCTCTTAGATATTATAATGAAAGCATTAACCCAGGACATTAAGGATGCAATTTCTGGTCAAATTAGAGCGCTACTTTAATGTGATGTTTTGTTCAGTGGCGATGGTGGCGATGCACCACTGCAGTCGTCAAACACAAAGAGAATAAGGATGATGATGAAAAGACAATGAGCCACTTTACATCCAGCAAAAAGCAGGATGAAGGAAATGAAGTGAGAAAAGTGCCAGCTACCAAAATGAAAAAACAAATATACAATAACAGCAAACTGTGCGACTCTAAGTAGCTTAAATTCTCTTTCCATAAAAAGAAACCTTACTTTCCTGGTGTGACATATAAAAATACAGCGAGTGAGAAGCTCAACAAATTCCCCGGGTGTTCAACTTTATGTTAAATACAGATACTCACACATGCAGCTCATTTAAAATGTACAGATAATGAACATGTTTGGCAGCGAAACAGCACAAGCAGCAGCTTTACACTCAATTTCATCTTGTATATGTGTGAAATGTTCAAGGTGTCATAAGCAGATTGGAGCTTTGAAATAATCACCACATACGTTCTGGTGTCTTTTTTTTTTTCTTTTCTTTTTTTTTTTTTTGAGAAAATTATGAACCAAAAATGAACCAAATAAACATCTGCAAACACTAAAATGCTTTACAGAAACAATGTAGCAGTGATACCATAATCACAATGTAAATACCAGGCAGGAAAATGATGAAGTATATGAGAGAGAGAAAGAAGTGGTGGTTCAGCAGATGAAACAAATGACAGAGTGAAGCATCATCCAATCAAGTGGCTGTAAATGTGAAGGTTGAGACCCTCGAGACAGACAGGAAATAAATGTAACAAGGATGTGGAAAGTATTCGTATCTGTTTCTGGCGGTAAAATGTTCTCATGCATTTAGTTCGTGACAAATATCTCGTTTTTCCTAATTGAGAAATAATGAATATTTGGAGGCGTTAGGCTTCTGCTAATAAGTGATGTTGGAAAAACAGCTTGAGGCCGAAAAACTATAAAAGCTCAGCTGGAATCAAAGTTCAGGATTCTGAGACTTCGGAGTAGTAACAATGAATGAAACGTGATCAGATACTGACCGGTCTTGCGTTTAATGATGCTGGATGGGGAGATGGAGTTTGGGGTGCTGGGGGTCCCTGGTGAAGCAGAAGAGGCCGGAGTGGCCGGGGTGGCGGGCGTCACAGGGGTGGTGGGGGCAGGTGGTGGAGACAGGGGGGTGGGAACAGCCTTGAACACATCATCCTTCTGAAAAAGACAAGAAGAGGCAGCGTAAACGAAAGCTTTAATGAAAAGAATCACAGCAGATGAGTTTTTATTTAAGGTTCTTTCTTTAAATTAAAACTAAATCCTCAATTATTTCCAATGTTTTCATCTTTTCCATCTACAACCGACACTAAAAATGTAGCAAGTGACAGAAACAGATGTTGTCCCTGGTCCAGAACAATGTGGTTAAATTACAGTGAACTTGTTTATGTTACATTTTCTGAATGTGGCATCTTCTGCCAACAACATGTTCAAATTGGTTTCCAAAGATATATATGTTGCCGCACGAGGAAAAAGGAAAAGAAAATGAGAGAAAAGCAGAAAACGTCAACAAAGCCTGTGAGCTACAAAAAAAAAAAAAAAAAAAAAAAAAAAAAAAGTCTACACATTTGACAAAGTATTGGAAAACGACGCTGCATCCCCCGAACGACATAAACCTCCATCAGGGGGAAAAACAAGTTTGTTGTTCAATGAAGCGCGTTGTTTACTGAGTCCTAGTAGAGAAACGCTGTGGAAACAGCTTCTGAACACAAGCATTAGAGTCTGTATATGAAATGTCTCAACACTCTGAACCACACTGTGTTGTTGGGTCTTTATTGCATAAACTAAAACTTACATATTCATATTGATTAACTATTAATCACAACAATTAAAAGAACTGGTCATACAGCCTCAGGGACATAAACACAAACAAACTGTTCACACAGTAAAGTTGAAATTCATACCAGTAACTCTGCCAACCAGGGACGGATAATTATTTAAACCAAAAAATGTAGGATTCTGTAAAACTATAAACCTTCATATTTGTGTTTAGGATTAGGAAACGTTGTGTTAATGTTACATATGTGACATCAAACAGTCAGTTAATCAGTTATTCATCAAAAAAATGTCATTATCAATGTTTTAGTCACCAAAAAGTCAAATTTTGCTCGTTGTAGAAACATCTGATGCCCCTTTTTGCAACTTTGCATCGAAACAGACGAAAACATAAAAGACATTCGACAAAGTCATTTTGTTCAATTTTATGGACAAAATGACCAACTGATCAATGATCAATGTCCTGTTTCTACCACAGCAATCTGGATAAACTGATTTAAAAAAAAAAAAAAAAAACACTAAACATCAGCGATGTTAGATCAGCAGATGAAAAATGATCGTAACCTTGTCACTCTTATGATTAAAGTGTTAAATAACGAATCTGGTCTCATCTCATTAAAAACAAACGAGAAAAAGTGAAGTTTTGACCTTTTCAGTTTATTTCCGTCCTGATGAACCTTAAAGTCAGTGAATCGTCATCGTTTGTGCTTGTTAACATGCAACAAGTTCATAATAAATTGAGACTTGACATGGTGAAGTCTGGACCCAAGACGACAAGCTGTGATTTTTCACATTTCACATTGATACATGAACAAAATATCAATTTAAAATAAAGTAACTGCTTTCTGGCCTGTACCACCAGCGTCGTGACAAACACTTAAATCCCTGAAACTGCGTGAAAATGAATCATGGTGGTCCGTGCGTCAAAAATCATGAATCCATCACTGTCTTTTCCTTCACTGAACAAATAATGAATCAGAGCTGACATATCACAAACTGTATTAACAGGGTGGTTTGGGAAAAGTGTTGATCAAACAACAGGTGGTTGAGCAACAGCCAGAGTTGATAATCATCACCTTTCATTATGTGGCTTATTGATGGATGCATTCAACACAGTGATTCACTGTGTAATTACTGGGCTTTTGTATGGCACTGTTCCTGCAACCACTGAATAAACAATAGACACTGATGGGCCTCCATCGCGCTTATTAGATTCTCCTTGTGCAGGTTACAATGTTGCACACCGTTTCAATAACACTGAGACTGTGCAGAGAAAGAAGTTCCCTACTGGCAATTCTGCTTTTATGAATTCAACATCAGACAGACGTTATACAATGTAAACTTGCTTTTTAACTTTAACAAAGAAATTTCTCATCGAAGCAGGACTTCGTTTAAGCAGCAACAGCTCTGAGAGGCTTCCACTGGTGTGTTGACTCTGAAAGTAAAAGTTGTTTTTACCTTTTCTGTTTTACTTGCGTCATTTTTGTCCCCCGCTCCTTTGGCAGCGACTTGTTCTTTCACAGCTGGCGCCTCCTCGTCGTCGCTGTCCAGGATTTGACGGCTGCGCTTGGCAACCTTCTTGATGGGCGAATCAGCTTCTGGGACGCCATTCTGGACCTTGAGCGGGCTCTTGACAGGTCTGGAGATGAGCACAGGCACATTGTTAATACATCATAAAGCTGTAAGCCTCTTTTATACGGCTCAGTTCAAAAGCTCGGCCACAAAGGTGCTATATCAAACAGTTTAAGAAAGTACAAAGTCAATAGAGAAAGTTATAAAAAAAACAACAGACATAAAAATCAAGGGAGCAGTCATAAAAGAGGCCAAACAGCAATGATGAAAAGATCATTACATACAGACAAATGTATTAAAGTGAGTTTGAGGACATATTGAAAGATGATACGGTGTGAAGATAATGAGCAACTTATCATCAAAGCAGCTCAAAGAAACTGAAGTTATCGTTCGTCATTGTGACTTAAGATAACGACCGCTGGACACAAACACAGATCTGAGATCCAGAGGCGATCGCACAAACTCAAACTGTCAGAGGAGCTGCGATATAAAAAAATGTGTTTTGTAAATTAGCTGATGCCCTGATATGATTCACTGATGTCCGCACCAACAGTCAGCATCCTCCAGACCATGGTGTTCAAAGACTTCTTTCTGTCCTAATAAGTGGCTTCAAAGAACAAATAAATGAAACAGTGACCCAGACAACAAACCCTTGTGGTTTTTAAAGTTAAAGGATAAATGTGTTCTGTACATTTCTATAAAGGAGGCTGCAATATGAATAACAATAACAACATCATAATGATCTTACTTTTTCACCGGTTCATCTGTGGCTTTCTTCTGAACGTCCTTATCTTTGCTCTTGGGCTGAAAGAAGGATCTGATTGTAAAGAGGAAAAGCAGTTAACAGATAACAGTCAATGAGCTTTAACAGGACTGACAGTCACATTAAACTATAATAAACTGGACTAAAAATGACACAACAGAGTCTGTGTAACCAACTCAATGCAGTGGTAGTTAATTAAAATGATTAGTTTAATCATAGTTTGATAACGAGCCAAGCCTCGCGCACATTGTAAAACACGAAGCTATTCTGATCATCATGTTATTTAAAAATTAAAGCCAAGACACAGAAACGGGTGTAGTTGGCTTAGTAGCACCTGGTCTTTAACCACACAAGAGTTAAGGCTGCCTGCGTAAAACGACACATGAGAACATAAAACACACAAACAGACGCTCCAACCTAATTTATAATTAAGTTAACTGACAAACAAAGTGATAAACATTTAAAAGCCGGTACATTTTGCCAGCTAGCTCCCTTTAGAGACACTTTAAATACCCGTACACGCAACATGAGACGCATTTAACCTGACTGGTTTAAGCTAACATAATTTCAAATGTCGTCAAGCTAACGCTACTTCCTTGTTAGCAAACCGTCAACGCGGTGGTTAGTTTACTTACGCGATGCTCCGCTGCATGTTGTCTTCAAACTCTGCCTTTCACCCGAGAAACGAATTAAGAAAATTAATAGTTTAATTATTACACATCCACGTAGAGACACAGCAGAGTCCCGCGCTGCGGACTTCACAATATAGTTGGAATATTCGGCGCCAAAATGACATCTCAACCAAAGATTGTTACAAATGAAGATGAGTCACTTGCGAGGTAGAAACCGTGCCCGTTTTTGGACTACAAATCTAGCCACTTGAAAGGTTATGTTCTCTCAACGACACGAACAACAACGTGGTACAAACAGCAAACAATAAAAAAAATAAGATGTATATATCAATTTATAAAAACTACATTTATATCATTTTGGTACGCAATTATTGGAAAAAAAAAAGTGCAACAAACCACTAAAATAATGTTGGTTGTTAACCATATCATTGATATGGAAAAAAATACACGTTAAGTTTAATAACATGTTTATGTGGAAAATCGTTTCATAATAACCCTCTTTCTTACGTTTTCCTTCTTATGTAAGTCGACTTATTTGATCACCAATCAAAAACTGCTCAGAGTAGCATCTTTATTATTTTTCATATCTCAGCGCTGACTCTCACCCGGGAAAAGCTGCGCTATGAGACAGTTGTGCGCGCTGTCAAAGCTGCTATTGCCCCCTGTCGTGTCGGGGTGGTAACTGCAGGCGGCGGCGGAGACTGGTCCTGATGCTGCAGAGTAGGTGTTTGTTTGAATGCATCAACGATGCGACTGCTGTAGCCTCAGTTGGACGATGGGAAATACACAAACTTCACAAAACAAACAGCTGAATACTGTAAATTGAGTACACTGCTTTATTTACTCAAACATAAGTGCTGCCTTAATTGTTTACAAGTGCAATTCCCCAACTGAGGCGCGAAGAATCAACAGAAGAGAAGCAGGGTTTTTCAATATTTCTATGAAAATAAACACAAGAAATGTCAGAGTCAATAAATATAAAGTCTGTGCTTTTTAAATCACAGGTAGTGAATAATAAACAGCTGAACAATGAGCTCAGAAAGACATAAATACAGTGTGAGTGCAGGAGATTTGAGGAGGGAAATCAGTCCATCTGTTGCAGTTTTGTTCCTCTGCTTCACTCATGTGCATCACTCCCCATTCTCCTCCCCCCGCCGTGAATTTTCAGTCTGCTTCGCTCCACTGAACAGGCTCCGACTGATGTGGTTCAGATCCCAACTGGTGGGGCTTTTGTGCGACCAGCCGTTGGCGCCGACGTGAAGTCCTGAGTCCCTCAGCTCTCTCAGGTTGGCCCCAGGTGTGGAGATGAAGGGGAAGGAGCCGTGGAGAGCCCGGGGGGGCGTCGGGAGAGGCTTAGGGAGGCAGCACGGGAGGAGGAAGGGGTGAGGCATGGGTTGGACAGCTGTAACACAGAGGAGTTCATTCATGATGTTTCATGACGCCCGCTGGGGTTCATTCATCAACATTCACACGTTAATACGACCAAACTATTTCCCATAAGGAAAATGAGGCATTGAGTGAATTAGGTTCAAGTTCAAGTCACCCTGAGCAAAATAAAAACTGTCTTTGTGACCTTATTCGCTGATGCAGCATCATGTAATTTACATATATTTGACATTTTTGTGTAAAAAAATCAAATGTATGTTAATATATGTATATGTCTTCTCTCAGAGATATCTGTCTGGTCTACTTACTGGCTTTTTACTTTAAGGGGGTGTTTTATTTCATTTCATTTTATCCAAAAAATTGAATTATTGTCATAATAAATTAATGTGATTCCAAAGTATAAATAAAAAAAAAAAATCCAAATAAATTGCATGCTTGCAGTTTTAAAATCTGGAGAGCCTGAATTTTTCATTTTTGAGAATCGAATCACCAAAAGCTGTATCTTCGAGGTCAAGAGTGAGTGTTGTGTTTGTATAATTTCCCACCGTTGACGTTGAGTTTTACCTTGAAACACGTTAAATTGTGGAGGATGCAGTTTCCTCGTGAGGTTTAGATATTTAAATGATTTAAATGGAAGTTGTGTGACGTCATTGTGAATTAATGTGAGGAGGATGGAGCAATGAAAAGTGAAATAAATTAAAACTATTACAATATAACAAATCCAGTGCAGTGAAGAAACCACAAAGTTGCACGACAGGGAAACAAAACAACTGGACAACATAGGACTCAGTCTGTTTACATCTCAAGAACTATAGAAAACTCGTTTCAGGACTGTAAACTTCTTTGACCATGTAAAACAACTATAATTGAACAGAGGAATTAGACTGAATCCACTGATCAGCTTCCTACAATTCAGTCCTCAGCATTTCCCAGGAAACTGAATCCACCTTTACACTGAGATTCAGCTCGTTTCAACAACCACAGATCACACTGACAACCCTCAAGGCCTACAGTGACCCCAGCAACCTACAGGATATCCAGGAGGACCAACGACCCGTGTGACCTCAACAACTCTCCTCGGGGCCTTTGGGCCCAGAGAGGATTAAAAACCTGCAGCTCCACACAAGTCAGACAGAAACCGAAGCAGCCCTTCTGATCAGAAGTCCAGCTGCTTTTCCTCCAGACTCAAACTCGACAGATTATCATGACCTGCACAGAATGAAAAGACCAGAACCGACGATGAAGTGATTATACTTTTAGATATCATCCAAGAGGTCAAACATCTGAATCACCTGCTCCTGTTAAATCGTCACAAGAGCATTAAACTTAATGTGTATTAATCCACCACTGAAAACAACAAGTTGCCAACAAAAACAAAGTTCCCCCAGTTTGAGTAATTTACCCAGGAAATATATAGAGAAAAAAAAATCTGTTTTGTTTTTTCTTTATAATGGACTGTGCCAACCTTTGGTTTTAATAAGTGCAAGATAAACAAACATACGTATATAATTATTATATTATCATTATTATAAGATTAAACTATATTTATGGTCCATTTCAGTGGTTAACAATGATCTTTTTTTAGCAGTTTGTCGGTTTATAACACTATAATGTAGTTAGAAACAATGTTTATCAATTTATGAATGGACTGTCTGTTGTAAAGCCAGAATAGACAATGAATTACTTTTTAGAGTTGTAATCATATAAAATATAATTTATTCTTATACCCGCAACTATGTTACACTGACTATAATTATATAAGAATTTTATAGAAAATATAGAATAACAATTCATCCTTCAATCCTCAGATCCAATATCTGTGTTTTTCTGGCAACAACAAAGCCTCAGTGTGTTGATCTCCTTCACTGTCAGACTACAGACGGAATAAACACAGAGGGAATAAATACAGAATTAAAGCCCACAGGCTCAGTGTGAGACTCCTTAGACCTGTTGATGAGGTGGAGGTGGTGGAGGTAGAGGTTCAGACCGATGTGTTCTTACCTCTGTCCATCACTGACCCTGCTCCTCCTCCTCCTCCACACAGCGGAAGGCCACTGTCGACGGGGAGGAGAGGGAAGGGGAGCGCACCGCTCTGTAGCAGCTGGAGGAGGATGGAGATGAAGGTGGGGTTGAAATGTAAACAAGGATGTTTGAGAACAGAACAAGTCTGATGCCGACGTGAACAAAATATCAACAAGACTTCAGCAGGAAGGTATTCCTGATATTTTGTCCACTCATGGCCTGATTTAAAAAGCCATATGTCTGACAATAAGAGTTTTATTCCAAACTGGGATTTCATTTTCCAAAATAATAATAATAATAATAATAATATCAATCACTAACTCTTTACCACTTTCATCATATGATTAAACACAGTATAGAGGAAGTTGAGAATATGACATAACTTTAAAACTCAGACCTCCCTCTGCATCAGAGGGTCAGTCAAGTGGTCGACTTTATATCAAATTTTAAAGTCTCACTAATTATTTGAGACTAAAATAAGTTCATATACATAATAAATGATAAAGTTATTCCTGTTGAAGATGAGTCCGGTGTCAGCTCATTATGACCTTACACACTGAGGGAACATTTTTTGGCCTTTTGGATATATTACATAAGACTGTAGAAATTGTACTCTTCCTCAAATTGTTACAGAATAAAACTCTTATCAAAGGACTAAACCATGTTTTAGTAAACTGGACAAATGACATTTTAGGATATCATTTCTCTAACAATCAAAAAATAATGAAACATGAATTAGTTTGTTTAATATTTTCATATCAAAAGTAACATAAATATAAAATCCAGTTTGAAACACAGTGAAGTCCTTTAAGTTGTGACATGAGGTGTGAGGATGTGGTAATGACCTGATGGCCCGGTGGCGGCGGATATCCTGGATAATTCACTAGGATGAGTTTGCTGAAGTTGAACTTGTAGGTGAATCGTTTCCCTTTGGTCTTGTGCAGGATGCGTTTGTTGTAGTAGTATCTGGAAGTGAAACGTTTTCTGTGTCAGGCTGCACCCTATGGTTTGCATTCATGTTCCTGCAGGGCACTTTGGATAAAAGTGCTCCCTAGAACGACATGTGGTGAGTCTGTGGGCATTTTAGTTTGTTAAATTTTAATTTGACAACATATGTTGGCAAGACATATATTTTATTGAAAAGAATATCCCTGGGGGAGAAGCAGCAGAAGAGTTGCTCCCAGTTGTTGATGGTTGTTTACAGACAGGAGGAAAACTATATGTGAGAATGTAACATTGATGCATTTTGCATCACCTTAGCGCTCGGCTGAGCTTGTCGTAGTTCATGTGTGGTTTGCCCTTCCTCTCCCCCCACAGCTTCGCGAGCCTCTCGGGGTCACGGATGACGAACTCCCCCCACTCGCCGCCCCAGCCGATGGCCCCGCCCTCGCCACGTCCAAGCAGCTCCAACAGGAAGTGCCACAGCTGCACCTGTCTGGACCCCGGAGACCAGGCCGGCTTGTAGGCCCAGTCAGGGAACAGCACTGCTGGAGAGACGACGGGAAGAGCCATAAAACATGTGGCACAAACACTAAATAAAATTCCATCATCCACCATTGTTACGTAAGCTACAGAGTCACCTCCAGATATAATTTAACTCCCCCAGTTGATGGTGGTGATGCAACACAACAATTTTCAATAAACACTACAAACATTAGCCTTAAATTTATGTAGTCATGTATTTGTGGTTGTCACTTTGCATTGTTTTAAGGAAAACACATCAGATTTAATGGATGGACACCAGGACTGCAACAATTAGTCACCAAAATAGCCTTTTGTTGTAATATCAGCTGCTTCAAAGGACTTTGGCAACATTGTCTTTGGCACCAGATATTGTTCAAAACAGGATCTGAAATGTTCAATAACTGCACTTCACTACAGGAAGTGCGGGGGATCACTACCAAATGTCTCCAGTTTGTTCGTTTGTTTGTTGTTTACTTATTCTTTCATTGTTGATCATAAAGTCAGTTTCTTGATTATGTTAAAGTATTTTCAGTTAGTGTGACTAGAATTTATCGTATTTCATTACAGAGTTTTAATATTCATAAGATTGTTTGTTTGTCCATTTGTTCCGTTTGTTCAATAACAGCATTTGTTTCTGTTTCAGAAACAGGAAAATAAAACATTTCACCATTAAAAAATGATTAATTAAATTCTTTTTTTTCCCTACACGTTGAATATTAATTTCAACGTGTGTCATGTCGAACATTATCTGCTGCCACAGAAGACAAAGACGACGCGTATAATTATTTACTCATCATTATTTTATTTTTCTTCTCATGATCACGAGGCACAAACTAATCACTCAATTAATTATTGAAAACAATTCAAACAAACTCATTATGTTGAGCTCAACAACATCATTATTTTTCATAAAGGCAGAAGAGAGGAGACAAACACACCTCAAATCTTAAAGTTCTGTGTAAAAAAAATTCTTCTATCTAAAAAAAAAATCTACATTTCATATTCAAAAAGTCATCGGCTAGCGTCATATCATCAGAAAAATCCTGTAGTTTGAATAAAAAGACATTAGATTATGAATAAAACCTCTCTGGTCCTCCGTACAATGTGGTAAACACCTACTTCAACTTAAGCAATTTCAGGTAATCTAAGAAAATAAATATGCTGAAGCCGTGTAAAAACCAAGGAGGACTCACACACACACACACACACACACACACACACACACACACACACACACACACACAGTCTTACTTCTGCTCCAATAAGGTGATGAAACGTGTCCGACTGAGGAGCTGCAGCTGCACTGCATCTGAAAACACACAACGATTGTTGTTGCTTCATCTCTGTGATCATCATCATCATCATCAGTATCATCAGAGAGGAGTCAGAAAGGTGAGTGAAGAGGAGGAGAAGGAGGAGAAGAAGGAGGAGAGAGAACAAAAACAGCCTAAAAAAAATGATGAATTAGCTGCTGCATGATCACGACAAATCACAGATGTGCTTTAAGTGATCGCAGCAGTTTTAAGAACAAAGACCAACTCCAGACCAAACACTGCATCAACATCAGTGTCACTGTTACTGAAGACAGTGTTTAAATATCTGTCAGCCCATAATGCACTTGGAAGTACATCTACTACAATAGCTGACGTGATTAAAGCAAATCTCAGTGTCTTTTGCAGTTAAGTAAATGTATAAGAGCTTCAGTTTCTTCAGTCTCAGCAGAGACTTGTTTAGTGTTTTTCTGTATTTCATCCTATAAACACACATAAACGCACACACTCACACACACAGTCTGATGCAATGACCTTCTCAGCTGATTGGAAGCAGCACAGACACACACACACCGTCTCCACCAAAAGGCTGACAATTCATCTCTTCTCGAAGTACTTCACATAACACAACACTCAGTCACTTCCCCCCAAAACTGAGTGATTGACTGGCGTCGCCCCTCCTCCACGAGCTCTAATATCCTCTTATCTACAGGCAAAAAAAAAGCTCTTATTGTATTTTATTATTTCCTTTTGCACGTCCACATGATCCCAGCAGGGTCACATGGATGTTATAGACCGAAAAAAAAAAAACAAACAAAAACCACCACCAACAACAACAGATAAATAATTATTCATATTATCATTGAAACGAAAAAACAATGTTTTTTTTTTTTTTTGCAATTTGATACAAATTTTTGTCTCTGATGACTGAGGTGTGTGCAGATTATTGATTGATTTGTTACTTGACCACAAATAAAATGCTTATTCCAAAGAGTTAACAGAGTAGTTAACAGTCTAAAAAATAATAATAACAATAATAATATTACCTTGTCTGGAGCAGCAGTCTAAAGGTTTTCGTTCGATGAATAATGACCAACTCGTCTTGTCGTCCCACGTCAGGACTGCAGGGTGGAAGGGGCCGAATCTTAAACCCTCTATCCCACCTCACCTACCTCCTCCCCTCCCTACCCTCTCTCCCCCAAAAACCACACACACACACACACACACACACACTCCTCCACCTAACCCTCCTCCTCTCCTGTACCATCCCTCCTTCCTTCCCTGAATTAGTGAGATTAGGTCAAAACTAAAAGATCTTATTACACTGATTACCCTGATTTGTTTTTGTTTTTTGGTGAAAAACACTTAATTAACAGAAACAGTTTTGATGATTGATTATAATCAACAGTCGCATCTTACAATTACTTTCATTACTGTTGAATATGAGAATGAATTTTTCAATTAACACATTAACGGTTGTTTGTTTTTAACTAAATGAAATTAACTTCTTTAAATTATCTTTTTAAAAAAAATCAGTCTGGAAAATAAAGAAGTTCAGTTTATAAGAAGGGAAAAAAATGTTCCAAAAATGAGCTGAAATGATGAATTAACAAATAAAATATCAAAATATCTACTAGTTAATGTTTTAATTGATTAATTTTCTTTATCAATCAGTTAGATTCTTAAACAAGAACAAACCATGAGAATGGATGTTTTGTATCACTGAGAATGTATTTCACTGTTGTGTTGTTGTGACATGGATATGATCGAGAGGGTGTTATTCTGTTACCAATTCACTGATTCATAATTTTAAAAAAGGAAGTAAAACAGTTAAAGATGAGTATAGAAACAATATCTGAAACCTCTGTGATGCTCACTGTGCAGTAGCGAGTCTGTAGCCGTTTCTCAAAGTGAAAAGGTCGACAGTAAAATCAGCTCAGACGATCGTCATTACAATGAGAGTGCAGAGGTGTTGGACCCAAAAGGAGCCGCAAGGAAAAAAGAAAAAAAAAAAACACAGTGACAGAGGTGAAGGTACTTTTCTTCCACGTCAGGATTGAAGAGTATTAGACTGAGCCGAGGGGGGAAGATATGATTGAGCACAGTGAAGGTGACTGAGGTTTTTTTTTTTCCTTTGCTGCTGAATCAAATAGATTATGAACCCAACACCACACACACACACACACACACACACACACACACACACACACACACACACACACACATTTACTCCACTACAGCTTTTTCACTACACTGCTTTTTTACAGGCAGTGACTTTGTCCAAGGTCAACAGGCTGTTCAATACTCTGCCGCACAGGCTCAGGAGGCTGTTAGAGGCTGCAGGCGGCACCGACACACTTCGCTCCAGCTGACGTCCTGTCGACTGTCCCTCAAGCGCTCAGGTCTCAAGTAGCCACTTATGTCGCTTCACTGAAACTGAGGGTAAATTCCTACGACTGACGTCCTGAGTAAACTGCTGTCAAATCACTCAGACTTCTACATTTAAATGTAATTAAAACATGATTATTTACACTTAAATTTGAGCAAAAAAAAAAAAAAAAAATCATTAAAAAAGTATTTTGAATTTGGCTTTAACTTAAACTTTGAGTACAGAAGCTCAAGATTAACCTTTTTATAAGATATCTATTTTAGATTTTAATATACTAAAATTCTAAAAATGAAAATAGCATTTGCTTCTGTCTCATGATTGATTCATGAGACTGATTCATGAGAGCTGAAGTACTGATTATAACTAAACATCAGATACAGCAGAAGAGATCCGAGGTGAGAAACGGAATTTTATAAAAGTCCATTTTCATTTGAACAATTTTAAATGTAGTTTTTTGACACTGGAAAAGAGAAAAAGAATATTTCAGGAAAACAATAGCTCAGTTTACACTCAGCAGATGGTTTCGCTTAGTTTAGATTAGTTGAATAAGGAATAAACTTTTAAAACTCATTAAATTACATGTTATGTCACATTTTGGACCAGTTCTTGGGACAGGTGTAGTAATTTTGGCTGGACAGAGTTGAGCTACATTATTTTTTATGTAAAGCTTATTGGCTCCTAGTTGGAACAAAAAAAAAAAAGCAAATAAGCATAATTCCCAAATCTTTAAACAACTCGGTATGTTCTTGCAACACAGTAAAAATAAGTGCACACAGATGGTAAATTGAATTTAAAAGTACGTTTCACAAAGTTCTTCACTGAGAGACAAGTTAATTCTGCAGTGTGTGTGTGTGTGTGTGTGTATGTGTGTGAGTGTGTGTGTGTCTGGATTAGCAGTGATTTAGTTTTCTCTGCAGCAGAAGCAGCAGAGAGAGAAAAGAAAGCTTCCAGCCTCGATCCATTTAGGCTCATGGTGTATGTGCATCCCTATACATTCTCGCCTCATGCACACACAAACACACACACACACACACACACACACTTATCTTGCCCCAGATGTGATAGCTGACACCGGAGGCTTTTAATTCCAGTGTAAATACAAATACTCTCCCAGACAGCTATCAATTATGTATGCCGCTAATTGAGTTGAATGTTGTGCTTTTAGCAGCTCAGGGACTCTGGGTCACACACAGAGAGCTGGAAACACACACACACACACACAATCCATTTACTTTACATTAAAAAACTTTATATTACTGATGATGATTTTTGTAAACAATGCCGTAGGTGGCCACTGACTGGTCCATTAACTAGCTCCATCAAGCAGATTGTGTGTGTTCATATCTTTTACTTTGTTGGTTTGTTTCTTCATCGGCAGGAACTTTTTACTGGACCGGCTTGTGCCAAACTTGGCGGAGAGATAATAGAAGATTACGTTAAAATCAGCTGTAGATGTTGATCTGGTTAAAGAGGTGGATCCTTGGATCCTCCCGGTGGAAGTATCTGCTCTACTTTTGTTTTCATGTTAAGAAACTTTATGTAATCCATCAAAGTACCTCCTCAGTGTGCTTTGATCTTGTTTGTTGTATTACTTTGAGATGAAGATGTAAATCATGCTCTTTAATTCTTTTATTGTGTAACAACAATGAGTAAAAAGTTAATGTAGATTTGATGTTCACATTGAAAGATGAGTCAGCTGTCACTGGTTTGAAAAGCTGCTAAATTACACAGCAAAGTTTCAAAAAGCTAAAACTTTTTAGCTTTTTGAAACAAGTTTAGTTTAGTTACAGAAGCCAGAGTTTAACCTTAACTCTAATAGCAATACTTTAAAGGGCTCTTCAATATCCCTGAAAGTCTTCTCACTGTGCTGTGGTGATGTTCAGGTGTATAAATTAAAAACAAAGACATATAGACCCAGACTCAATTTGCAACTTGTACAGACGTGCAAACACTTCCCTACAAGTTAAAAACATTGTAACTTGACTGAAACTTTTACCCGATGTTGGTTGAAGAATCAAGAAAATGGAGGATGAGCTTTTCGTCACTGTCTGTTGTACGATACAACTGTTAGTTCATAACTGTCAACTCCCATTGACTGTTATGGATAAATATTTTGTTACCTGTAAAATATGCAGCTAACAGTCCAATGGACAAACTCAAATTTGAACAAAACTTAACTTTGTGGAAGTAAAACACAGCTTTTCAGTTCAATGGGAATTTTCTCTTTAAGATCCAAAAACTAATCCTTTGAAGAATTGGTGACATTTGCTTTTTCTTTGGAAAATTCACTTCCACACTAAGACATGAGAAGATCTATGCTGTAATATGACACCAGAAAACAAACAGACAACAAATAGCTTAGCTTAGCATAAAGATCACAAAACAAAACAAACACTTGCTCTTTTTTCCACCCGAAGATAAATAATCTGCTCCACTCAATCTCCACAGATCCACTCAATCTGAGGCAACGGAGGCGTAGCCCCGACCAAACGTGAGCGTGGAGCCTCCAGTCGAATTTGTCCAGTGACGGTGCCAATAAAGTTATTTAGACAAGATGTCTGTATCCTCTGTGTTGACAAAACCAGAGAAAGACAGCAGCAATACTTTGTGTGATTTTATTTGGAATAGAAAAATGATATTGAACCAGCAAAAGCTGGAGGATGCAGACAGAGTTTTATATTACAGAAGTCTCAAGCTGCAACATGTCAAATATCAGTCCAGTCGTATTAAAAGAAACTCTCCGCAATTTATAACTGATATTTCTGACAGCAGCCCAGCGGGAAACCACATCATGGAGCCGCTCAGACTGAAAGACATTCGACAAAAATGTCCGCCCAATCATCCAGGAGTCAGATCGCTGCTTGTCGAGGAGATCATTTCAACACTGTGACCCAACAACACCAACACTACAGACTGCACGACAAGTGACAAATCTGGCAGGAAATCAGGCGTTTGGGGATTTGGGCGCATTTGTGATTCTTTTGGGGAATGATGGCAGCAGGAGAAGAACTGAGCTGATGGAGTCACAAATCTAAAACTAAACAAATTGTAATTTCATCTTCCTGTTTGTGAATGGATAAAAGTTGGATAAACGTCTTAATCAAGGATGTGGTAGACAGATTCTGGCTCTCTCTCTTGATTCCAGTCTTTATACTGGAATGATAAACTTACCAGCTGTTGATTTAAATCGTATTGTAATGACGCTGACACTCTTACTTAAAAAACAAGCAACCAAATGATGACTTTTACCAAAATAAAATAGACAAAAAAAATGCAATATTTCAGTTAAAAAAAAAAAAAATGATAATGAATCTGTTGTGAAATTCTTGTGGTTTAGGCTCAAGAGTTGGAGCAGGTTGTAAACTAATGGATATACCCTCCACAACTAGACATACTGTTTATATTAACATTAGTGAGTCTATGATCACAGCTAACAGAGACCTGTTCCTGCAGCACACTGGGCTGTTCACAATAAAGAAGATAACAATGTTGACATGAACCATTTGTAAACTGTGTCGGCCTCAAATCAAATACCACAAATCTCAAGGCGCATTTAGGAAGATGTTGTTCTGAGGTTCAGCTATTGGAACAGAAAACAGTCACTATTGACTTTAACTCGTGCAACACCACAGCTACAACATGTTACTGCACACTGATGTCAAAATAAAAATGTCGTACTCATCTCAAAGTGAAGGATTGATCTGTGATGTTTGGACATCCAAGCTGACAGAAGAGTTTGTGACCATCACAGTCCACATGAGTCTGAACACCACATTACAAATGAACTATAAGAGCGATGCACGAACGTTACCGAGGGCGATTAGAGGCAAAAGATCCCATCTTTGTGACAAACAACACATCCAATACAAACGTCACGGTTGGACTCACAACCTCGACCCATGGCCTCAGATACAGAGTCCAGTATATCATGGTATATTCAGTTGTAACCTCTGTGTGATGATCATTTCATCTTTATTTAATATCACAAATAAAACATCTTCCTTAGTCTTGTTTGTTCAAGAGCTTTTTCGACTGTCTCACACAGTTGCCATCAACAGATGAAGTTTGTTCGCTTTGAAAACTGTGTAACAACTTGTTCCTTCAGTTCTTCAAATCAACTTCTAGCTCAAAAATAACGAGACGTTTGACGATCTGTCGTCCTCGCGACAGCAGAGCAAACCTATCCTTAAAAGTATTCAGAGCATGAAGCTCGTGTGTAGATTGTTTTGTCAAAAGTTTTTCTGGCACTTCAACCTTAAAACTTCTCTTTGAAGCAGCAAGAACCAGCAGAAAACATCCCCACTCTCCAAAAAACGTTCACTCTCAACCACCACGATGTCCAAATTGGTCTCAAACATGAGACGAACAAGAAGCTTTAGACAATGGAAACAAAACAAAAGAAATATACAGCTGCTGCTTGTGGATTTACACACACACACACACACACGGAGACACATGGACAAACTGCAAGGGAAGAGGCCTCACACTGAGTATAAAAGCTGACAGTTTGGAAATTGAGCCTTCGGACTGATGGATCCACCCCGGCAGCCTCCATAGCCACATGACACAGAGAGAGATTTAAACAAACGGGCTGAATATTGAGGCGAGCAGCGTTGTCAGGGGAATATTACTGTACAGATGTGATATAAACACAGAAATGTGAGTGGAAAAACCCTTCTCCTCGAGTCTCCAGTGTTTCTGTGCCAGATATTAGCTCAGTCTATCACCAGCAGGAGCAGAACTGGGAAAGAAAAGAGGAGGGAAAAAAAAAAGAAAAACAAATTTAATGAAGGACTTCTGCGGTGGTATAATAAGGCTTCACATTCTCCGAGGGGTAATTTAGGTAGCAGCGCACAAAAACGGGCCTGAGACGGGAATTTGCTTTCCACTGAGACTGTCATCCTCCTCTCCTCTCTCCTTCAGCAAGCGGCATTATCTTCTCTGTGACAAACTGCTTGTGTACGTGTGTATGTGTGTGTGTGTGTGTGTGTGTGTTTGTGTATAAGAAGAATGGGGAGGATGAGGAGGATGAGGATGAGGCTGTGGTGAGGGAGGGACGGGGGGTAAGTCTGGATTTGATCCCCGCTAAAAGGACTGTTTGTTTTACAGCTGACGACCCCAGAGTTTAATCTGGTGCTTAGCAGGCGGCTCAATCTCTCCTCTCCTTCGTCTCCTCGCATCCTTCTCTCTCTCTCTCTCACTCGCTCAATCGTATCATCCTCTCGAAGGATGAGTTAACCCTCCTCCTCCTCCTCTCCTCTCCTCTTGAGCCTCCATCCCTTGTCATCTCCTTCTTTCGCTCCTCTTTCTTAGCGGTGCCAGAAGCGCTTGTTCCCAATTTACATTTAACTGGATCCATCAGGTTGTGTGTTATGCGTAAAATTAAGCAGTGTTACATCATGCGGCGCAGTGGGTGTGTGTGGGAGTGTATTTGTGAGCATGTGCATGTGGGAAGACGCTGGTTTCAGGCCCTGAAATATCACTGTGCGTGTGTGTGTGTGTGTGTGTGTGT
The DNA here is from genome assembly GCA_016801845.1 of Polydactylus sextarius. Classification (NCBI taxonomy): domain Eukaryota; kingdom Metazoa; phylum Chordata; class Actinopteri; family Polynemidae; genus Polydactylus; species Polydactylus sextarius. The sequence continues at coordinate 9,333,230 of CM028916.1, read as the reverse complement.
GTGTGTGTGTGTGTGTGTGTGTGAGGGAGAGAGACAGACAGAAGGACAATAGTGAGAGTGTATGTTAAACAGGATGATGGAATTGCAGCAGATGAGGGTCATGCTCCAGGTCTTAAGGGTCAAATCCTGTTAGAAGTAAGAGGGATCAAGGCTTTAGCTTTTTTCTTTTTTACTGCTGCAATATTCACTGACAGTGTGCAAGAAGCTCTCACTGTGTGTGTGTGTGTGTGTGTGTGTGAAGTCATAATACTTACACATGATAAATAAAACAGAAGGAGAAGAGACGAGAGACTGACAGCTGGTGCAGGTTTTGATAAATACCCTGTAACGTTGCCTACAGGTCTCACTCCCATTTTTGTTTCCCCTGAAGGTTAAAATCATTTCCCTCCTTCTCTGTTTCTCCTCTGTCAGATGCTGTCGTGTATTTTCTGCTTGAGCTCGTTCCAGTTTGTTCTCTGCTGAAGCTGCAGTGTAAAAAAAAAAAAAAAAAAAAAAAAGAGTCAGACTGTTTCTCACGGTGTCGCCATCTCTCACATTTGTCTTCTAGGTGTCATTTTATACCAACGTCCCGAAGTTTCAGCCACGTGCTCTTGGTTTTTACACGAACGTCGGGATATCAACATGGATTTAAAATGACAAGTTTTGTGGAAACCACATTGACCTGACGATGTAAACAGGAAGTCACTGTTGCATCACAAGCTGTAATAACTAGATCAGAGTACCAGACGTGTTTAAGTGATATTTTTGTCAGTGTTGTTATTTCTGTCTGCAAACATGTTTTTCAGAGAAAGAAAATCTTGCTGATTCTCTCGTTAACATGAATTACAGGTCAGATACATTGACTATAACCCATATCTTATCTTCTCTGGTTTTCACTCTCAACTAACCGGTTGTGTGTATTAGGAAGATTTAGGCATGTTTGTATTGGAACAGGTTGCATTAGATCTTACAAAACAGATGATATTTCTCTCTCTAATTGCTTTTTAAACACAAACAAAACAGGGGGCATATTAAAGTAATATCATGCAGTTAAATCTAACTAATTATAAACGTATTAACCTGGAGATTTGGAATAATTCAGACGATAATTCGTCTGCAGACGTGAGCTGGAATCGTATTATATCTTATTATAATTCTATCATCTGCAGACACAGCTGCTCAAACATAGGATTCACAAATTCCTGTGTTCATTAGAAGAAATACGTTCTGTGAGGTCACAGGAAACTTTACGTTCGAATGTCAAATTTATTAGTTTGTCCTTGAGTCCAAATATGTCACGATTATGTTTACGAGTTTAAGGTCTCATTAAAGGTCTCGCTTACGAGATCTGTAATAAATCTTTAAGCCAAACTGAATATTTCTACCAAATCTGAAGATGTTGATGAAAACACAAACAACCTGAAGATGTAGCTTTTGTCAAATGTTATCACCAGTAACACAGATTGTTTGTATTGAAAAAAGCGTCACAGTACAGCTCAGACTAGCTGTGAAAAGCACAAAATAAAAGACACTGATTTCCTTCCTCCTTCCTCCTTGTTTCACACCATCTCACGAGCCTCACATCAGCTGAAATGTCGTAGAAGTGTCTCATGAGGAAAAACGATGGAGATGGAAAGAAAACTGCGACAGCTTCGCTCCCCGAGGAGCTGAAGCTGTATAATATCATGGATGAAGAATTAAGTCAGTAAAATGACAATAAAATGAACCTGAAGCTTTTTGAGGAAGATTGTGTGTCCATGTGTGAACATTTGTGTGTGTGTGTGTTGTCTTTCACAGTGAAATCTCACTAATGCCCTCTCACTTTAAACCACGAGGTTACAGGTCCAATCGTCTTCCTCTTCACTCTCTGGTCTGTGAGCTGCCCTGGTTTGTGCCGCTCTCCAGGGGGCTGTGGTTTCTGAAAGGTTTCTCAGTGTCCTTAATCCCTCCATCTCTTTGTGTCCAGGCAAAAAATATATCCGCATGAAACTCAAGAGGCCGACAGGGGCCAAGTCGTGTGAGAAAAAGAGCAGTTTCTTTCCATTGTTTGGTGAGAATAAAAAAAAAGAAGGAAAAAAACTTCTACATGAAAAAAAGAAGATTAAAAACTAATTTGGCTTTTTTCCCCCCCTTTCTCTCTATTTTTTTAAAGAACAGTACAGACCTTTAATTTAACAGTTTTTAAATTGGAGTAGTTGAAATTCAGCAAAGCCAGAAATATTTGATTTTTCTTATCTAAATAACTCACAGTACTATCACAGCGGTGGATGATAGTTTTAAACATTATCTCCAAACCTGCTCTGTGAAAAGAAAGACGAGAGGTGCAAGAAAGGTGCAGTTTCCATTTAAATATCAAGAATATATGTGAAAACTGTCACAGACGGAGGTTTGTGAGGGGAGAAGTGATACGAGGAAGTATTGTAATGTCGCTCGACTGAGTGACAGAGATGAATTAAAAAGATTGCAAGAAACAATGGGAACATGGTGTATATCTGCTAATGTAAAAGATAATTACATTGATAACAGTAACGGGTAAAGAACTGAAAAAAAATCAAGGACTAGTAAAGGATGAATAGTTGTAACAGGCTAGCTAACGCTTGGTTTGCCAAGAATTGATGAAAAGCAGAAAAATCAAATCAAGGTTATTGACTGAAATATCTTAGCACAGTGGAGGTGATGATAAACTAGATTGGCAGCAGTAATGATGATAGTAGAGCTGAAAATGTTAACTACTACTTCTCCAACAGATAAATGGTTGAAATAGTTGGATAAAACCAACAAAACTACATACAACTATTGAAAAAGGTCGATCGAGAATAAGAATAGAATGAGTAAGCTACTGGTTATGGATAAACATAAAAGAGATAGTGTTTAGTAAAGACTGAAATGGCTAGCTATGATACATGTTGTATCATAAAATCATGAGTACCTGAAATAATTAGAAAGATGTCTGCATCTAAAATAGTAAATAGTAAATAAATAAATGGATAAATGGTTCATTATATCATAAATAGTTATAACAGATAAAATTAGTGGATGAATGTTTGGGAAGTTGTTTCTGTCACTTCAAGTGGAAGCAACACAAACTTAACCAAACTGACCTACATGACCTGCACATTGATTACAAACTAATAATTTAACACCAAGGACTGACAAGGTCTTTATGGTCATCTTTTAAACGCAGCGAAACGGTAAAAAGTGACGTCGTCACTGTCCGATTCTGTGCTTCGGTGAATAAAATCGACTCGCTCTGCTTTTTCATTCATCATCATGTCTTTATTTGTGTGTAAACAAACTCTGAAAAGAGCATCAGCCAGGATCTTGATTATTGGCGTTAACATGATTGATTTGTTCTGCAGTCATGGATAAAACATGATCACTCCGCTGACGAAAAAAAAAAAAAAAAATAAAAATAAAGGTCCTTTTAAAACAAGCCATGTCATCTTCATTCTGTCCTATTGCCTTGTTTATTTCTTAACTCTGGAATAAACTAATGCACTGAATTCAACTGATTGCAAATATGAAAATAAAAGAAACGTCACTGTAACAGACTTTTCCACCATAAATAAGATTTTGGGCTTCAACAAACATGACCTAACTGTTAAATTGACCCCCTTTTATTTGCAGCGTGTTTAATAAATAACATGACACTTCCATGTAACGTCACCTCATCATACTTAGTGTTTGCAGTGTTTCTGACTACTGTATAAGGTGCTAGGTGTGTGTATATGTGTGTGTGTCAGATGTTGTCACCTGGGAATGTGATCGAGTCTTAATGAGTCTGTTTGTGGTTAAAGATTTGGACGCAACATTGCGTCCCGAGGCTTATTAGGTTCGTAGAATCCATCAAATCATTAAACATGTAACAGGCGAAGACAAATAGTCAAAAAAAAAAAAAAAACACCTTCATCGAAAATAAAAACAAAATGTCTGCAGCCGTCGCAGCAGCTGTAGTGTTAAACTCAAGAGTGCAATGTAATTTTCCGAGTCACTTTCATTGCACATAAAAACAACAAATATATTTACAATCAAAACAAACAAAAAAAATACATAAATCTTAACAAAACAAATGTGACCACATTGAGAACCACAGACAAGTCGGTACGGGCCTTAAACAGAGTGACAATGGAACGTGTAGTGTTTTGTGTTCGTTACCAGCGTCCGTCTTCAGTCACAATACAGGAATATCTCAATAGTTCCATCTAACTTAAGCTCCTATTTAAGTTGAGGTTTCACATCTCGATGTCTGCGACCCTCGTTCATCTAGGTCACGGTATCCGAGTGAGACGGCTCTACGACAACCTCTCGCACTTTTTCTAAAAGCCTGTGAAGTCGTCTTTACGTTTCTTGTTTTCACGTGTACAACCTTCGTGAGCAGGAAGAAAAAAAAAACAGACGGCCCTAAAAAGCTCTTGGCTTTCTCCCCAGACAAATGTAGAGCAGTTTGTAAAGATGAAAATGTACAAACCGACGACAGAAAGCGAATCTCTAACATGTCTTGTGCTCGCAGGGGGTTTACGAGTGTGAGAAGGCAGATATCGATGTCTGAATGCGCCAGTGGCTCTTTGTTTTGTTTTTTTAGTTTTTGATTCATATTCTGGGTTTGATTCATAAGAATCAAGGAGAATACAATAAAACTCAGGTTATATTTACAATGAGCATGTAGTGTTTACGTGACAGAGGTATAACCTTGTCAGATGAAGTTGTAGATTTGGTTACGATCTTTACAGGATAACAACAAATGATCCGATGTTGATGCAGAGAAACGTAACACAAACGTCACGTTTCCTTCACTGAAACGAGGACGAGTGTTTGGAGGAAACGTGTTTGAAGACGGAGGCTGGGACGTCTTTGACAAACTGCTGCAACTCTACAAAAGAGCATCTTCCTTTTGTTGTGTGCTGCTCTGCATGTGTGTGCGTGTATATGTGTGTGTTGAGTCTTTCTATCACAACTTTTTTTTTTAAGGCTTTCAAGCTGCTTTGGATCAAAGTCAGTCCCAGGGGATAATTCAGCGTAAACACAGAGTTCAGACGTGCTGCAGCCTACCTCCACATAACATTCTGCTCAATTCAATTTTTCAGACGCGTTTCAACACCTACTTGATCTTTAGACTCAAAAAAAAAAAAGGAGGCTGATGGTCCTCTGGTCATCTTCTACTGGCACCGATTCTTAAATCATCTTCATCTGACTTCATTCGCCGTTTTCACTATATTATTTGTTTCTCTGGTTTAAAAAAAAAAAAGTTAAATGCTGGAAAACTAAACCTAAAGTCAAACTAGGGCTGAAAAGCGACAGTCTCACCCCCAGTCTCCCACCCCTTCCTGAAAAAAAAAATTAAAACTAAAAACAAGAGTGATATCCACATCTAAGACTTAACTTAAAGCTTTCATCTTAGAAGTAGTAAGAGTGCAACAGATGTGCAGCAGACTAAAGCCAAAACTTTATAAACAGCGCAGGGGAAAGAAGAAGAAGAACAGAAAGTGTTAAAATGTTAAAATGAACCCCACACTGGCCACGAGATTAGAGTAGATTAACAGTACATTAGGCTATACGCATCATCATCATAATTACCGATAGATATATAGCAGTCACAGCCGCCACCATCAGTTTTAGAAACACATCGGACTAAAAGGGAAGGAGCAGGAGGAGGAGAACGATTTTCTTTCTGGAGTTGGATTTAAATAAATATTCTGTGGTGTTTTTTTTTTTTTTTTTTTCTTCCTGCCTGGCGGGTTGAGAAGAAGGTGCAGCGGGGTCGGATGAGGCTCTATGTGAAGTTCTGCAGGGGCTGGCTGACCCTCATACAGGCCCAGTAAAAGGCCCGAGCAAGGGTGACGACGACCAGGAGCAGCAGCACGGCCCACGAGGCGTAGATCCCCTGGTAGGTCTGAGCCTTCACCCACGTCCCCGCCTGAGGAGAGACACCATCACAGCCACAACATGGAGGGTTAATTCATTCAGGAAGGTGTGTTCAATTTCTATTAAATCTATTAAAATCAATTTCACAACCATGTCAGACAAAGAAATGTTACAGATTCTATTTGATGTAGTTGGACTGTTGTAGATCATTGAAAATGTTTCACCTCCATCCTTTCAGCTCTGATGGAGAGCAGTGGATTCTCAGAGTTTATCCTGTGGACACGGAGTGTTTGTTTTGTTACCTGATGTAGACATCGTTGCCCTCATCCTTACAATGGACTGCATGAATTTGGCTGCTCTTCTTGTCATGTGGTGTACGATCTTAAGGACAAACCAGTCCTTGCCTGAGTTTGTTATCAGGTTTGAAAAACACAAGAATTTGATGTTAATTGAGTTTTTTTTTCCCTCAATGGGATTACTGTACTGTTGAACCACTCCTTTTTCTCTCTCTCCTCCCCAGTGGTATAAGTCCTCTTCCTGGATCTTACGACAGTTTTCACAAAGGTCCAGTTGGGTTCCACATGTTGACAGTGCCTTCTTTAGATGTTTAATACACCTTTGAACAACTAGACCTTTAGTGTCCAGCCAGAGAGGATAAACTCTGGGAATCCAGAAGAAGATGAAGAGGATGAAGGGATGAAGGGAAACGTCTTCAAGAAATTACAACAGTTTAACTGACTTAGATTCAACCACGTCAGATACTGTGGCCTCGACGAATGAGAACCTCCACAGACATCATTACAGATCATACAGAACTTTTCTGTGAAAATTGCCTCAAACAATTATTCACCAATTAGCAAAATTGTTGCCGATTAGTTTTCATTCGATTGACTAATTGTTGAAGCTCTGAATGCGGCAAAACTTCACTTCACAGAAAAAAAAAGACAAAAGCAAAAGAAAAAACATTTAGCGCAGTTCATGTATCCGTGTTGAGTGATTAATCCACCTGCACTGGACAGATGCAACGACACATTTTCACTTCTTGAAAAAGCACAGTTTTCGACAGAAGAGCTCACATTCAGCACAACACAGTGTCTGAAGGATGTGTGTGTATGTGTGTGTGTGTGTGTGTGTGTGTGTGTGCGCGTGTGTCGCGCCGCTTTCCATCAAGTATTAAGAGCACAGCTGCTCAGAAGAAAATTATTTAATGAAAATGACAAAAATGACTTTGAGTAGAGCCCATAGGGATTTTTTTTACTGAGAATATGTAAATATGAATTCAAATGGTTTGAAAGTCGCAGCACCAGAGCAAAACTAATACCTATATAAACAGAAAAAAAAGAAAAAGAAAAGTTAATGAGCCTTGATTTAACAAGAATTAGTTCCAACACTTTGTTGTGCTTTTTTCAGGAACAACTAAAGAAAAAAAAAAAAAAAATACTGTAATAATGTTGCTGTGTTGGACACACTCTAGATGATTAATGTACATCTACAGTGAACCAATGATCATGACTAAGTCCAGTTTGTGTTATTAGACAGTTTCTGTGCAGTTGGAATTCATTTATAGTAAAAAGAGAGAAGAACAAACAACAGATCGACTGAAAAGAAACTTCAAACTTGTAATATTTTCCATCTCTCGCCCTGTAAACGATTCACAGACACAGAATATTTTAAACACACACTGAGCTCTCTATAAGGAACACCTACTGACACTGTGTGGAGTCTATTTAGTTCATCTCAACACTGATCAGTTCTCACCAACATCATGTTTTTCATTCTGTTCGTTTCAGATCTTTACTGAACTCACTGTGACGTCCATGAAGCCAGTTAGAGACGGACATGGAGCTTTATCACACTGGAAACATCCATCAGACCACGGTGAATTACAGCTATAAAAGGTTGTCACACACGGTCAGTAATAATAGCCCAGTTTACAGAGACTCTAATAATCGGTTTATAATCAGACTGAAGCTCGATGTGACGGAAGACAGAATTTAATCAGACAGAAAGAGGGAAACGCTGAAACGATTGTATTCTGCTCTCGTAAACTTCTGCACAAGCTCAGTAAGTCACGTCCGCTGAGGTCAGATGTCAACAACGGCTTTGAGCCAAAACTGGTTGACTTAAACTGTCATGTTACCTTTGTGATGTTCTTGGAGAATTTAATATATTGACTTAAAATTAATTGATTTCATTCTGAATGTAAAAGATGTGCGCATGGAGATGTGGCTCTGATGTAACATTGGGCACTGGCTGAATTTTAAAAAGCAACGCCTTATATGGAAGTCCAGCCGGTGTGTATCGAAAGGGGAGAGTTCAGACGTCAAATTGTGCGCTCAGATGTTCAGGTGTGTGACGGAGAAGTACAGATGTCATTGTTTTTAAAATATGTCTCCTTTCTGTTGTTCTCTCTCTTCCATGTTTGTGTCCGTTTCCTGTCCACGTCTGCACAAAGTGAAACGGCACAAAGAGACTTTGGGATGATGATAAATGTCACAGTCAAGTCTTCTTTAACCTGTGTTTGTGTGTGTGTGTCTTCTAAAGGTTAAGACATTTAGTTGCTGGCTTCATATTCAATCCATTTAATTCAGCCTGGTGCTTTCTGAATCTGGACAAGCAGAAGGCCAAAAATAATATCACTATTTCTGGATAGAATCACAAATCAAGATGTGAGTCATGAGTCAAGGCTGATACACACCCCCATCCCCAACTCAGAAGCACCTGAGGCACGTTTATTGTGATTCAGACTTTTATTCTGAAAGTATTTCTGCTGCTAAAAATCAATCACATCGTGCACCTTTTCCATGTGGCTATCAATGTTAGAACAGAGTTGTTATTCATTAAAGAGGTGCAGGTATTTGTATTATGTGCAGGTCTTTTAATTTGAAAGTTTAGTTGATGCTAATCAGTTGGCCCCGACTCATCCCGTCTCTCATCCTGCAGATTGACAACAGCTCCTCCATCTTGGACTGAAGCTAACGAGTAATGGCACAAACTCAAAAAGGACTAATGTCACCAGCTGCAGTGGTAGCAGTGATTTAACTTGACATTAAATATCTGAAGACAGAATCTTTCTCATCATAAAGGGTATTCTTTTCAATTTTTAATATTCCATTTTTAAACATAGGTTGAGCAGACTTTTGTTTCTTCTCTGCACTTCTACATCATCGTCTTTTGAAAGTTTTTATATATTTATAAGATGAGAACTTTGCTCAAGCTCCCAACAGCCCGATTTAATTGATTTTATAGATTATAATTGTTTCGTTGTCTCGCTCTGCGTTCATTTCTTCATTCAAAATTGCTGGTTTATTATTAATAATTAAATTCAGTCTGGAAATTAAGTTTCATCTGTGACTTGTCTCAGATTCTTGCTGCTCCTGCTGCTGTTGAGGTTTACTGCAGCAGTGTACACCAGGAGGATTGAACTGTCAAAACACCTGCTCTTAGTCCCATTCTAATAATTAAAACCACCTCTTTATGTCATGACGTGACATTTATTGCCACCACACCGCCATTATGCAACGCCGTCACAGTGCAGCACATTTATTGTCTGCACAGAGCTCACTGTTCTCCGGGCTGCCAGGCACGTATGCCTCTTGTGGTCAATGTGCCTTTTTCTGATTGATGTTATTTGCTGCTCATCTTGCGCCCCCTGCTGTTCATCTGAGGGAATGTATGGAATGTATCCAGTTTAATGCAGATTTTTTTTGCCCATTGTGTCATGTTTATTTTTAGCATTTTTTCACTCCTCATTTACTCCAAATTATCTATGAAGCTGTGATCTGCTGCGATATTCTGCTGTTACACTCATTTAAATAAGAGCGACAACTAAAAACAGGAAATATAAAATCCATCGCGAGTCACAACTAAAAAAAACAAACACGTCTCAGTGTGTTTGGTCGACTCACCATCAGCCCGGCGGTGGAAATGCTAAATAGCAAGCAGAGTAGAAAACACCACAAACTCCGCCTCCGGGGATACCTCTGACCAATGGAGGAGCTTCAGAAAGAGAGAAACATGAAAATGAATTTCATTTAGAAATTAAATCAAATGCAACACAACGATGTGACCCTGTTTTTTTGTCCAGTTGAATAAAGGCTGAAGCGACACAAAGGATGATTGTGATGCAGCTGCGGGAATTTTAACTCCCTCCAGGTTTTCAGCTTATTTTTTTGGATGTGACAAACTGAAACGTCTCGCCTAAAGCTGTTGGTAAAGACTGTCGGGACACACCTGTGCACTCAAGTAGTACAAGCAACACAACAGATCGTCTCCTCAGCACTTCATGAAGCTAAATGCTGACACGGAAGAAACAAGGCATTTGTTGCTTTGTGCATTTGACAGATTGAGATAAAATCCCAGTGAAGTTTGTTCTCATTGATCAGAATTGTCAGCTGAAAATTTGTATCCTTTTGTATCTTTATAATATAAAACCCCAATGTTACAGTTGTACCATAACTGCCAAATATTGGCTTCAAGAATCGATTCTACATTATATCTGGTTACACCTGCCAAATCCAATCCAAACTCCCATGAACTTATGTAGTTATATATAATGTTAATATATATATATATATATATATATATATATATATATATATATATATATATATATATATATATATATATATATATATATATATATATATATATATGAATGTGATGAGTAGCTGAGCTCAAAGAAAATGCGACAGAAATAACCCAACAGATCAGAAACCATAGGAAACAAGACATTTGTAACCGCGTTGAGGCTGCTGGGAAAAAAGTGTTACAGCAGTTTGAGCTTAAAGACACAAAGTCACATAAACAAGACGCGCCGAGTTTTATTCACAGGAAAAAACATTTGTGTTTGTCCCGTCCTTGAGAAATACGTCACCGCTGCTGCAGCTGCTGCTGCTACTGCTACCTGCTCTCTCTCTGTTAGTTTTCTCTGAACAAAAACATTGGCTACAAGTATAAAAGACATAAATCTAAAATGTAAATTTGTGTGAGAATGTGGTGCTGGTAGTGAAATGGATGAGTTGCTTATAGCTACTTACACTTTCCTGCAGTGTGGGCACCTGGCCAGCGTCCGGTCTGTGAACTCTGTCCACTGAAATCACAAATAGGGAAAAAAAAAAAAAAAAAAAAAAAAAAATCAGCCTCAGAGACGCATTTATATTGATGAAACTTCAAGCACCAGGATTATATTCATTGTAAATATCTCAGAATGTAAATGTGTCTCATAGGAAAAACCATAGAATAAATTGTAAATAAATGAAAGGAAATATGTGTCTGTGTGTTTGCTGCTTGTTTGTCTTGCGTTAGTACAAGAAGGAACAAATGTGTTTTTTTTTTTTTAAACGTGTTTGTCCCGGCCTGAAGGACAGGACGAGCTGGGAGTAGGAGTTATGGAGGCGGAGTGTGTGAAGGGCGCTGTGTGATTAAGGTTGTTTGTGGCCGTCGAACCGACAAGATGCAGAAAAACCTGCACAGTGGAGCACAACGACGACAACAACAACAACAAACTCGGAATCAGGACAAAAGGCTGTTTGAGTTGCATTAACAGCATTTTTGCATGTGCTATGCATTCGCGCTCTGCATATCAATATATTTAGACAATCAGATGTAGATTGCTCTACATCCCTGCTCTACTCATATAGATGCTGGTGGCTGAGGTTGTAAAGCTCATGGAGCTGGAGAGTAGGAAGCATCGAGTTGATGAAGAAATATTCTGTTTCTTGGTTGGTTGGAGACAGTTGACACAGCTGAGAAATAATGCATTTACATTGTTTTGTATGGGGAGTATGGGGTCAATATTTACCCAAAACAGAAAGAAATTAACATCATATATGTATGGACTTGTTTATCAAATAATCATATTGTTATTTTCCTAATATTTTTCATCCCTGTTCTACATTATAGTTTAATCATCTTTAGAGTCTGTTACACTCTCCCTGAGCACAAGGTGACGTCTTCCAGTTGCTCATTCTTCCCCGATCAAAGATCCAAAATACAAAGATATTCAAATAATAATCATATAAAACAGAGAGAAGCAACAATTCTCACTTATCAGAAGCTGAATTTAGCAAATTTGACATTTTTTTAATTAAATAAACGATTCACTGATGATAAAAGTGACAAACGTGGAGGCTTTACACCACCACATTCATGGATTGAAGATGCATTTTCAGAAATTTAACACAACCTTGCCAGTTGTTGCCGACAGGTGAGGGAGAAGACATTCGTTTCCCCTCACTATCGTTCCTGTGTGATGTATTTGTGAAACCTGCACAGCACAACACGCTGCACATTCCTCTTATTCTGATACAAACACTTTGTATGGGAAGCACAGTGAACATTATCAGTAGATGGGCAACAAAAGGATCAGTGCGACGCCACCCAGGGCAAAGAAGGTCCACCTGAATGCTAAACACCACCCACCATCCATCTCAACTCCTTTTTACAGCTCTATTCTTCTCCTTCTCTGCTGCAGCTTCCCGCTTCGTCTCACCATACATCCAAACCATCTTTACCTGTCCTACACATTGTTAAAGAGCAGTAAGTTAAAACTCCTTTAGCAAAAAATGGCCAGAATTCATCAACAGAGAGTTGATAGGGTTATCGATCTACAACTATAACTCAACATTCACTTGGCCTGATGCGGGAAATGTTTCGGCTTTTCAATAATTCACTTTTGTGGCTGCGTGGCTGCACATTTCACAACAAAGAGCTCGGAGGCTTTTCCAAACTGTCACAAGATATTTCAGCGGCAGATGATGAAAGAAAAAAAAAATCACCTAATGCCAAAGCAGATTTATTATTCAGCCAGTTTGCATGGTAATGCTTCACCTCTTCAAAAGCATTTTTATTGGATCTTGGCTTTCAACAATAAATGTGATTTTATTGATTGTGCCTTTCTCAGGTTTATATTATTCAAAGGGACAGACGAGGCCAGGAGGTGTGCCAGACACTAAATAAACACTGGTTGTTGAATTTACTGCTGATTGCCATAGAGGTTGATAAGGGTAATTAATTAAAGTCTTTTTAAATAAAACCAATACTACAGATGCTGCAGTTAATAATTAAGACTTTAACTCTTAATTATTGAGTAAAATATTGTAGTTTACACTGCTGTATTTTGGCAAAATATCTTAAAAACTATGAAAGGAATCTGGTTCAAGCTTCCCGTCTTTAACTCTTGGCAAAAAAAAAAAAACTCATCGTCAAATTTTCTGAACTTTGAAGCTAATATAATCCTGTGGGTGTTTCTTCAAAGTCAGAAAAAAATGAAAGAGGCGGATCATTTAAGAAGAAAGTTGTACCAGGAAGGTGTTGCTGCAGTGTCCACAGGAGACGCGGGCGCCGGCAGGTTGTGGGTCAGGACTGGCCGGACCAGGATGAACTGGACCCAGATTAATTATCCTCTTACTGTGAAGAAGAAGAAGGGACAAATACACAGACACAGTCAGCGTCTGTGACACAAGCGACTCCAGACATCGTTGAAAACATTCACTGTCTGATGTCGCGACCACTCATTTCGTCGTGACGCTGTGGGCAGCAGCCGAGTCTCATTACCAACAAAACCCACTTTTCTACGACAATGACAGCGTCTAAGAGACACAGTTGAGGCTGAAATGTGCTGGTTTAAATGTAAAACACTGACACTGGAAGTAAAAATGAAGAAATCTGTGGAGCAATTCAATGCAGCAGGAACATTTACAAGCTTCTGGGTTCACTTTGACACAATGGACAAGCTGTGAACAGCAGCTCTATTAAAGTAAAAGTTCCTGTATCTCATAAATAAAGTTAACACAGAAATTCATTTCACGACCCCTTCTGTGTTTACGAGGCATAAAAAGTGCAATAATGTCAACGCTAATGACTGATACGGGGTAAATAATGGAATATTTCCGTTTTAAAAGTTTAACAAGCGAACCTCTCTATTAGCCTTGAGCCGAACCTGATGATCTGCACTGAAGCCGACAGAGAAATTATGGATCCCAGATTGTGATGACAAGAGATTTTGTGATGTACAATTTTAAATTATACATATTTACATAAGAAGCAGAAAATTAAGGCTGGAAAAACAAAGAAAGAGAGAAAGAAAGAAAGAGAGAAAGAAAGAAAGAAAGAAAGAAAGAAAGAAAGAAAATGGATGGTTAAAAATGGCGCTGTTGCACATTTTATGCCACTGGCATAAACAAGGAATCTTATCTTTCAGAGCAATTACAGTCGTCTGCAGCAGCATGATGTTCAGATGAGCTGCCAAAGCGATGCATTTTTCAGCAACTCCAGCCTCGTGTTTCGGATGATAAATATCCCAACACGCCAGCATCTCTTTGACCTGTAAAAAGTGCTCTGTGGCTTTTTGTTTAGCGAGTTTCCTGACAGAACTGTATCTGAACTGTCAGCAACCCTGCAATGTTTCCTTTGTGCCCTGAAATATATGAATTGCCACACAAGAGACATTTAGTGGAACCCATGGATGTTTTCCAGTTGACTTTCACCGGCTCCAGCTTTAAAGAGGCTTCTGCCCTCTGATATTATAAAGTAAATGAATTTGCTAAGTGTGCATTTGGTTGGAGCTCCAAGCTGCTCTGCAGGAATTCAGTATATAATTAAAACAGATTCTCGCTGAATGAATTTTGTGAGTCTTTATTTTTTTTTTTAGCTGCGAGGTGCAGATTGAAATTAAGTAAGTAAAGTATGTAAGTAAGAAATTAAATCTTTACTTAATCCCCTATGCCAGAATAAAAATATGGTTTAGAAAAACACACAGTATATCACACGTCTCATGATGACATGGTGAAGCGAGACCCATGATGCTACTTGTTCTAATGAGGCTGTTATTTTTTGGTGCAGCTCGCTGAGCACTGCATGTAAACTGTGCTGGGAACGCAGCCTTAATTGAAGCAGCTCTGCTCCCACTGCACCTCGTTTCTTCCGCTTCACTCAGATACACCGTGTACTCGCAGTTTAACCATGACGTGCGTGCAAACACATCGACACACAAAGAAACACCGTGGATGAATTCCTCACCAGTACGGCCGGGGACAGGCGATCCTCTGGGAAGTGACTTTGCAGATGAGCAGACAGTTGCAGGGGCAGCGAACGTACTTCTTCCCTGCTGGGGCATTTTTAATGGGCTGCAGAGGGAGTCAGAGACACACACACAGGAGGAGGAAGTGTTAAGCAGCAGAACAATGAATTAGAGTAGGAGTAGATAACAACCCAATTATTCTTGATGGACGAGAATTAAGTGACACTACACGAGGAGGAGAGAGATTCTGAGAGGTATTGGAAGTGGCAAGAGACAACATTAGAGTTCAACAACACTTACGCTGCAGCTTGTTGCTCTATTAGTGACAAAATAAGCATAATTATATGGCTTTTAAACTTACTCCATGTAATCATAACGTTGTTTATGATGAGGAAAAGGGTGGTTTAAACCTGTAAGAGGTGTTCGAGGAGGTAACACATTTGTCTAACGCAGCAGGGCACAGACCCACGACTGTCGCCAGACTCATTTACTGGAGAGTGAAATGAAAGGAGAGTGATTCACCAAGCAACACTCTCCTCCAATGTCACATCTCCTTTTTATTGCACTTTGTCCTGGGAATACCATTTTTGCTGTATTTTGTGTCACTTAAAAATGTTTCTGGACGAGTTATTCTCCTTGACTGTCGCTGACGTCATGGAAATGATGAGTAATATAACAGCTTGTAAAAACTGACCTGACCTGTCCAATTACACAGTAATATTCCTCACCAAACAGGTGGATTTTGCAACTCTTGGGGACTCGCTGGGTCATACAACGCTGCAGGGCTGAGGTCATTAAATTTTAATCTGTAGTTCTGCCACTGTATGAATCACACGCTTTCCTCTGGGCTTAGGATATGATCCTGCTGTCTGTCCCAGCTCATGGTCGCCCCCTTCTCACTGCATCATTAAGCTCTTACTAACCAGATCAGTCTGAGACCCATATGGTTTCTGCTCCATTATCAGTTTCCTCCTACAGCTGAAGTGGGAGTGAAGTTTATATTCACCCAGTGAGAAAAGAAGCTGGTAGTGGGAGTGAAAACTAATATTACAAGTGACTGTTACACAGTGTAGTGTCTAAATTCATATCACATTTAGTTATTAAAATTACAGTCATAGGCGTATGTCAGTGTAACTAAACAGCTTCATAATAAATCCTGTAGCAATTTGTGTGTGTGTGTGTGCGTGTGTGTGTGTGTATGTATGTATGTATATATATATATATATATATATATATATATATATATATATACATATACTTTGGTCTTAATATATTTCTCTGTGATGCAGCTTCCATCTGTTAAACTGTGATGCATGTTCCCTGATTATTGTAATCTCATCATTAAGTTTAATAAGGTTGTGAACAAGCCATGCTTGCACACTCTGGCCATGTTTCTGTAAATCTAAATATGCTGATTCCATCTGTAAATAAGTCATATTGTCTCATATCTGTACATCTGGAAACATTTCCTATTTCTTCTTCCATCTGTGCACTCATTTGCATAGCTAGTGATGCGTGCTCACAGTAGCCGCGGCAGCATGTGAATCTGGCAGCGACGCTTGTTGAAATTACATGCTGCGTTATCGTCTGTACAACTGTCAAATTGTCCCAATTATTAGCATCTTTTACCGTGGTCGGAGATACGTTTATCCTGACACAAGTCTTTTCAAAAAAAAAAAAAAAAAAAAATGTGCAACATGAGTGCACAGCTGTGCATCTGCAACACCTGAGCAATTACAGTGCAGTCTTTAGTTAGAGGCAGCACATAAAAAAACTTTGGTATTTCACTGTCAAATTATTTGTGATACAGTGTGGTCGAGCGCTACAGGGACAGTGTGTTTAATGAGCCATCGACCTGAATGCTTTGGCTTTTTCTTGTCTTATCAGCTCTGTGACAAACTTTAGAATACTTACAAGACAATTATTAAAAATAAAAAGCTACAGTTAGACTACAAACAAACTAATAATTTGCATTTGAGGATTTTAAAGAAAACTAGGTACTCAGTGAGTCCAAGTCCAAAAGGTGGATGCTCTAACGGCAGATGTTTGGACACCTTTTGTCACAAGTTACAACCTGAGCGCAATCAGCATGGCTACATCAGTGGATCTCAGTGGCCGGGTGAGGAATTATTAAATTAGTGAGTTAGTAAGGTACATAGGAGCATGTAGGACATTTAAGTCCTTGAAGGTGAGCAGCAAAAGAAGCCAGTATAGCGAGGAAGGTACAGGGGTAATGAGGTTGTGTCTTCTTAAATTGGACATACAAAATGATGTAGTGTGCTTAACCTCTTCTGAAAATGTCATAACTTAAATAGAGAATTTGGAACAGTTTACAATTTAGAAAGTTACAAAGGTGTAATATCTGTAGCCACTTGTTAGAAACCACTTGTATTTATGTCATCTATCCCGTGATTCATCTTCACTGCAATGCTCCAACTCCACCAATTACGAGTGAATTAGGAGCGTCCTTGGATGTGCTAGAAAAGCAGCTTTCTGTTTTATATCACAAAGCCAAACAGTTGAGTTCCAACTTGGCGGGAACTGATTGAGATTTAATCTCTTTAATCTTTACAATTTAATCCTCAGAAGTTTTTATAATGTTTAAATATTTTACAGTCTATTTAAAGGGTTTGTTCACCCATTACAAAACACCTGTTTTAATTGGAATGACTTTCAAACAAAGAATATTTTCAGAGGGATTATAGCAACCATTAGTAATCGCCCTGAGAGCCCTATGGATTAAACAAAGTAATGAGGACAGTGACACTGGAAATATAAGCTGTTGAATTTTTAAAATGTAATTTTTCAGCTTTTAGTGGCATTTACTACATCGCTGATAACAAGATGGAAGCAGAAAGGTCATGGAAAAATAAAACCAACACTCCCTGTGAGACTAAATGCCACTTGATATCTGTGAGAAGATGCTGGACAAGTATTTTCCATGTGTGCTACATGCAGCATGAAAAACTGTGGCATGTGGCTGCACAGATTTCTCCAGACGCCTACCGTAGCTTCATTGCAGACCCCACATTTCACTACGTGTTGGTGGATCTTGCCCTCTACAGAGATCAGGCTTTGACACACCCTGCAGCTGATCACAGGGGCACTGCCGCTCTCTGGGGAGGTGAGCGGAGAATAAGGTGGAGGATCCTCCCCAAGGAGCACCGAGGGCTGGGTCGGGCTGGGGAACGGAGCGAAGTCTGAGCAGGATGGCATAAACACAAGGAAAAGAGGGGGAAAAGTTATAAGAAAATACAAAAATAAAAAATAAAAAACATCAGCAGAAGCAGTCACAATTGAAGGGTTGTTGAAGAAAACCAGTCATAAGAGTGGCCTCGATTCCCATGACAAGTAACCTCTTATGTTATGACTAACAAGGTAATAAGATTTTGTATGGAGTTCAACTGAAAGGAGCTTTAGAGGCAA
The DNA here is from genome assembly GCA_016801845.1 of Polydactylus sextarius. Classification (NCBI taxonomy): domain Eukaryota; kingdom Metazoa; phylum Chordata; class Actinopteri; family Polynemidae; genus Polydactylus; species Polydactylus sextarius. The sequence continues at coordinate 9,314,941 of CM028916.1, read as the reverse complement.
AACACTCCAGGAATGCTGAGCGGGGTCAGTTTCAACAAGTAGGAGTGTTTGCCTGAGAAGAAACAGAGGGAGAAGCAGAGAAATTGAGTGAAACTGGAAAGAAAACAGAAATGTGATGCAGAGATACTACATGGTCTGTAAACATGCACAGTGAATAACAGTGTTAGCAGCAGGTTGTGGCTGCAAAATATAATTAGTGAGCTTTATCTCATGCTTTTTTCCATTAATGTGTTTCAGTCCCTCCCTGTGTGAGCTACGATTGGTCGCAGCTGGGTCTTGCAGCATCCACCAGGTCCAATAATGGCTCTGCTCATATGTCAGTCAGATCAGGTGTTTCTCGGGAAGCTAACGTGCTAACGATGCATCTGTCTGACAATACAGAACAGCTGGGACACCACTCAGCTGTGGAAATGCATGCAAAAATGTGTTATAGGAAAAGCAAATGAATATAATACAGTGGGTTTATTACTCAGATGCAAACATGAAGGTTTACTGGAGCTAACTGTCAAGCTAATAAAGCGTTTGGCTAGCTAGTTATCTAGCTAGCTAGCTACCTAGCACAGCGCCGGTTCCCTTTAGCCTCTGCTGTGCTGTTACTGCAAAACAGTTTATTTTGCCACCAGGACATTTCTGTAGAAAAAACTCTGCGGGGTTAACATCACATCCTGCACGTACACAGTCACAACAGGCCGCTTCTTTTGTCGCTGTCACGACTAAGCTAGCAGGCAAACCAGAATGCCCAGTCAGTGGGGGCTAACGCAGTGCTAAGCTAACCCGGGGAGGCTGAGGGTCCGGGGCGGAGGAGGAGAGAGCTCCATGGATACTCACTCTGAGGTTTGTTGGGAACACCGTAGGGCCCCGCACCGGGAGACACCCCACCGTTACCGCTGCCGAGAGCACCGTCTCCCAGATCTGACAGTAACGGGGACCTCTCGCCGTCCGCCATACCGAGAGCGAGGCGTGAGGGGAGAGAGAGGGAGAGAAAGAGAGAGGGAGAAGATGTAGACCGATACGGTGTATTGTTGTGTCGGAAATGCAGGAGTCACATGATCACACCGGCAGCAGCAGCACCAGCACCGCTGCTGCGGTAACGGGGACCGGGGGTGTGGCCCCGTTGCACAGCACGATGCTACACACATGGAGTCTGAGATACTTGAAACTTATGTCTGAAGTATTTATAATATTGTCCAGGTGTGACCAAGTAATGTACCTACAGCTGTATTTAAAACTTTATGCACACTGTAGTCGACTTTTAAGATCAATTAATTTATTTGATGCATTTTTATATGATGCACATATGTGTATGATTTACACATATTTTGACAAATATTATATGATATTAAATGGCAATATTATATGATATATATATACACAGTAGAGATACATATATAGATATAAAACTGACTATTTGATTGCTTAAATTTTTTAACAAATATAAACAAAATAAATAATAAAAGTTCATGGTGGATTTTGTTTTAAATTCAATTACAGAGTCTTTGAATATTGTGTTGAATTGTTTGCTTTCATTATTATTATTATTATGCTGTTGCATAATGACATGTTGCACATGAAAAATAGTTTGTAGCTTTGTTCATATCTCGCCCCGTGGACCACTGCAGGTCATCTGGCCAATATTTCAACCGTTGAATTAGTGTCACTATCTATATCTGTACATCTGAGTGATTCAATAACAAGGCAACCACATATTAAGACAAATATTTATTATAAAATCATATCTAAATACTCACAGAAACAGTGGTGATACTGGAAATACATTTGGGAAATATAAAAGCTTTATATTGATTATTTGTTCAAGTATCAGTGCACAGGATTTAGTGGCATCAAATTTCTCATCCTTCCTCTTCCAAACATGTCAGCAAAGCCATAGTGGCCAGTATGAGCTACTGTAGAAACATGGCAGTGCAATGTAATGGACTCTTTAATGGACTTTTCTGTAGCTAGAACAGATCAATTCTTACTTTCTAGTTATCAGATTCTGAATATATTTTTATTGCCAGTAGATCAGATAAATCCTGCAGACTGGACTTTAATACTTTCTCACTGCATGTTGATAAAATCCATGGATCGTTTCAGGAGCAGCGTCACCTGCAGCTCCTGCTTCTCACTGAAGAACTGAGCCTTGCCCTCTTGGCTGTGGATGGGATGTGGGAGATGGAGACCAAGTTTACTGCAGAGAGGGTAAAAGACAGGTTAAAGGGATTAAGAGGCTACAAGGCAGAGAGCTTGTCTATAGCAGCTGAAGAAAAAGATGTTAAGAGCAGCGTGAAAGAGCAATCAAAGCTCAGATCATGACGTGAACCTCTGATTAAAAGGAAATGGGAGCGTTTCGTCTGAACTGCCGCTGATCTGTCTTAGAGGGATTAAAAATTAAAGAGAGCGGTTTTCAAAGCAGCTCTTACTATTTTGGCGTCCGCAGATCAAGGAACTTCTCTTTCACGTCGAGGACCACATCTGACGCTTTAGTGTCTGGCAGTTTGATTTTGACCTGAGTGAGGGGACAAACTGCTTTATGCTACATTCAACGTTTTTTTTTCCACCTTATATTCAGATTTAAAACAGGGACTGATGACAGTTTTTTAAAAAATCATTGAGGATGAAAAATGATTCACATTTGTTTCTCTGATCATAATAAAATGAGTTTTGTAACATTATTCTTTATCTGTTAACACAGTGACTCTTTCTCACTTTCCCATTTCATACCTTTTAGACTGTCAGAAATTGTATTAGCCATAGTTAAGAATGAAAGTGTTTAACTCTTAATCCTGCCTGTATTAACTTTGAATCTCTGTTTCAGTTTTCACCATCACACCTGTGTGTTTTGTATTAATGTAAAAATCATAAACATATAATTTATTTTACATACCAGCATGGCTTCACAACACATGGAGGATGGGTCCTTTCCACTCAAGCCCAAGAAAATATCTTCGCTTCCCACACTCTGCTTCAGGATTATTTCATATCTGTGCACCAAAAGTTATACACAAACACTTATGTGGTCAAACACAGTGGAAAGAGCTTAATGAAGTGTTGAAGATGTTATAAGTAACTGTAATAAATATATTTTTTACAGTGAGCCTTCCCCTTCCTTGTACCTCTATAATTATTTAATAACACAATGGCAATAATAAAGTATTTACAAAAATGAAACACCTGATTAGAAAGTTGTGTTAAACCCCAACATGGGATAATTTGGCTGTTTAGGGTTTTAAGGATTTTAAACCATAATAAGGGTTTCCTGGGGAAATCCTAATAATAAGAAAATGTGTGAACAAACTATAGAGGAGGAGACATCTGTGGGCATGTTTGATCCCTTCATACATCAGCGAACTCTTTGGTGTGTGTCTCTTTGAGCTCTGCAGTCTTACTCAGGCTGCGGCCGTGGGTCAGCCAGGTCGTCATACTGTGAACCCTCAGCCACCTCCTCCTCGCTCCAGATGTCTTTGCTGTTCTTCTTGATGTAGGCAGTGGACACTAAATAAACAGCAGCACACAAACCAAATATCAAACCTGCACACCGGTATTCAGTCTGTTCCTCATCATGATTTAGGGAATATCTGCAAGAAAAACACGATTTTACCTTCTTTGTCTTTTCTAGGTGGAGGACCAATGTGTCCAGGACCCATCTGACCGAAGGCTGTCACACTCTGCTGAGACAAACTGATGTTAATGAAAACAGTGAGGGCAGCAGGTCATTCTGTCTGCAAACATTAATACACAGTTTGAAAAAAGAAAAGTAAACTAGATTTTTAGAAAAAAGCATTTGAAGCCTTTTAGATCTAACTATCCTCTGATGTTTGAGACGTGTATAAATAATAAACATTAATGTGTCCAGTGGTGCACATTACATTACACATTCAGAGTCAGTTCTGAATCATTTATAACAATTATATTTTCACAGTCTAAAACTGTAGTAATTAGTTACACTGTGGATTATGATTTTCATTTAAAATATACATTATACATCATCCATATGTTCAAATTATAGGCTACAATATGATACATAACTATAAATTAAAGTAAGTGTGTGTAAGGTATGTGAAATTAGCTTCACCTCAACCAGATGTATTGAAATATTACACATTAATAAGAATTTATCTGATTACGTACGTTGTAATATATCTTTTATTTATGACACTAGTTTCTTACTTTGTTGTCTTCATCGTCGTCATCATCGTCCTGCTGAGTCGCCAACAAGGCAGAAAGAGCCTGAAGGTTGTGAACGGACGATTCTCCAAGATGCTCCATTAAGAAGAACACAACACAACTCTGGTTCAATGAAATGACAAAATCCACCGCAGTTAACTGAACGTCTCCACCGGCGCTTGTTGACGCTTCTTGTTTCCCTGGAGACGACAAGACTCTGCGGTTGTCACGGGAACTAGTGACGTCACAGGAAAAGAAACGTGGAAATTTTGAGCAAAAAAAAAAAACCTTTAAAAAATGTAAAAACTAAAATAAATAACACACAAAACTACAAATATAACATATTGCATTATATATTAAATATATATTTGATAAGATTATAATCTATCTGTCAGAATAAAAGTAAAAACAACGTAAAACGACAATACAACACGAACAAAAACATTAAATCATAACATTTTTTGTAAATGTTTTCATGTATTCTCGTTATGTGCTTACAAAAACACAATTTTTTATTTGTATTTATATTATTATTATTATAATGTATTACTCAGGTACCATTTTCACTTTAGATAAGCGTATAGTGCTAATTTTCATTTATTCTCTGTCTATTATTATGATAATTACCTTTCAGAGTTAAGTGTTGGATTATTACATAATAGCAGTAGATGATTACTTCTGATGAGTTACTATGCAAGTCGAATTTTAATGCCGAAGTTGCCCAAGGTTGAAACCTTGCACTTTAATGCTGCGACCCTTTTTAACAATGCATAGTGGTATAAAATGTTTATTTTCAATGGTAAATATTTAATTTATGCCTGTGAGATAAAAACAGCGGAGGCAAAAATATTTTAATACCCACTTAGGTGTAGTCTAAAAATAAATATGGATTAAAGTAAAAGCAAAAGTTGAATAGATCATTTGGGGCCACATAAATCATTCAAATAGATAACGTATGTCGTTAAGTCGTTTATAAATAACATTTCTCTGAGGTTAAAATAGTTTGTCATTGAGTTTTTAACAAAATCATCTGAAAGGCGAAGTGGTAATTGCTTCCAGTAGCTTTGTCCTTCCTCGGCCACCGTAGTTGCATGCATGGCCTGCAGGGATCATGTTGAAGGTGAGCGGCAGTGCCATGCCGGGGGCTCTCAGTCTCATGTCTGTCACCGTTTTTGCCGCCGCGGCTGACGGGGAGAAGGAGTCTCCGGCCTCGGTGAAGCTGGACGACTTGTCACTGTACACTGCTCCGCCGCAGGGGTCCCGGTCCGTGGAGCCCAAAGCGGGTCAACTGGAGCAGAGTGTCGCCACCCTCCGGCAGCTGGTGGAGCCGTACACCTCCTGGTGCCGAGGAACTTACGGTAAAATTAAACCCGCAGTTGATGGTGCGTTCCGGTACGGAAACGACGCTTACACCTATTTGAAGGACCCGCCGAAGGACTTCTACCCCCGGGCCGGAGTCATCGCCTTCACCGGTGTTCTGGGTCTGCTGCTCGCCAGAGGATCCCGGATTAAGAAAGTCATTTACCCGACCGCCCTGATGACCGTCAGCGCTTCTCTCTACTACCCGGAACAAGCTGCCGCTATCGCCAAGTCAACCGGCGACTCGATGTATGACCGGGCCGTGCAGGGCTACGCAGCCGTGGAGAAGATGATAAATCCGCAAAAGAAGACAGAGAAAGGAACCGGAACTGACACTGGAGCCTGAAGATCCCGGTTCTTACTCTTTTAACAATGCAGCAATAATTAAAATAAACCAAGCAGCAGCAGCTTTATTCCCTGAACTGTAGTCTGATATAAATTATATGTGTGACTTTCATGCCCACTTTTTTGCACTAAGCTTCACGTGTTCCTCAGGCCGGGCATGAAGGGAGGAGGAGGGGAGGGGGGGCAACGACTGATTATAATCTGCTTTAATCTGAATGTTTATTTGTAGAGAATTAATTAAAAAAATCTACTTGTCTAACATTTAAATCTCAAGACTTTTATTTTTATACGCTGTCATCTGTTACTCTTATTTCTGTCAGGTCATGTAAATTAATATAAATCTATTAAATCAAAAACCATTATTGACATGAGTCATTAAAAACTGCATTATAGCCAACAGGTTTTTTACTACAATCCTTTACTTTTTAAAACTCTTTACAATGAAAGATTAGTAGAAACAGTTGAAAACATTTAAATACTGTAGAGTTAGATGTGAGTTGTCAGGATCATTAATTCAACCAGCCCAGATTACATTAGCAACATAACCCTTCCTGTTATGTTTCTTGTTATTTGTAATCATATTATCAAGAACACAGTATGACTGTTTAACATCTTTATTTTTCCTCAGTCAAAAAAAAAAAAAAAAAAAAAGTACAAAAATTAAATATCAATCACTTCAGAGCAGGACCAGTTTCTCATTTAGAGCGATCTGTGCTTGGGTCAAGTTAGACAAGTAGGTCACCATCAACAGGTCCTGCAACAACAACAACAAACACATTTTAAATAAAAGTCAAGGATCACATGACCAGGGCCTGTTTCAGAAAGCAGGTTGAGTGAAAACTCAGGTTAGTTGCCCTAGACTCTAATGCAACTAACCCTGAGTTTTCACTAAACCTGCTTTCTAAAACAGGCCCCGAATAGTTTTTTTTTTTTTTTTTTTTTAAGCGCAGGGTAAATAAGAGAAAAGGAGAGAGGACAGCAGGAACAAGAGAGAGCTAAGAGTTAATTATATGTTTCCTGTAATCAAGAGAAACAGGACAATGTGCAGAGAAGAAGCCCAAGAGCAGTAATTATACAAAAGAGTGGAGGTTTGAAGGAGATGCACTAAATCCGAAGAGGAAAAGCAACTGCAGCAGCAGCAGCAGCTGATGAAAACAACTTACATTGATGTTGGAATTAAGCATGTTCTCGAAGTCCTCGGCTGAGATGGTGGGCACCTTATTGACCAGATCCATCAGGAAACGGCCAACGCTGTTATCTGCCGTCACTTTACCAGACTGTGACAGATTGAATGTCATTACAAACACTATCAGCGCAAAACTTAAACACTTCACACACAGACTAGTGATTAATAATAATTTGATTGGCAAGAATTTGAAAAGGAAAACAGATTGTTGGTGGGTTGTGTTTACTCCGCCTGGTCTTTATATAGATTCGACTCACACCAACATTACAACATCTTTAATTCTCACCAGCACATCCTCAATGTAAGCAAGCACGGTGGTTAGCATGTCCTGTATCCTGGCTGCAGATCCGGCCACCTGGGAGAGGTCAGAGGTCAAACCCTTGCTGCGGGTGGGAGTGACACGTGTCCTCTGGAGGAGGTCCACTGCAAACACAGAGATAGACTGTTATTGTCACTGAAATATTCTCTAATATGACAAATTGAACAAGGTCAATTTCAAGATCAGATGTTTTTTCATGGCAACTTTCAAACAGTGAACCTCATTTATTTCTTATGTTCTTACCGCCTATCCTCTCAGTGTCATAGTAGATATACTTGACAGACAGGGGAGTGAACATCACACCAACGGTCTTTCCTGGCACGCCCATCTGTGCACTGTGTGGGAGAGACACACAAACACATTCAAACACACAGCATCTAGCTGATCGCACACAGAAAGAGTTACTGACGGGAAGATCGTCCAACCTGACGTAGGCACGGATGTTCATCTTGCCGCTCTGCAGCGCTGTGTCCACGGTCAGATGAATGGGGTTGGAGGCCTCACGGCTGTAGTACTCATGAATGAGAACTGAATGCTCTGTGATGTCAAATCCTGTAGCATACCTGCAAACAAAGATGTTATTGTTATGAGCAAAGATTTTTTCCTCAACTCAATACAAATGGAAATCCAAGTCTGCTCTGCTGACGCACCAGCCAATGATGACCTCAGTGGGTGAAACCCTCTTGTGGAGCTCGTACATGTTCTTGGCAAACTCCATGTCCACAGCCACCTGTCATCAAAGAGGATACAGATTACACATGGTCCCTTACAAAACGATTTCACTTCCTTACAAGGAACACAGCAGTATGAAAGAGACCTGAGCCATAATCTCTCATTTAGAGGTAGAACAACTCATAACTATCCACGAAACATTGAGATATCAGATGTTTAGCTATTTATCCATCTTGCACCACCATTAGAGAGGCACCCAAGTCATTTTTCAACAACCCAACTATACAGTCAGTTGATAAAAAAAAATCCCACAACAGCTTGTTATAAACCCACAAATCCCTGATCTCAATATCATCGTCTGAGGTTACAAAAAAAAAGTTCCCAAAGATGCTGGGAACTACCTTGTGAAAAATTGAACAAATGTATCTTGGAGATAAGAGTGGTGATCAATTGATCTTTTTAAAATTTATTTTTGCTGCTTTCTTTGCCGCTTATGTTAATTGATGAATAAAATCTTTAACAGAATTGTATTTTCTTTTTGAGGCAAATTCTTGCCTTATCAGTCAATAAGACATCAACTTAAGTATTAAATACTGTGTTAACCTTCTATTTGCTTATAATGGGGACAAATATATCCACTAAGAATAAGATATGAATTTGAAAAGGGTGAAAAGTTTTGTATGAAATCTAAGTTATGTATGAAATCTAATTTATTTCCTCCCTATAGCAAGACAGTATTTGTGACATGGCTGCTTTACCACCGCAGTCGTTCAGTGCAAGTGATAAAATATTGTATCTAGGGATTATCAATGAGACAATAATAAAAAATCATTCATTAACATCATATTGTCAACAACATACCTCATCTTCAGACTCATTGTGGGGGACAGAGAAGCAGTTGGTCACCTCGATAGAGTGTTTGTCGATTGTACCTGAGGAGGACAGATGTTGGAAATAACCTTTACTTCTATTTTCATGTAGTCACCTTAACAGTTAGCTAACTAGCCAGCCAACAGAAGAAACATACCGGATTGTTTTACCGCTAAAATCAGCCTGCAGCGGATCATAACAGTAAAAATACTCATTATCAGACCATAAAGCGTGGTTGATTTTAATTACGGTTAGTATCTTTGTCTATATTGCGGTTGTTAAGGGGCATCCAGCTGTTAAGAGTGATGCTGTTAGCCGTTTAGCAGCCTAGCACCGGCTAGCCGTTTGTCAGGCTAGCGGCAGTTACAGTAACGCCACAGCCAGCATGCGTTAGCAGAGAAGCTAAAATTAGCTAGCTAACCATCACCAGTTGTCAGCGAGAATCAGGTCCGTCTAACGGAGGACAAACAAGTCAAATTTCTACTCACCCAACAGGGTTCCGATCACACGACTCGCTCCTTCATTTCTCCTCTCGTAAGAGTCGCAGATAGAAGCGAGAACGACGGGGTGAATTTTCACCACTGGCCCGAACACCGACATCTTGGAAAAGGAGGAGGACCAAGCGCCGGCTCCGGGGAAAATGTTACACCACCTCCTAGAGGCAGGAGGGCGAATAGCAGACGGACTATAATGAAACACATAGGTTAGAGGTACTGATTATGATGTATGTAAGGAGTGTATAACTTGAATGATTGCTTTTATAACCTATTTAAAGTATTTTTATATATTTAAAATATCTATTTAAAAACACAGCGTCGTTATTGCATAAGTGTAATTTTAAGCAAATATTCAACATGATAAATAAGTTTTTTTTATGTATAATATGGTGCAGGATCTGTGCTTGTTTTGATGTGTGACAGCCGGCGGAGAAGAGGAAGAGGTGACCGGCTCCTCCGCGTGTGTGAGGCGGGCAGGGTTGAGAGGGGCTGGGCTGATGACAGCATCCTCAGCCGCTCAGTGGCTGCGCACACCTGACCGCCTCCATCAGACGCACAGATGATGGAGCCCTCCGCGCTGCCGGGTTGTCCTGTTGCCACCATTTCGCACGACCACTACCCGGCACATGTTCAACAACAGAAGCCTTGATCTTTTTTTATTATTATTATTTATTAAATAGAATAATTAATTTATTAATCTGACTGTTAAATCTTTCAGTGGATGGGGCGTTTTATGTTTTTGCTGTGATCGGATCGAGGTGGTCTTTTGTTTTTTTTCCTTCTCCCCGAGAAGGAAGCAGCGGAGGACTGATGCTGCGTCGCTGGTGAAAACATCAGAAATGGGTTTTATCGAAGCAGCACTGTTGATCCCGATTCGTTTTTCTGACGGTCCCACATCTGCAGGGTCCAAGTCCTCACAAATCTACCAGTTGCTACACTGAGCAGGTAAGGTGCCAATTCTCTGTTTTTGTCTCTTTGGTTTGTGGAGCCTATTGGCTGTCTGACACGCTGGCTGTAAATAGAAGCTATTTCTGATCCATCCATCAGACGTAGTGCGTCATCTCCACTGTCACCATCAGTCTCCTCTGTGCGTCCAAACACAGTGTCCAAATGGAAGCACATCATCCAGATGAGCTCACACAGGACCAGGACTCCATTTTATTTTATGACACACACCGTGTCTCAGTTGCCCACATGCATATTTAACAGTTTCTTAGACTTATGTAAGAAATCACAGCAGGCATGTAGGACAAATCCACTCTCTCTTTTTCTTTTTCTCTCTCTCATACACACAAGATGTTTGTAAAATATGCAGGAAAAAGTGGCTTTAATGTGTAGCTGCTACACTTACAATTAATTCAACAGTGACCAAGATGTTTTTTTTTTTTTGTTTTTTTTTATCAGTCAAGTCACATTTGTATGAGAAGCAGCCTGTAGGTTTTGCTAATGTAGAAAAAATGAATTAAAGGCACAGAGGGGATTGAAAAACTCTCCTGAAGAATCATTTGTTAGTGAATTACTGTGACAGCAAAACAGCTAATCAATGTCACGACTGCATTCGATCACTGTGTTCCTCTGCTTTCATTTCAGGCTTCAGTCAAGCAAACAAATGATCCAATCAATAGCCAGTGGACAGATTCAGCCATAGGGAGGATATCAATAACACACTAATACACTTGATAACACATATACACACACACACACAGAGAGAAGCCATGGCACTGGAGAGCTCGGTGTTCCCCTCCCGTCCGGACTCCCTCTCATTGCCTGTGGAGGAGAAGGCGGAAGGTGGTGAAGAGGTGGAGCTGGCAACCGAGGCCACCGCCTCCACGGGAGTATTCAACCTGTCTGAGGAACTGGGCCACGTCGTCACCACAGAGACGACGCCATCCTCTTCGACCCCGGTCAAGGTCAAGAGGTCATTCCAGGCCAAGCTGGCGGAGCGTGAGGCCAAAGCCAATCAGCTCAGGAAAAAGCAACCAGGGACGGAGAAGGAGAGAGGACGCTTTGGTTGGGGTGAGTAGATGATTCTCAGGGCACAACACAGTTTTTGTAAGAGCTGAATGAAGGTTTACCTCTCTCTGTCTTCCACATTTCACCCATTCCACCTGCAAAGGTTGTGAATCTGGTCTAATTTGGATGTTGGTGCAGTGCTTCACCCCTCAGCGATTCTGACAGCCTTGCACATTTTTTTTCCATCATGCCTCTCCTGTAGCTCTTTGTTTGCTCCAGTTACTCTTGTCTTTACTGTAAATCTTTCTGAACAGTGAAAAACAACCTTTAAATCTAAATCTAAAAACAATTTCTATTAATTTCAGGGAAACAAGGAAAGTGAAAGATTTGATAACATTTGCAGACATGAGTTTGTGGTGTTACACTAAACTATGAGCATACAGCAAGAAATTTATCATAGAAATAATGACAGCTAAGACTCCACTAGTTCTTCAGATATTGATTTAGATGCACACCCCAGGAAATCTGCTGCTACTGTCAGTGTTTGTGACAAAACACCTGAGTACTTTGGTATTTTGCTTTTGTCACAATTTCCGTTTTGGCTCGATGCACCTGCAGTAAAAAGACGACAAAGACAAAAATTCATCATCAATCACCTTCAGGGTTGAGCTCTAACTAAACTCCAGTGTTGTAGCTTTTGTTTTGTGAGTGTTTGATGATGATGCCGTCGTACCTCATCTACTTTCTCTATCTCACTTGTCTGTTTTCATTTCTGTTATCCCTCCTCTCTTTTTTTTTATGAGCCTCCATTTGGAGCTGCAGCTTCAAAGACCACAGTTTGTGTGATTTTGAGGTTTTCTGATGTGATTTAAAAAGTTTTCCTTGAGAAACGTAGACACGTATCACTGCAGGTGTTTTCCACATCTCACATCTTTGCCTCTCCTCTCGTCCCTTTCAGCTCGGACTCGGCGCAAGAGGCAACGTTATGTGGAGAAAAATGGCAGATGCAATGTGCAGCACGGTAACATGCGAGAGACTTACCGCTACCTGACGGACATCTTCACCACACTGGTGGACCTCAACTGGCGCTGCTCGCTCTTCGTCTTCGTCATGGCCTACGCTGTCACGTGGCTCTTCTTTGGGGCCATCTGGTACCTCATAGCCTACTGCAGGTGAGAGTCATTACTGTATTTATTTGAGTATCGATCTTTTCACTTAACCAATCTTATTTTTCTCTTCCTCTAATGAAATTACAATGAGAAGACCCTTGAGACGGAAGATGATGAGTGATGAGACGTTTCTGCAACGATGGCTAAAAAGAAAAGCCACATTTTTTCGTCCAAAAAAGCAGATGACAAAGCAGTATTCACATTACAGTGCGTTTTATCATGATGTGTTATCTCCTCACTAGATGTGTCTGCTGGATCCACACTCTAATTAGCTAACGTATTCGTCTCATAAAGTTTTGACCTTTTTATATCAGTTACAGGCCGTGTGTGTGTGTGTGTGTGTGTACGCAGTGCCAGGTCTCTGTCGGTGCTGCTGCACCTCCTCGGCCACCAACATGGGTCAATAAAAGTCATAGATTATATAAAATACTTAACACCACTTTCATTAATTAGCCCTCCCTTCTCTGGCTGAAGTTGTGCAATCAGGGATGTTAGCCAGCGAGGTGTGTGTGTGTGTGTGTGTTCAGCAGGGAACAGGAAAACCAGCCAACATGATGAAGATACTGTATGTGATGATATATGATGGAAATAACAGCTTTTTGCTGCATCAGGTAAAAGTGACAGCGTGAACGTCAGGTTAATCATTGTGGTTAAATATGATGAATTGGACGGCGTCTGATTCATTATAAGAATTAGCCGAAAGGAGACAGTAAATATAAAGGTGGCGATGAGTCATCTCATCATACACACTGTATATTTCTGCACCTCCTCTCTAAAAATATAAATCTTCTCGCACTCTGTCTATTTTTTCCTCTTGACACCCACTTTGTCTCCCTCCCTCCCTCCTTGTCTTTCATTTTCTCTCACATTATCCTCCCAAGGGGTGATCTGGACCATCTGGGGGACGAGACGTGGACGCCGTGTGTCAACAACGTCAACGGCTTCATCTCGGCCTTCCTGTTCTCTATCGAGACGGAGACGACCATCGGCTACGGCCACCGTGTCATCACCGACCAGTGTCCGGTGGGCACCATGCTGCTGCTGCTTCAGGCCATACTGGGATCAATGGTCAACGCCTTCATGGTGAGCTCACAGACAAGTAGGAGACAGAGAAATCATCTGCAATTAAATTGTCATATGATAAAGAACATTATTAGCTAGTTCCCTTCTTTAGCTAGCTTCTCAATTCAAAGTTATGAAACCTAAAAGGATACAACCTACAGGATATAACTATCATCGTTTAATTAATTAAAAATTTCCGTTTTACATTGAAAGGTTAAAACAACAAATATTATGTAAAAGAAATAACAGTAATTTGGTGCAGATGCTTTTCTTCCTCCACAGTAACATTTACTGTGAAATGCCTGACGAAGCTGGACTCTTCTTGATGACTAGGAATCAATACATCAGTGTCCAGACACCAGAGTCATGTTAATTCATGTTTCTGAGCTGGAAATGTGCCACATGAGCAGCTAATTGATATGTGGCCTGTTCTACTATGCATGTTAAAATGATGGAATCTGAGGTTAATTCAAGTGTCGAAGCTGTTTTGTGGAAAACTGGAAATAGCAAGCACAACAGAAAAAAAGGCAAAAAAAACGTTCAGTCTCTCAATAATTGTTGTGTTATTAATGAGGTTCACGCGGTTTCTCCGTCCAGGTCGGCTGCATGTTTGTGAAGATTTCGCAGCCCAACAAACGAGCTGAGACGCTGGTTTTCTCCAAACACGCCGTCATCTCTCTGCGGGACGACAAGCTCTGTCTGATGTTCAGAGTTGGCGACCTGCGCAGCTCACACATCGTCGGCGCCAACATGAGGGCCAAGCTCATCAAGTCCAAACAGACTCAGGAAGGTGAGACTGAAACGTCACACAGCACACATTTACACCTTAATGAAGACGACCTCTCACCTTCAACTCCTCCTCTTCTTCCTCCCAGGTGAGTTCATCCCTCTGGACCAGACGGACATCAGCGTGGGCTTCGAGACAGGTGACGACCGCCTCTTCCTTGTCTCTCCGCTGGTGATCTCTCACGAGATCGACACCCACTCCCCTTTCTGGGACATGTCCCAGGCCCAGCTGGAGAAGGAGGACTTTGAGATTGTGGTCATCCTGGAGGGAATGGTGGAAGCTACTGGTGAGGAATGGATGAATCATTGTCTTTGACTTTATCTGAAAAAGTGAGATTTAGAACTTTTAGGAAATGTCCCCATTATTATGAGTGATCATGTTGTTTGCATATGAAATGAAACTGTGGATGATGTGCAGATAAAATATCTGTGCAGTGAATGAAAACACAATTAAAGGCAGCTATGCTGAGATGATTACGATAACATTTCAAATTTTATTAAAGTACAGACTAAACAAATAATACCATAAACAATATTTTATTACTTTAGGGTTTTATATGATTTATTGAGGGTTTTCCTCATAATACACACACACACACACACACACACACAAACACTTATGGAACTTATACCTTGCAATTTAATTTGACTGTAAAGTTGTGGTGGCGTCTATATAGCAAATGCATGTTTGGCTGCAACATCTAGAAATGAGCATTAGGAGATTAATCTTGCAGATGCATATAAATATGTGATGTTACAGTAAAACCAGAGCTGTTTGTCCAGAAAGTCCACCCTTTAAGACCTGCCCATTAGAAAATGAAATTCCTTGTCCAGGATGTCTGAGGTTTGTTTGAGAGCTTTTAATCTCGTCTCATGATGTTGTGATTATGGGGGAAATATATACATACATTTACAAATACATATAGAAGAAATCTGGAGCTGCCTTTAAATTCTCTGTCAAAATAATTGAAAAGTTTTGTCAGTAGGTGGAGAGAGCATCTACGTCTGCACACTCAGCCTTGATAAATCATCAGTTATTTGGAAGAATTTGCGATAGATTTGGATTTTTTTCTCCTACAGATGAATATAAACGTTCAGTCGATCCTGATTTACATTAATTTAGTTGGAAAATGATTCAGACCGGAACAGAAAACACATCATTCCCACTTAACACCACCTAATATTGTATTCATGGTTTACCGTCCACACCAGGTCTAAACACAGTCTGGTTCTCTGTGGGCTGTTTTTATCTCATATCACCTCATGTCAGATTCATTGTGAGAGGATAATGCGCTCAGTGTTTCCTCGCTGTTTGGCAGGAACTCAGTGTATCGCAGCTATTCATGATGCGTCTCTGTGAGGTAAAGGTGGCCTGTCAGCCCACTGTAAATATTGATTTCTTGAGTCAGCGTGCTGTGGAGAGCTGACAGTCAGTCATAACTCTGCTGCAGAGAATATTCATATAAAGACAGACTGCAACTTTAATTGTTTGTGACTAAATGGGTGAATTAATTGCATGCGTGTCAGAGATGTAGGTGTGGCGCTCTGAGTGAATGAAAGCTCTTGTGTGCAGGGATGACGTGCCAGGCGAGGAGCTCCTATCTGGCCGAGGAGGTGATGTGGGGTCACAGGTTCAGCCCCATGATGTCTCTAGCTGAGGGCTTCTTTGATATCGACTATGGAGCCTTTCATCACACATTTGAGGTAACGTCTCTCTGAGCAGCTGCTGTGATAAAACCTTGCTAAAGGCTCATTAACAGGATTGTTTTACAGTCTTGCAGAGCTGAGGAATGAAACTGTGGTAACTGACTCTACATCAGGGACAAAAATCTAATATATAAAAATAATCTACAATTTTTTGACTGATTAATTGCATCTTCTGACATCTCTCTACCACAGATAACAAGAACTAAATGTGTTTTGTCCTCATTTTCAGACAAAGTCATGACTTCAGTCAGTTCAGTCGCAGCATTGCCACCATGTGTGAAGTATTTAAGAAAGAAAAACTGTAACAACTCTTGCTTTGTTTTCCCTATTCCTGTCTCCACCTACATGTGCAACCAGAAGCTGAATTCTCACATTCTCTTGGGAGGGGGGGGGGGTTGCAGAACGGCATGCTGGGAAATGTAGGAACTGTGATAAAAGTATTTATATCGTGGTTATTTTTGGGTACGGACAAGTGTGGTACATAACGTGGACCAATGCCACATACTGAAGTTTTGAAACTTTATACACTTGTACACATAACTCAACTGAAAAACACAAGCAAAATAAAAGAGAAAGTGAAATACAGTGCGATAAAAACACGTTGTGCGATGTTTGATAAAAAAGGGAAGGAAGATGAGTTAAATACTTTGACACAATGGAAAGTGTTGGATAAATGGATGCATGTGCCAAATTTCATGATGATCCAATCAATAGTTGTTAAAATACTTCTGACTTACATTAGTGGTGGTTTAGGATCCATCCATCCATGATGTCTATCGCTTCCTTTAAGGTGGACACGCCCTCCTGCTCAGCGCGAGAGCTCTCATTGGCCGCTGCCAGACTTGACGCCCACCTCTACTGGTCAATCTCCAGCCGGCTGGATGAAGAGCCCGCCCTGGCCACGCAGGCGGCCAAGCAGCCAGACGGCGGTTCGGCCAACAGCAAAGGAGGCGAGCCGACCTTCATCGTCGGGGAGATGACCGACATTCAGGAGCAATCAGGACTGGGCGAGCTGAATGGCAGCGTCACCACCGACCAATCAGAATCAGAGGCCTAGAACAGAGAATGTTTACACAGACATCACCTCCACATCTCCGCAGTTTAGTGTTTGCAGATCTTCTTTCAAGGCAAAACAAGTAGTTTTAGACTTGGTTCAACAGTATACGCCATATCTTGTGTTATTGTTCGAAAGGGTTTATTTCTTGATACTTTTGTCTTTTATTTCTTTGTTACAAGTGTACTGTATGTGTGCTATCTCTGGATATGTTGTGTTAGCTCCAATCACCCTTGCCTATATCTACATATAAATGACTATGAAATACTATGCTTCAGGTGGTTTATCTATGGACTGAGGACGAATATTAAACAGATAGAGATCGTTTGTAATAAGATGGATGTTTGGATTGTTCACACACTAAATAGGTAGATGCTTTATTTTCACCTGCGCATGAGTATCACTAGATGATATTGAGGTGTAGATTGAAATAGTAGAAACCTCATCTTTCTTTAGATACAAAGATTGTTCTAAGATTTTACTGTAAATGAATCAGGTGTTAATCAGGATGGTAAAAAAAATAACACCAGCCTAAATCTTTGTCCACCACAAACCATCGTCATCTGGTGAAAGAAGTGTTGAGGCTGTTGACGACAATAATAAGCTGGTTTCCTGCCCTGAGTGTAAATCATTTCTTAATTTCAGGAGACGCATAACGTCACATTTCTTAAAAAAAAAAAAACAGTGATACGAATTTCCTGACATTCCTCACATTATAACACATTTTGGTGACTATAGGTATCTATCTTTAAAACCTTTAATGTAGAGACAGGTTAACACTCCTGTATGTCTGTGGCTTTTGTTTCACGTACAACGTTTGTAGCACAACAATCATCTGTCTTTTCTTTTATTTGTTGCCTCAGCCGAGTAGAAATGAAAAGCACAACTGTGTCCTGCTCAGTTCAGCTCAGACTCCTCCTGCTTCTGCTGCTGTGTGTATATATATGTGTATATGTGGCCATTTTTACTTGATGTTTTTAATATTTAGTATAATATCACATCGATTAGAGTTAATAAACAATATTATATTGCAGCAACAGTCTCAGATTGTGTGTTTTTCTGAGGATGAAACCTGATTATTTGTACGTATACAAATAAGAAATACTTTCTAATAACAGTACATTTTGCTAGTATCTCTTTAATTATACTATGGAGTTTTCAGAAGTGTACTAAAGTATTTTATGCCACTTTATTCACTATATTTTTACTCCACTTCATTAATTTTAAAGCAATATTCATTTGCTACGTCACATACACACACATAAATAATGTGACGACTTGTGACGACAATAAGAATAGTAATAATAATAATAACATAATAATCTGCATAATAATCTGAAATTTTGAATTACGAAGGATTATGACACAATCTACCAAATCTAATCAGTGTTGTGTAAAGTCAACATTCACACTCCTCCATCATTAGAAACTGAGGCTCCTTAAAAAAGATTTACACAAGGACTCGTCTTCTAATAGTAAAAGTAGATATAAGAGGATGGAAATAACTCTGTTTCAAAGGAGAATGGCCACACATTACTTAGTACTTAAAGTAAAAAAGTAAAGGGGAACATGTCACTGTCAGTTTTAATCATACATGCGTAGCCACTTTTACCTATTTTATACAGATGAAGCTAGTTGGTTTATAATGGTGATTTATGTTAATCTGAAAAAGAAAAGTAACAATATTATCTAGTGGAGAAAAACGTACAATATTTAATCCTGTTAAGTTGTTCTATGATGAGCTCTATTCATTTGGAAAGAAACACATTTTTATGATTTATCTCCTGATGCTCTTCTTTAAACAAAATATTTTTTCCCTCTCATTTGTGAACGATCAATCATTGATTACCTATCAGGTTAGCGTTTGATTAATGGCAGAAATAAAACTTTTATCTGTGTCTCATGCGAAGCCTCATAACGTGATGTGTCTCATTACAAATTCAGGGCTGGATCTTGGTGCCAAGAGAAGTCAGCATATTGGGTTACTAGGCAGAATCCTGGCTGTAAAAAAAAAGGAAAAAAGAAAAGGAAAAAAAAAAGAAAAAATGTCTTTCTATATTTTGGCGGCTAGATGGCGATAAAGATCCCACAGGCATCTTCCTCCTCCAGCCCTATTGGTGTGTAATGAGATGGGGTCCCCAGCTCAGCTGTCTCCTAGGCAACCAGGGCTGGGGACAGGGAGAGGGCAGAGTGTGTGCTTGTGTGTGTGTGTCTGTTTGTGCGTGTGTGATAAAGTGTGTTTGAGCTGGACTTTTCACGACTGATGGCTGAGTTTATGCGGATTGTCAGAGACTTAATTTGACGTTTGAGCTGGATGTTTGTCTGACGATGGATGACGACGATGATGCTCGACAGTGACCTTCAGCTACAGAACAACCAATGTCCTTGACACTGAAAAATAAGTTTTTAAAGGACACAGGCACGTTTTAAATTTTGTTTGCACCTGTCATCATAAAACTAACTCATATATCACATAAAAAGACAAGTTTTAGCCTCTATATTAATTTGTTCTTTTAGACTTTTTAGTCTAGTTCACTAAAAATGAGGGAAAAAAATGGACAAACTGAAGGATTAAAATGTATTTCTAGAGTTAAATATGATTTATTTCAGGGTGCAAAAGTATAAATGTAAGTTTCAATAGTTTTCCTGGTGATTTTCAGTTGCCACAGAGTTCAACCCTGTGTGTCATTTCCAACTTCTAATTATGATTTTAATGAGAGGCTGTTTTGCATGAGCCCCGCTGAGCTGAAATCAGTGTTTCTCTGGATGCAGGGAAGTCATGACAGTTTGGTTTCAGTCTCAGCAGACGGAGGAGGAGGTGAGGAGAAAAAAAAAAAATTAAAATAGAAGAAATATAATAATAACCTTCATGACTCTGACCATCAGTTTCCTGGGGCAACATGGAAATGTTTTATGCAAAATAAGACTGAAACAAAATTGAAACAAGTTTTTGGAGCAAATAGAAATCCAATTTTATTTCCAATATCCAAATTTTTGACAAAACCTCCTCAGGTTGTGTTTTAAAAAATAAAGGCACAATGATGGGTCTTCCTTGTGTAGTGATGTTACAGTGAATATAAGAAGAGCACAAACCTGAGACAAACATCACAACAATGAGCTTCATGACTGTGATGAAACCACAGAGAATTACCTCCCGACTCTGTGGTGTAGCATCTTTCAGCTCATTGTTTTGCAAATCAAATCAAATCAAAAACACAAAGGCTCGTACAAATCCACTCTACAGAACAAAACAACTAAGACACAAAGTTAGCGATTTTAAACACCTAAAGGATCATTCGGCAGGTTGAGGACCGTATAGTTTACTTCGGGAATCGGTATCAAACCATTTGCCAAAATGGTTCAAGCCAAGATCACCTGAGTGCATAAATAACCAACTGTTTGGATTTACAGTTTGTTGCAGCAAAAATGATCACTTCAGGGAGGTTTTAAGTTGAAGTTTTGATGGATATCCTGGTCCACAGTTCAGGTTTATGCCTATTTTTTTTTTCAGCATCCAGTAAAACTGCAGTTCCTATGATGTTTTGACAGTGCAGCTCAAAGAGTCCTGTGCACTGTGGCTGTTGAATACTAATACTGTTAAGCGCCCTGTTAAGAATATGAACAGAATATTGAATAAATGTAAAACTGTTATTTAGGAAGCTGCATGTATTTTCAAAACAATGCTAATATCTCCAGATTTGATAAAAACCCTAAACCTCCAACTTTTAGATAGAAATGGATACTGGTTTTTACATTTCGGTATGGAAATGACCGCATGCACTGGAGAACACAAAAAAAGACACTTTAAGTTTACAGGGCTGCTCTGAGTATTTCTCCTGCTGTTTTTAATTGCCCACATTCACAACTGTTTCCTCTGTGGAGGAACCACAAGGCTCCACTTTAACGCTCTGAAGCCACCGACCTTCATCAAGACTCAAACAACTTTAGTCAGATCTTTACTTCTTGCTGCAGTGCTGATGTGGAAACCAGGCAACAACACCTCTGGTATGTGTAATGAGTTCAATCTAATGTGAGATATTCACCCTGCCAAACAGCTGCTCTAAGAATAAGCACAATTAAAGCTCACCATGTAGGTGACGTATAGAAATATTTAATGTAAATCTCACACCACATATTCCCAGACGGTATCAAAAGACCGCTCCACCTCCAGAGTTGAGTTGTGGCTTTTTGTGGAGGTATATCTTTAAGCCTTTTAGTCCACTATTTTAAAAGTACTACATTCGATAAGTCAGCCCCCCCATGTGATGTAGAGATGAGCTGAGAAAGTTGTTAGATCACCTACTGTAACATGCAGCAGCCAATGAGATGGGTCACAAACATGGCAGAGTAATTTACCGTCAATACCACTCAACCACAGCAGGCTGATACTCTTTCTAAGAAAATATCAAGCCCACATCCATACAATTGTAAAGTGACTGATACTGGAAACAGTCTTCTTCTAGAAGAAAAGCACAGACAGTTAGATTTAACCATGAAACATGAAAGGCAACATAGTTGGTTGAACATTAATTGGTTGAGTTTGATGCACAACAACAATGTGGTTTTAATTTCCAAGAACAACTCGCTGTGACTTCCAAGTACAGATACAAACCACAGACCCACTTCTGTGTAAATCTCACATTGAGCCAAGTATCTGGTGATCTGGTCTTGAGCAGAGCTCATTAACTTTGAGTTTTACTCAGGTGCGAAACCAAAACAAGCATCAACAACTTTCAGCTCGCATCGAAGTCTATTCAGGTCTACATTCGATTATTTCAGTCGTTACAGCGCTCAAGGAAACAGATCTCAGATCTACAACTTAAGCTAATATAAAAGTCTGATTTCAGGAAGAAGGAACATTTAAAACCAGCAAAAGGCAATGAATGTACATCTGCAAGGGCTCAAGGTAAGGGCTGTTACTGGGTTATAGTAGCGAATACACCAAACGGGTATAAAATTATAATGTTTGAGGTTCTAGAAATGCAGAAAAAAACTAATAAAAAGTATTTTTTAACCCTTTATTATTCTGTTTTGACCAGTATTGACCTCCTCCTGACCAGCGTCAGGACATCACCTCCTGTTTGACTGAGTTGTTCTATAAAAGCATCGTGCACAGAACTATACGGTTTATAAACGGCATAAGTTACTGTATGTTACCATAGAGATGCGTATCACTGGCAGTGCCTTGACAGTGTGACAGGAAGTGGGAGAGGAGCTAATAGTGTTTCTGCCTGGCAGCGTTTGAAATGACCAGACATCACATGTGTATTTAGACTAAAAATACACACTCTGATTTGTACCAACTGTTTCTGAACATCACTCGCTGTGTCTATAAGATGAGGATAAATATTATTATTATTAGATACATCAGAACTGTGTATAATACACTCTCAAACATCTGCACCAGCTGTGTACTTTGACCTTGATGCTATGTGACGTCAGCTGCATGGAAAAACAGCAAAAGAGAATGAACTACATACAGTGTAAAATAAAAGTTCAGGCTGGAGAAGACACCAGGACTCTAATGAAAGGCTTGAACCAGGTTGTGCAGGTGTGAACCAGTGATCTTCTGTTAAAACTTGAAATGTCAACTTATTCTTAGGGTCGAGATGAATGATGGTTAGGCTGAAATCTGAGACTTTCCTGCTGCATGGAAATTAAATCTTCACTGATTTATTTTGAAAAATCTGAAAAATGGCATCATAGTTGTAGGAAATATCGCAGAAATTGCAAAGAAAAAAAACATAAATATTGCTCATATACGTATCTATCTCATGTTCATATTTTATTTGATTTTTCATGCTTATGGTTATATTTCATGTTTTTCAGTTGATATGTTTCCAAAAGAAATGCTATTTTGATTCATGTTTCAGTCCTGTACATGTGGCAGAATTGACAATAAACTTGACTTTCACATTACGGACGTTATTTACATTTTATATTGAGACTATATCTGACATGGTTTATGGCCGCTGCAGTGATAAAACATCTTCACGCTTGTCTTCCTCTTCTGTCATATCTTATGCAAAGATGAAACCATATTTTCTACATTAGTGTCAGATGGTATGAGCAGTTTAAGAGTTAGATATAGTTAATCAGTGATCTGCTGTAAAATTGTGGAAGGACCTGGACTTCAGGTTTTAAACTACAGGAAGAGACAATGAGCTCGGTTGAACATATGTTGCTGAATTTGATGCATGACAACGAAGTGCGGTGCCTTCCAAGTACAATAAGCCTGCTCAGCAGATCCGACTGTACGTTGGCACTGAGTGTGAGTCGACTACAGCACATGTGTGGTTTGCACATTCAGCTGTGTGCTGCAGATGTAGTGTAGGCTCATCTTTAAACTTGTTGGGACGTCCACTGGCTGTTCTCGACCAGTTAAAGATTGGATGATAGGACCATCTCCAGGGGGTCATGTCATGGTTGCGTGATGCCAGTCATTCCTCTGAAACGAGGGATCCCTCCGAGTGAAGCAGCATGTCACAGTTGGCACAGGAAGGCCTGAGCCCAGCACATTTAATTAGCCAAGCTGTCTTGGCATTGGATGGGAGGGGGACACACACACAGTGACGAGTCATCAACATCACCAAGGGCGCGGTACCGCTCGCTGCCGTACTGCTCATCAAAAAACTTAAAATGGGATGCATGGGCGTTTCTGCACAAATCTGTCACTGGGATTAAAAATAAAATAAAATAAAATAAAACAGGAGCAAAAAATAGTGTCTATAAAAACACATGGTGCATTCCTGTCAGGTTTTTCTCTCATGCAATGTAATTATCATTCAAGTCGGTATGCCAGATTTGAAAGAAATGAACAAAAATGACTGTTGCTATGAAAGAAAAAAGCAAAGTTAGTGGAAACAGTTTGGAAGAAACCATTCTGCCATCCCTGTCTCTGCATGTGAGCATGTGAGCAGCCCACCCCACCTCAGCTGTTAGTGAGGAGAGCCCAGTCCAGGCAGCCAGCAACCAGCGCGTCTCTGCCTACCAATAGGCATGCTCGGCTCCAGCTCTGTGCAGTGCTCTCAGTCTCAGCAGCTGAAGCGGGGCGCAGGGGAAACTGCGACGGCCGCGCCAAGCATCTTCCCAGGTATGCGTCTCTCTCTCTCTCTCATGTCGGTACGCCCTTTTTTGCAATGCTATGGCATCCTTGCTGCACGCTGTTTTCCTGCTCTGTGGTTTCTTCTTATTTCTAGGGAGGGGTGGTGTTGTTGCTGCTGCTGCTGTTGTGTATGTGTGTGTGTGTGTGTGTGTGTGTTTTTTTGCCTTAATATATAATATTTTATTCCTAATATCTGAAGCTGATGTAGCTCTCACGGTAAACGCAGGGAGGGAGAGGTGAGGTAGAAGAGGATCTGTGGTAAACACTCACAGTCTCAGCGAAGACGCATCTGCAAAAAAAAAAAAAAAAAAAAACTCCGCGCGTCAACTTGCACACACCTCAAAATGTTCGCCCTTCGACACATCAGCGCCGCTGCTGCTGCTGCTGCTGCTGGAGGAGGTGGTGGTGGTGTTGGTGGAGACGAGGCGGGGATGTGCGTGCATTTTTATTAAAAAAAAAAAAAATAATAATAATAATAAAAATTGCGGGGTGTTATAATGTGGCCAAGCGGTTTTCGTCAAAACATGACCGTTGATTGAATTTATTAATTTTTTTTTTTGAATCAACTTGCAGGTTGAGTAATTGTAATTCATTTACCAGACTTGCAGGTTCCTGTTTTTAAGGAGACACATTTGGGGGGAAAAAATTCATAGCAGTGGATTTTATGTAGGCTGTGCCATATAACACTGCAGCATGCAGGCTATATAGCAAGGCTACAGCAGGTCATGCTGTATCCATGCACAGACAGCCATTCCTCCTACCACTGATGTATTATTGATAGCTATGTGTTATGATACACGGGATCTATTTCACATCATTATTCATTCATACTGTGAGTTTTCATAAAGACGGTGAGGCAGGTGTTTTTAAGACAATCTGATGGACTCAGTCAACTCATAGTGTTCTCAATTATAAATGTGCTGAACTTGTGCTTTAAATGAGTTTGCATAAGCAGTTTTTTCTTCTTCTTCTTCTTATGATTAGCCTGATCTGTGGTCGCTTCTGTTTTTTCCCTGTCACTAGGTAAAGTACACTCCCTCAGCAGTTAGGGTGGTGCTGCCTGCTAGTGCTGATGTGTTACAGTGGCCACTACCTGTGCATGCAGTCTGTTGAGGCCTCAGCTCCTGGGGATGGAAATGATGTGGATGTGGGGCTTATTTTATATTTTTTCAAAAAAAAAAACTTAAATCTTTTAAGTTTTAAAGTAAATTAAGACTCAACCTCCTGACATGAACACAGGAAAGTTAAATACTAATAAACACAATCTAAATGGACTCAACTCCCAATAGAAGTGATTATCAATCTAATGATTAACATCAATATCAACTTCTACAAACAGTTGACCTTATTGGTACGTTACGGTTGTGGCAGGCAGCACACAACGCTGTCCTATCTATAGGGTACGTGTAAAAATACACGCGTGTTGCAGTTATTAATGGTAGTTTTGTTGTTGCTATGCAAAAGGAAAAAAAAAAGGCTCATGTGCCATATTTCCACTGCAATCATCTGAGCTGTGACCTTGTCAAAAAAGGGCCACGGTGCGTCTGGTTCACTCTGTTTCTCTCTGATCACACTCTTTGTTAAAGGTAAAGGAAGATACTTTTTTTTTTCTTTTAACAGAAGTCCGTCTTGAAGCGGTCATGACTACTTCCTGACTCAGTAAAAACCTCTGAGCTGATTTTTTTTTTTTTTGCTGCATTTTTTTTTTTCACCAAATCATCCGCTGTCTCCAGTTGAGGAGCTGTGAGGGATAGTTGGAGGATTTACACATCAGACGCTGTGATTTCAGGATGTTGATGTGTTTTATGTTATTTTAGGCTCTTACTGAAGTTACTGAAGTTACAGTGATGTTCATCTATTGGCTCATTCATTTCCATGTGTTGTCCTTGAAAAATATGGTCACACACACAAAGCGTGGTCCTGAAGGGGAGTTTTTTTTTTTTTTTTTTTTGGCTGAGCCTCATACATGTGGTTAGTATCAATAATTACAGACATGATCTGGTGTGTTATAGGGAATAACATGATATGAAATAAGCTCCTGTGCCTGCATCAACTCTCAACTGCAAAGTGCACAAAGTTATGGGGTGAGAAATGTTAAGGTCACCTTAAGGTCAAGAGAACAGAGAGGGATTTTTTAAAAATTGTTTAGATAAAATTACATTGTACAGTATAGATATTTTTGAGTCAGTGATAAAACAAAATAATTTACTGGTTTTAGTAGACTGTTTTAGTTTTTTTTTTTAACAGTGTCCTCCAGTTTGGAGCTGCAGTGATTAGTCAGATCAATCAGAGAGAAAATAAACAAGCAGCTATTTCTATTTGCTGTTTCCATCCTCTTACACAATGTGTTTTTTCTGCTTTTTCCCTGTATATGTTCATAGATTAAATATATATTAGAGTTGGAGAGTCACTTTGTGATGTATATTAAACAATTAATCTGTAAAATAAGAAGCTTATTTATCCCTAATAAGCTGCAGCGCTAACCTAATTATTGTTAAAAGTCTAATAAGCTGCAAAATGAAGTTAAAAATCTTTATGATTCCTTAATAGCATTTAAACATGCTGATTTGTTTTTACGATTTCTGTTGATGTTGCTGATAGCAAATTGTTCACTTGTATGTTACACTGTGTTTCCTGTAGTCGTGTATAACTAGTTTCTAAAGGTTTGAATGTTGCGTCAGAGATATAGTGTGTTGCTGTGAAGCAACTTGACGAAGCGTCATGTTAATTTTACGTTTGACTCATGGTATGTGTATGATTCACCACTGCACTCGTCTTTTAGGAGAAACCTTCATAATGAAAAATGAAACATGATTAGCCAAAACGGTAATGCGTGCAAATCCTTTGATCGCTGTGTAACTGTTTTACAAGCCGTCTACTGTCATCTCCGGCCAGGACACACTGCTATAGCCACTAATGAATATATGAGATGGGCAGGAGCTTGATGTGTGTCCGCACACATGTAAACACAGACACACACACAAAAGAGGAACTTCTGGTTCAGAGCATCATCTGGTTCAGGTTACAGTTCAATTGCCCATAAAATACCCTTATTTTCCTTTTTAAAAATAACTGCTGTTTCATAATTCATCTAATACTTATTATGACAGTCGATTCATTATTAAACAACTTTTTGACTTTAACAAAATAAGAAATTTAATGACATCACCTTGACTTTCTTAAACTTTCATTGGACTGTTTTTACCACCTCCTGACATGACACGAACCAAACAATCAATTAATTGAGAAAAATGTGTGAATCAACCATTAAGAAATACACAGTTACACTGTATTCGCCAAAGACCAATATATAATCTGCTTTATGGAAACTATAATCACGTCCACACCTGGTGTTGTAGTCTGCAAATTTCTGGTTTAATTGCCTTGATTTAATGTATAACATGAAATAAATAAAATAGAGGATCTAAAATACTATTATTTTTTTTTTTTATAATGATGAATCAAACGGTGAATACTTGATGCAGATTTCTAGAAATATGGATCATGTTACAATTTAACATTATATCTTTAACTATAGATAAAAGTTTTCAGTGTTTTTTTGACTTTTTTGTTATCGCTGCAACTTAGACTTCAACTTTAACCTGAACTAAATGAATCAGAGGCTGAATCACTTTAATTACACTTTATAAATGTATAATATTTTTCCTGATGTCATTACAAGACATTACATTATACGAGAAATACAGGCAACTTCTGAACTTGCACACTGACATACTGCACAGACATAACGCCTAGTGTAGATTATATTTAGTCATTTATATTGAATATCCATTTTCCTGTCTGTGGGCATGCAGCTCTATTAAGTTAAGCTGGAGATAAAATGTATGATGCAAACTATTCTGACAGAGATTACCTTAATAGTATCTGACACAGAGTGAGGTACTTAACCTTTTTTTTAACTTTATGTATAAGAATTTCTTTGTAGTTTATTCTTGGTTATTGGAAGTGCAGCATTTAATATCTACATGCATAAAATAGTGCAGATGTCTAAACGCAGCTCTCAGTGTCTGGAGAGCAATAACAGTGATTGTATTGACCGATGACAAATGTTCCTCCCAGAACCTGCTTCAATGAGGATAAATCACATTTTTCTCTGTATTTATCTCAGACAAAGGGGAGAGAAATCATTACGTAGGCAGTTGCTTTATGGACAGGAACAACTCTCAATCTAAGCAGTTCTTACTTTGGTAGATTGTAACTTGTCTTTAGGAGGAGTGAAGGGTGTGGCTACTAGGAGATTTTCTTGCGTCTAGATTTGTACAGAAGTTTAAAAGCCAAATGTGTTCAGGAGTAGGGTTAAGCGTGGTTTGGGCTCTAACAAATGACTGCTGCAAATGACAATGGGTGTGGTTTGAAGGAGGCGTGGTTTGCTCGGGTCTGCAAGGCTGCAGCTGAAATGCTTCTGGAGAATTTGTTCAGTGTTGAGACAGTTGAACTGGACTGTGCCACGGAGTGAGAATAATAATAATAATTTTTAAAAAACGCCATCTTAAATTTGGCAGCATGCACCTTTAAATATTTAATTGTACCTTTTAGAGTTGCCCTTGGACACAATAATATCTGCTCAAAATACCAAGTTATGTTTAGCACATGTTCATGTTTGATTTAGAGGAAAACTCACTGATCTTTCAACACAGCACGTGCTGAGGAAGTCATGAATTAACACATCTGGGCAGGTGACGCAAACATCTGGGTTGTGTTGAGGACAACATCCTCGAGCTGCATGCAGAAATAATCTTTTCACGTTACCTCTTCACTCCCCTGTCCTCTCCTTAGTGATGGCCTCTGCTGAGCAAACGTGCTCCAGCTTCCACCAGCAGCACTGCGCATAAGGCAACACACCCACCTTTGCCCTCCTGCCCAGAAGTGAGAGACACCACCATGTACAGCGTGGAGGACCTTCTCATTTCGCATGGATATAAATTGCCCAAGAGCGGCCCTCCGTCTGCCACGCCTTATGACAAGCGCCCTGCTGATTGCCAGCGTGAACTTGTGGACAACAGGGCTGGCCGGGGGTACACTGAATGGGTATGAGGCGGACCGGGGGGCATCTATCACGGGGATCTACGGCAGCAGGCAGGCGCTGGTAAAGGGCTACCCCGCCACAGACGAGAGCGGGGAAAGGAACCAAAGGAGAAAAGAAGTCGGCATTGGTATCCTAGGTGACGCTCAGCCCTTGGGTGATTCTCTTGCCACAGATAGTGGGTGAGTGTTTTTTTCCCTCTCTTTTGCAATCCCCCACACCCTTTACCTTCTCTTTTTTTCCTCTCCCCTCCTTCTCACAGGGGCCCTTCGGTATTGCATGCAAAACTGAGTCTGCACTGCGCAGGGTTTTTTTTCCTCTCTCCTCCTCTTCCCTTTCCCCTCCTTTCTGAGCTGCAGAACACTGTGGCTGCAGCAGCACCACTGACATATCTTATGCTAGGATATAAGGAAATATGAAAGGTGGCTTTGCGCTCGTTTGAGTTGTTTACATGCCTGAACAGAGAGGTGGTTGGTGTCTCTGTGGAGCCCACCCATGCATGGGTATCGTCTCCACAGCCTCCACGAGGCAGGCAGATGTAAACAGCAGCACTAGACGGAGAACAAACTGAGGAGGACTGAACATGCCTCAAGACAGGCGCGTAATCACTCCACTGTAAACACTGGCACACTGAATCACGCCCAGCACGTGCTCTGTGATGTAAGCATGTTGCTGGGCAAGTGTGCACAGCGTGGCTCCCCTCAGCCATACAGTAGCATATGCTGCTGAGGATGATCCATTGACATTGCTGCTTAAATGAATGAGTACAGTGACTAACACAGTGATTTAGTGCAGTGCAGATGTGAAATGCAGCTCTTGAAAAGGATAAATGCAATGTATAATTTTTCAAATAAAATCTTATTTTATTACTTACTGCACTTGATATTGAACAAACCTGCACTGTAAAATATATTTAAGATACATTTTTATTTTCATATTTTTTGTTTTTTTTCCTGTGGTCAACTGATTTACTTTATTTGAAAGATGTGATGCTTGTATTTGAATTTCAACAAGGATTTAAAATCCACACGCCCTCGTTCCATTGTAACTGACTGCTGTCACGATGGCTTATAACATGCGCAGATTGTGACTGATGTGACCTGGGGATATTCATGGATTTCTCCAGCATTTCCCCTCTTCATTCAGCAGTACCACAGCTACTTGAGGATATTAAAAAAATCAAATTACAGTGTGATTTAACAAAAATGACACAAAGAAGTGAAGCTCTGATTTTTTAAACTTAATCTGTTATGATTAAGTGCGCCATTTCTAAGATAATTGTTTTGGCAGTGCTATGTGCATTACAGAGGTAAATATGGAACCGTAACTAAAAGTATCTCCAGGCAGCGCTCCTTTATCACACTACAGTGGAACCACTTTTTTGAACCTGCCAACAGTCACTCGTCACACAGTTGCCATTTTATGTTAGTTTCATCAACCATTTTTTTTTTAAATCACAGGAATACTTGTGTTACATTTTTGCCCTAGCAACAATCTAAAAAGGTTCACTTCTTCTGATTTTCTCCTTAATTGTGTTTACTGTAAGAGGGTGGAGCAGACCAACATAAAAGTCAATGCTGTATTTAATAAAAAACAACATTTTACTAACCAAATAATGTTATCAGTTAAAACGAGGTAAAGTTTTGCGTCAGCTCAGGTAATGGGATGTTTTTGCTTAGACTTTACACGATCGCTGTCCAGATGTCCAGCTCAGTCTAAGATAAGGTCAGCACAATTTCATATGCAGATCATATTGCAGTAGCATCACAATTTCATGGTGTCTTTAAGGGACTTGGGAGTCGCTGACTCAAGCATTTCTGTCTCATATGTGCAGGCTCTCCTTGATTAAGTGGTGTTGGAAAGCAGATACTGCCAAAGCCAAAACACATGCTTAAGACTGGCATAGACATGTCACTCCAAATATTTATCGTCATCAAATCTGTGCTGCTATATTTTACTGTCACATAAACTGAGATTAGAATTGTGATATTTTTTGTTGACTGCAGATACATGTATCAAATACTACTTGCAAGTAAGGTTTTTTACTCAATCACATACAATAATAATGACTCGCAAAGGCTTTTGTTTTTATCTGTGTCTAAACATAATAACTATGTGTCATCCTGCAGCCCTGTAACTATTAACAGAAAAGTCAAGCGTTTGCAAATGTCAAACTAATTTCAGATTCCACCTCTGTGGCTGTCTTATTGACGCTGAAATTTTCTGTCTTCATAGGTTCTACGATGTTCCCAGTTTGACTTATTCAGAGCCACTGAGCCATGATGAAAGAGATGTTTCCTACTGGCGGAGGCGAGGCCAGGACTTCAGCATCCTCCTGGACTATGCTGATGGCAGGGAGCTGAGGGCCTCTGCTGGCGCATGGAGACCACAGGCCCTGCTCTCAGTGGAGGACCACAGGGCGGAGCGGCGAGCGCAACAGCTATGGGAGGACATTTCCTGGCTAAGGGACCCAGATGCAGCCCCTGGTCAGTTGAGGGTGACTGGGGAGAGGAAGTGCCAGAGTCTTGGTACAGAGGAGTGGAGGCCTGCTGTGGGCCTGGGAAGGCAGTTGTCAGATGGGGATGGGGACAGGTGGGCTCAGGAACAGTATCGCTTGAGGACACCTGAGGGTTTTTTTCACCCGAGAACTAAAGCAAAGTCTCAGTCTCTCCCCAGAGTTTTGTCACCTGATGGATTTGATGGCAGAGAGCTCATTCCATCCAGGCCAAGCCTACCTGATAGACAGAGGATAAGCAGCACTGTCTTCTCTGGGCCCTATAGTAGGTACATCTATAGTGGTGCTCTTGGCAGGGAGCGTTGGGGTAGGAATGCTGGGCCGAGCAGCCATGTTGCACTTTTACCAAAGCCCAGGTTCAGCAGGCCTTTAAAGCCTCCGTCATATGAGATTCACCAGCAGACTAGGGGTAGCGCAGAAATGCTTGCTATAGACCAGGGTGCAAAACAAAAAGACAGGTCTATCTATTATCCAAGGGGTGGGGATCTGAGACAAGACTATTTCGCACAACACTCTGCCATCTCTGGGGTGGAGCCCCCCGGCTACATCCCACCACCATCTTATAAAAGAGCCCCACCCCCAAGAGCAGTTTCAATCAACCGCAATGAAATGGCAAACCTAAGATGGAGGGCAGAAGCTCTGCAAATGCACAGCTCAGATCCAGGAAGATGGTTTTCCAGACAGTCAAGTATTTCATGGCTGGAGCATTATGGAGATCGTGGAGCGTCCTATCGAAAACAGGTACTTTCTGGACATGAAGAACAACCAGGTCATGCCCGTCAATTACCCGCTGAGGAACCAAGAGTGAAGCAAATCTCAGGAGGGCCTGGTGGAAATTCTCTCACTGACTCAGACAAGATCCGTAACATCAAAGAGATTCCATCTGCTAAGACTTTAGGACAATCTACACATGATAGTGCCTTTCCTCCCCAGCAGGGGCCAGCTCTCAATACTGACGGCCGTAAAACAGTTCCTAATGACAATGACAGCAGTAATCGATGGTGCAACAGGGGAATGAACAAAAAAAGTGACAGTGTAGGTCCAGAACAAAGCCGTACTCCATTTTTTCCTTCATCTATTCTGGGTAAACCACCACCTCCTCCATGCAAGCCGGCTGACCAGGGTGTGTCTGAAACTGTGACAGAAGTAAAGAAGGTGGAACAACCGGATCCACCAGAGAAAGATAAATCCAAGAATCTAAAAAAGAGACTTAGTGAGACAATTTTTTGTTTGGTGTCTGTCCCTGTTACTCCACAGCTCAGTGGGACAATTCGTGATCAGAATAACAACAACGAGAAGTCACCAGACCCTGCAGATAGTCCAAGTGACAATAAAACTGGCCACTTAACAAACCAAAGTCTCCAAAGCACATCTTCAGCTGAAGCAGAGCTGCAAGCACTCACTGGTAGCATAGCGAGCAGCAAAACAAGCAGTCGAGCAAGTAGTAAAATGTTTAAAAGAGTATCTTGCAGACCCCCTAAGATAAACCATTACAAGGAGCTGAAATTATCGGGATCCTGGCCTGCAAACCAGTATCGAGACCAGGAGACACAAACTAGCCCAGAGGCCCGAAAACCTGCCCCTGAAAACAAGGAAGCACAACAAGAACCTGTCCCTCCCGGCACTGAAGTCCCTCCTGACAACAGCAGCGTAGTGGGCACTGCCTTCACTTTTCCTATCAAGGGAGTGAAGAGCCTAAAACTGTCGAGTAACAGCGCTTTCTCCCTGACAGCCACCTTCTCCAACCAGCTGAACAAGAGCACAGCTCAGCAGCCAGCAGTACCCCCCTCAGGAAATGTGGAGGAGACCAAACCAGCAGCAAACAGTGGGCAGGAGGCATTTGAGCAGTACTTACTGAGACCGGCCAGCCAGCGACCATGGGATGCTGTCAAAGAACTGGAGACCATCAAAAAAGAAGTCCAGGAACAACAGCAGCAGCAGCAACAACAGCAACAGCAGCAGCAGCAGCAGCAGAGCAACAAACAGCCCAGTGTTGACAAGTGCATAGAGGACCTCAATGAGGCCTACAAAGACATCTTGGAACTCGGCACTGCCAGCAATAAAGTCCCAAATGGTTCTGTACAAATCCCTGAGCGTATAAAAATCCGACTGACATCAGAACCTCTCAACAAGCCCAGCAGCCTTAGGCGCAGTGCAGTAAGCTGGTCTGTTGACCCAGAATACAGGGAAGTCAAGAGCGCCTTCTCCAGGCCTGCAACAAAGTCAGTAACCTTCAGTAAGCAGCTTAGGGAGGAGCTCCCTGTCCCACCCCGGGAGACAGGCTTCAGAGAATACAGGGTTGTTGCGCATCTTTCGCGCAGACGGAGCAATGATGGCAGGACAGTAAAACTAGACCTGCCCGATGAGCCTATTGAGACACCACTTTGTGACTTCAGCCCAACAACGCACACCACAGCAGCTGAAGTGCCATGGGCAGATAGACAACCCATGCAGGATGCCTCTACACTCACTAGTCCTCCGGATTATGAGGACATATGCCAGGCTTTGCGTCAGTCCAGAGATCCAGCGGATGTCAATAAAGCATCCACAGGCAATTCCAAACCTAATGACGCAGAGCCTCTTCAAGATCTCAGTGTTGATTCAGAGGAGGAATGCCCTATTTGTAAACGAGAGCTTGAGAATCAGATGAGACAGGGCCCATTGCCTCCACTTCATGAGGAGAACAGCTCAGACAGCTCGACCAATCAAAATGGCAGCCCACCACAATGTGCTGCCTTAGAAAGTCCAGCAGAAGATACAAAAACAGAGGAGTCAAATGACTCCAGTTTGAATCAGTCAGGGTCTGAAGTGTGTGATGAATCAAGGGAACAGCAATCATTGACACAGGACAATTTTGGAGTGGGTGAAGAAACAGACAATGCTCAGGCAGAAAACTTGGACAATTTGTGTGCAGTTAATCCTGCTGAAAGTGTACCAGCAAACGGAGATACACAGGGCGCATCCACAATTCCATCAAATGATGTGCCTGCAGACCCCCAAGTCACAGAGGAACAGAGAGTTAGTGAAACAACAACTGAGGAAGTAGACACAGGAAAGAAAGAAGCCATTAATGGAGAAACACCTGAAGGCAGTGCAGACAAACAGTCAGATGAAGTAAAAAGTGAATGTGAGAGACGAGACAATACAATGCCAGATGACAAGCAGGAGCAAGAGAAGAAGCCATTTGCTGTCCCAGAGCATAGACTTGGTCTACGGACTCATTTGGGACGAGACCACCCAGGGTTACCAGAGTTTCCGCCAGATAGACTGCCACTTTCAGTTCCCCCAAACCTAGATCGCAGGCTGTCTCTTAGCTTGGAAGGGGAGAGGAGGAGCAGGGGTCCTTCCCAGCGAATGGAAGCACTGCAGACAAAGCTGGCTATTTCTCCGGGTCGGGTAGCAGTTGAGCGCTTGGGCCGGATGAGGGAGGTGGATGTTATGTATCGCATGAGGCGCCTCAGCATCAGGAGTACTGACTCTGGGGAAGGGGAGACGGAGGCAGAGGGGGAGGCAGAGCGGGAGGGCAAGGACAAACAAGCAGAGGAGACTCACCCTGCTCCTCAGGGACACGAGGAGAACGATCAAGAGGTCGCCAATTCACAGCAGGTCTCTGAGGAGACAGTGTTGCAAAATGAAGAGGAGTCATCTCTCTCAGGTAAGATAAGACAATTAAGAGGAAATTAAGGAATGTAAAATTTGTCAGCTAAACTACTGGCTATTTTTCAGTGTGATAGATTTTGTAGATTTGGTAAGCTTGTTTTTTTCTTTTATGCTTTGCTGCTTCGGTTTAGATTAAAAAAAACTAAATAAAACAAAAACTTTTTTCTGAGTGGATAATTTTCTTCTTTATGTCTCAGAACCCCATGATCCCAGCCGAGTGGAGACATTGTAGAAAAACTACGACCATCATCTCCATCTGAGGTTTTTAGCTCCAACACTGTGACCTGGCTGCCTACTAGAATGCCTTCATCCCATCTTGACACTGAAATGGCCTTCTTGTCCGACAAGAGCATTGTGTACACCCTCACCCTCAGCGCTGCGTTGACTACTATGAGTGCTGTTCCACTGCCAAAGGGAGGTGTCCCTTTAACTTAAGGGGCAACTTCCACCCCGAATCCCTCCCCGGCCTTCCCAAACTGACTCCCCACTATCAAATCCGTCCTTCATCCCCGAGCCCATTCTCTTATAGAGTTTCTACTAGTTAGTCTTCTTGTAGCGGCTTGTCCTTTCTATTCTATCCTCCCTATGCTTTTCTCATTGGCAGACATTATGCAATTCTGTCGCGCATACTAGAAACTTCTAAAATGTTCATAGTGAATACAGTTGAGACATTTTTTGCATACTGAACGAATCTTGTTTGTTTACTGGCGAGACGTTGAGGACATGAATGTAAGCGTTTATGTTTAACCTAATGTAGACATAGAAGGGTTATTGTCACAAACCTGTTCTGTTGCATTTAAACTACACCAAAATAAACTGCGTATCTGATTGTCGTGGTGAGGCAACGGCTGTTTTAGAACTGGACATCACTGTCACTGGCTCAAGAACTGTTTTTGATTTTCAGACAAGATAAATCAGCCTTTCTCTTTTTTTAAACTTTAAAAAGACATTGTGCCCTGTCTCATTGCTTTTGTACACACTGCAACCATAACCTATAGAGCTGCTCTTCAATGAAGGGTGACTCTATACTCTATGTGACATGACAGATCAGTGACCCATTATAACATATATTGGCTCTACGCTGGAGAGGGAAAGTTGCCTTCTTTTAACCAGATATGTATGTATCCTGCTTGGATCAGGTGCAGTCTTTGGTTAGTCGCTCTGATCAATCTGATGTATAAGCTCCCAATTCCAGGTAATTTCAGGAAGCAATAAAGGCACAGATTGAAAATGATGGTTAAAATGGTGGTCATCAATTTTGATAAACATTAAAGATGGATATGGGGACAAAGATCAGATCCATAGAGCAATATTGTTGTACCAACAGCTCAGTGGTGTAGTGGAGCTATGTTTAGAAACCATGGTCAGGAGTTTTAATGTGAACGTGTCATTCAAATCATATTACAGGGATATGGAATTGTGTCAGGGTATTTGGGCGTTTAACAGGGGTGGGTGTTTTACTTCATGATATATATATATATATATATATATATATATATATGTTCATACATCTGTATCGCAAAGAGACAACATTTCACGGAATATTTATTTTTTTTATCATCGAATTGTTAATCAGTTTGCATAATGTACAAAATAAAGTATATTTTAACTATTTTAAGAGATATTTTGTATTCAACCATGAAATTTTATTTCTTCACGCTTATATCAAGCTGAAAGTATCATATGTCTGTATAGTACCATAATGAGAGTATACATAATTTTCTAGTGCTTTAAAATCTTAACAGAGTGATTTAAGAAGGGATGACCCTGTGGTGTGCCTTGATCACACGATTTGGTTTCAGTGAGCGATAGGGTTCATCAACAGGAGTGTTAATGTGATGGAAACTTTTTGATTGTGCCATGATTTCATATTTGATAGTGCTTTTTCATACGCTTAATGAGTCAATGTTGGATGCTCCTTGTGATATCTGATACATAAAACCATCTCCGCTGCGTTGGTGGTCAGACATGACCTGTGTCTTTTTTTGTTTTTGTATGTCTTCCAATTCAAACCATGTATTGTTGTGTTTCTGCTTCTTTGAAAACATGCCTAGAAATAAAATTGTTTTTTTTTTCCCCTTTTTTCTTCCTTTCACCCTTCCTTTCTTCTATCTCTCCTCCACCTTCTCCCCTCCTTCCCTTTTTCCTTTCATTTCACAGCGTATTCATTTTGTGCAAATTGTTCTGCTGTCACTGACACTTATTGCACTAAAGGATACAATGCGGTATGCTCCTATTGGCTAAAACCACGTATTTGCAAGAGATTGTTTGTTTCTTTGTTTTTAAGTACAGGGGTTTTTTGATAATTTTTAAACGATAACTCAAAATCAAAATAATAATTTGTGGATAAAAGAAAGTTTGCAGTTACATGGTTTTTCCACAACAGCAGTGTTGCATTGGTATACGACTCAACAACAAATCTGTAGGAATCCATCACTGTTAAATCATTCATGAAGTATCACTTAATTGTTATGTAGCATTTTACAGTGTAGCATTTTATCAACTCAGAACTTTGTCTCAGTATTCCAGACATTTCTTGTAAATTTGGAAAAATCATGTCGCCTTATTATGTGTGCATTACATTATACTCCAGGCAATGCCAAAAATATTAACGTACTAAGCACTGTTTCATACCTTAGGTTTTTACAAACAACTTACTGTTCTGCCATCCCTCTGGCTGGATAGGTTCAGTAGCATTGTGGATAGTTTCTGCTCTTCTTCATGCTGTTTATCTGTAGGAACATTGAATCAAAACTGTGAACTTCTAATAATACAAAAAGCATAATTATAAAAAAAAAAAAAAAAAAAGTGCAGGATGAGATTCAGTGTTTTGAGACAAGCCCATAGTCAGCATCACAGGGAGGACAAGCTGGCACGCCCATAATTACTAACATCTCATTTTCAATTCATTTTGAAGACTGAAAGGCCTCGCCTCAGTCTTGTGTGTAAACTGCCCCTAACGACATTTAAATAGCTATTTCAGTACATACGCCCTTCCCCTCTAATAATTGGCATGTCAGGTACACTTGAACATAGTGTCATTTGACTTTTTGTACTGCAGGTTATGTGCAACATGAAGTAATTATGCACACTTGTAATATTTTCTATTTTCATATGAGATTTAAGTGCTTTTTGTACTCACTGACATCTTTTTTTCTTCCTTGCATGAAATGCAAGAGAGAGGAGGAAAAAAAAGTTTTTCATAAAGTATATTTGCATTTGGTACTCCAATAGTAAAACAAGTGGGCAAAACATTATGTTTCATAATTTAATTTACAAAACTATGCCAAGTATTTAAAAGCTATTTTTAGAGTAAATCAAAAGAGAACTCATTCATTTTCTTTCCTTTAACACATGCCTTTATCTTTGTATCTATAAATATGAGCATAATCCATAGTCATATGATTGTGCTACTGTTGTATGATACTGCAGTCTGATTCATAAATAAACTCTTTGCATGAAAATGTGTGTTTGTTATCAATCTACATGAATTTTTTCATATTTCATACTTGATGAACTTGAATATATGTCTCCCACCCTTCTGTAGGATAATTTTACAGTAAATGTATATTACTGTATAAGAAGGATACAACCGCAGCAGGTTCAATAACAATACTGTTAAAAATTAAAATGATCATATTTTTCAGAGCGTAGATATTCCTTTACTCCTATCCTTAGAGCAATATTAAAGCAACAGAAAAAGACTAAATGTGTATGTGCGCAATTGTGTTGTCACACATGTAGACTTGTGTACTGGCAATTTCAGCCCAATTACCCTGCCAGACTGTCACACTAAGCCCCACTTGCTGGATTAAAGCATTGGCAAAGACAATGCTTGTGCTGAACCTTGTAAAAACCTCCCAGCATGCTCTCTGAAGCTTGGAGGGCATCCATCCTCAGACGAATTCATCTGCGTTTCGTCTCTTTTCTAAAAGAAGAGAGAGAAGTCTGATTAGTGTTTCCTCTTATGTGATACTTTGTGGTCTGTGTTGTCTTTCACTTTCTTCCCATTGATTTGCTCTAAGGCAGAGAAGGTAGAAGGGAGAGGTGGCCATACAATATATATGCAGCATCTGTGAACATATGAAACTTAAAATTCATGGACCCAATGTGGTTTGAAACACAGATCAAGGTCAATTATTGTTACAACATGATCCCCTCTCAGCTTTAGCCTTGATTTTGGGAAAACCAAGGTCAAATGATCAGCAGACCTGAGGGACTGTGAGCAAACATGAGGCTGAAGCAGGTCAGAGGGGTCGGGTGGAGCAAGACCATTCAGACATTTATACACCAAAAGGAGTTCTGTGGTCCACAGGGAGCCAGTGGAGGGAGGAGAAATGTGGTCAAGTCTGTGAGCTCCGGTTAAAAGGCAAACAGCAGCATCCTGGATGAAAAGGAAGGGAATTCGGGCTAACCTCAAGAGCGTTGCAGTATTCTAGACAAGTCGTGATAAGACCATTAATAATTTTTCAAAGTCTCACCTTGTCAGAACAGTACAGTGGCCTAGGAGGGTCAAGACAATACAAAAGCCAACACGAATGCAAAAAATCCAACCACAGGGCTATTTGCCATGTATTCATTCATTCATGTATTCATGTATATTTTTTCAACACTTTCCTGTAGTTTGTACACAAATTCAAATATTTTAAATGAATTTCAAGGACCTTTGAAGATACTGTCAATATTTGACAAACAGAAGTCTACAAACTGTGTGCAATGACTACTTTTCTATACCTTTTAGCACTTCATTCACTAATATAACCTCGAGTCAGATAAGGTAATTATCGAGATTGATTGTTTTTTCTATAAATAATTTTAAGCTTTTTCTAAAACTTATAAGCTGGTTATGCATAACTGTATGACCATAAACTTGTGACAACATGGCTTATGTTCATTAGTTCTATAAAAACAGATTCATATAATAGCATACACATGTCCACATAAATCATTATTTGTAAACACATCTGGAGTTAATTTCAGTTCAATGTCTTTACTAATTAATGCTAATTATAATCATTAACAGTTTTCAGGGTAGCTAGTCAAGCTAACACAAGCTAACAGCTAACATTCATAGGAATAGGAATATTTTCTTGACACCTTTCATTTTGTTATGATGCGGTGTATTCTTACTTTACCATAACTTAGATAATGTTGTCTTGAAAACCAAAGTTACAGCTTCACCTCCAGTTAGCCTCCAACATGGCCGCTTGTAACTCAGGTTACAATCTTCCACTCTAGCTCGGGTAGTAGTTTAGTCGATATTTTTTCATATAGTTATATACTTGTTACTGGTTCTGTTTTCTGAAAACAGAAAACTTATAACAAAGCAGCCTCAATTTGTTTTAGTACGATATCATCAATTATATCAATAACAACAGCCATTACTACCGGGTTTGACCGAGCTACGCCATTGGTCGGCCGTATATCACATGACGTTACGACGAGTTTCGCCATTGGCTATTTTTCCCCCAATGAAATTGGCGCGAATATCTTAATCAGGAAGCGTATATGGACAGTGATACAAAAATATAGCGTTTAACTTTACTTTATTTCTCTAAAAACAACTAGCGAGACATTAAGATGTTTTTGAATAAACCTTAGCCACTTTCCATCGTAGTCAGTCAGCCATTATCGCCCCGTCGCAACCGTTGGTGTCACTAATAAAGTGTCTAGCACCGCTGCAATGGCGAAAATGGCTTCCGGTACAAATACACAGGTAAGAGATGTAGCCAAATGGACAATGGCCACATTACAACGATGGGACAACTTATGGTACGGCTCCATGTCTCAGTCTTATTTTACAGGATTTTAAATCTCAGTCAGTGAATATTTGAAGATCCGCCAGTGGTTCCTCCTCTTCCGGTTTAAAATTACACGATCATCATGCTCATCTACTATCAACGATCACAATTACAAATGGTGTTTACCAAAGGCAAGTAGTCAATGTAAATAAATGTGGACACACAGTTACAAGCTGAACAAGTCTAGCAAAAGTACTTTGCAAAATACTTCACTTAAACCAACGACAT
Organism: Polydactylus sextarius; assembly: GCA_016801845.1. NCBI lineage: Eukaryota > Metazoa > Chordata > Actinopteri > Polynemidae > Polydactylus > Polydactylus sextarius. The sequence goes on along the minus strand of CM028916.1, from coordinate 9,273,445 downwards.
GTGTTGCTTAACACACTAATGTATCAGTAATAATAGTTAATGTAACAAAAACAATATGTTCCATATCTGTTGCATGAGTGTTTTTTTCACATAACAGGGCATGTGGTCTGTGTTGTTTAAATGTCCAGTAATATAAAACCCTTGTTTTCACTGTGTATGTGTGGAAAATTAAAACAGTGCTACTGTTGTTGGGGCATCACTACCATCCGTCCGTCCAGCTGTCCCTCCATCACAGCTGCCTCAGTGTCTGAGCCAGAGATTGGTAAGTTACTACATGTCCGTCATCACTGTCCACCTGTCAAGCATGTTCGCCTCTGTTGCTCAGGGAATAAGCAACGCCATTAACGTTACAGTGACAGTTGTTCTCCTTCTCCTCCGCTCCTCATACATAGATTACATTCTCCACTGTACCGCGCCCCAAAAGTGATAGTGAAGGTGGGAGTGTAAAGATACAGTGATGTGCAGTTTTGTGGCTATTGAAGCAGCAAACAGTGGTGAGTAAAGCACAAAACATGATTCAATAGATAAGATATGTTAATAAAGCTTTATATACTGTCTAAAAAATGTACAAATTTATATATAGGTATTATAATATATTGTATTATATCATATTATAATATAATGTATTTCAATGAGGTAGAGCTGAAATACAAGCCCAATAACACAAAAAAGAAGACAAGAATCATTGCTATCATGAAAGTTACAAAACTCATTCTTGTGTTAATGAAATGTAAATATACAACATGTGGGTACTAATATACATTGTTCCTTAATAGAAGTAGCATATTTATTGTGACTTAAACTTAAGCAACTTGGTCTTAAGCAACTATTAAGGCATCAGTTATTTTGGCTTAGTTCCTTTTCTGTGTTATGGTGATTTGAAGTTTTATTCAAGTAAATTCAGCTACAGTGACATTCAGCTCATTTTGCAGTAGTGTTACTGATTACATGTCCTGCTGTAGCTAACTAGGTCCACAAGATGGAGACAAACAACAATTAAAGTTAAATAGCAACTAGTGTCCTAATCAGTTCACGTTATTTCTTTTAACTAGAGGACCTGAGGACAGTAAACACTGGGTTTCAACATACATATAACATCTCGTCATCTGAACATGCATAGAAAGGTTAATGATATTTGCTCATCAGGACGTGAGGGCAATGTGTACAAATGTACTGATGTTTTTGTTTCACAGCTGCAGACTTATTTATTAAAAGAACGTTAATTTGCAGCAGCTTAGATTTTTGGCGCATGTTGTCAGTTTCCTTTTATAACACAGGGAGTGAAGGATTTTGGTTAAATCATAGTCAGTTTGAGTCAAATAGAGATTACTAAAGTTTGTTTGTGTGTTTCCTTCTCTTTTCCAATTATGGATATGAAAACAGTAGTTGCATAACTTTTTATAAATATTTACCCTCTGTCTTGCATGTGTGTTTGTGTTGCTGAACACATGGGCATGACCAGAGCAGAGGAGATCCTGTTGTGTATATCTCACCTCTGTCCTGCTGCAAGTACTTTGGAAATGATCATGGTCATAATGCATTAAGTCATAAACAGTGATACCATAGATGGTGCTCTGCTCTTTGTTTTTAATTTTAGATTTAATGAAACACCTGTTACTTGTGGCTTTTAAAAAAACTGTAGTGTGATGTTTAAAAAACAGTATGGCTGAAATTAAATGTAGCAAATATAACACCAACGTGTTGTTGAACCATGCTTCCCCAGTAAAAGTTTTGAACTACATTTGGTCCTGCTCTGTGCAATAAAACCTGAGTGTCGTGGTGTTAGAGCGGCCGCAGAGGCTGGATCACACTGTGCTGCTGGATTGTAGTTTTAACAGCTGATTCGATCCCCCCTGCACTAGGAGCCCGACGCTTCCTGGCTATTTATGGCAGATGCCCCTGTATCGGGGCCGCTCTCTTCAGCCCATACATGGTTGCTTTGGGATGAGGTTACCACGCCGATTTTGGCCCGCACTCCCCAAACCCTTTGGAAGCAGTGCTGTGTTGTTTCTCACCGTCAGTCTAAACTTCATCACACAAGAGTCCCAAACCTGGTTTGCAAGAATGGACAGTTCAGGAACTGCAGCTTTGACTTTTGGATTAGTTTGAAGAACCACTCACTGCAGGAGTATCAGACTGTTGAAACACTCACGCTTGTGCATTTTTCTCTCAATTTCACCCTTGTTTCACCTCAGTCCCTGTCTCTCTCCTTCACCCCTCTCCTGCATACCCTACTCCCTCTCTTCCTTTCTCTCCTCCTCTTTTCTTCTCTGTCTTCTCTTCTCGGCTGTTCCTGGACTGATTTATTTGGCCTGGTGCTGCAGAGCTAGTGGGAAAGCACCAGGCTATATTTGTCGGCTGCTGAGGTTGGACCTGCTTCATGGTGGATGACTTTGGATCCTTTGTTGGGTTTACTTACTCACACCTGCACCTCCTGCCTCCTCAGCATCTGCTTTGCTCTGAATAAGGAACTTATCCTCATCCATTGTTTGCTGGTTTCACATCCCTGAACTCTGTTATGAGGATAAATGGACTTCACCTGTGAAGCATTTCCCCCCAGTCCTGTATTATTGGAACTTTATTACTGTAAGTGTTGTTTTCTTTTACTTAAAGCTCACGCGACGTTGTGATGAACAGCAAATGTGCTTAAAAAGTCAAAACGGCATTCTTTTTATAATGAATATGACAGTGAAACATTTATGGCGTAGCTTTGCTGTGAGCTGAAATTATATATTTTCAAGTAAATGCTAAACTCAGATATTATTATATTATTTTGCCACAGTCACTTATTTTACTTAATTTGTCATAACTTGCTGTTTGGCTTTAGTTAGAGTAATAAACATCCTTCACTGAAAGATGATAAGAGATGGTTTAGTTAAATTTGGGTGTGGGTGCAGTCAGTAAAAGTAAACGAATTATGTTAGATATATTAATAAATCAGTATTTTCGGTATTTTGGTGTTTCACTTTGGGGAAGTCATTCATTATTACTTTTCAATCATTATCATCTTTGCCGAACCGCTCAACATTGATGCTAATACCAAATCTCAGCATCGCTTCCCTGGTGTCTGGTTTAATTTTCCCCCCTTTAGGACTGAACGTTGTGTCCACATTGAGCCCCCCTCTCGTTGCACTGTGCTGTCTCAAGTAACCACATGGATATTTGCATTCCAAGCTCCAGATTATGGCTGTATGTTGGTATGTGTGTGTGTGCTGCTGATCTATCGGCTGTGTGTTTGGCTGGCATGTTGTTTCAACCCGGGACAGGCGTCGTTTCTTCACAGTTTTGTTTTTATAGTGTGTGTGAGCGTGACTGTCTATGGCAGTTGCTTGGTGCTCTGCACCTGCTGCAGCCGTCAACATGAACAGACAGGTTTACTGTCAGGCCCTTTGTTGACCCTCTGCCACTGGATTCTATTCATCTACATATAAGACTGTGGACTTGCACGCATTATCACCCAGCTGTGATGCATTCATTTGATGAAGGCCAACGTTCCTCTTTAAAACATGGCTGAAGGACCAGTGTGTTATATTTCAGTGGCTGAAATGGAATATAACTTGTATAACTATGTTTCTGTTGACATATAATCACCCGAAACTAATGTTTGCTGTGTTTTCGTTAGCTCAGAATCAGCTCAGATGGCCAGGCCAAACCACGCCCTGGCTCTGAAAGGAGGCGGAGACGTTTTTAGATCATTTTAAATTTCCCTGACACACTTAAGAGGAGTCCATGCTACTGCTGGTCCTTTAAAATATACATGCACAACAATGTAATTTGCTGCATCCACTTGGTTGCACAACAAGTAGTTTCTGGTTATGTTTCTGTCTAAATAAACAGGTGCAGATTCTTGTTTTTTTTCTGTCACCAATGCTGAACTATACAGCACCTCTTCTTTTTTTGCTATCAGTGATTTTTTGCAGGATAAAGCTGTCTACGGTGTTGGAGATTGTAGCAGCAGATTGTTGTGGAAGCAGGAGTAACTTTCTCGCAAATGAAAAATGAAAGATTCAGTTGTTAGCAGCGTTTATATCCTTTCATCTTGCTCTTGCTACAATTTAGAAGACAACCAGTTCTGACCAAAGTGACTCCAGCTCACGGACATTACTTTACATTCATGCACCAGTTATCCCTGCAGCTTGTGCTCAGCACCATCTGATTGTCCCTGCTCTCTGCTGTTCCTGTCAGCACGTAATATGTCAGATAGCACAGAGCTGTCCACAGGCTCCCCCTGGCCTGCTAACATGCTGGCCTCTGTCTCAATGGATGATTGCTGTTTGGATTATATGTGACATGAAACTGATGATAGCCACAAGTTAACATGCTCACAAATGGCTTCTTTGTTCCAAGCTGCTCATTGTTATTTAATAATTATACCTCCATTATATACTGCTATGTTTTTGTGTCATACCATGGTGTCTTTAGTCTTTAAGTACATTTGTATTTTCCACAATTAGAAATGTAACAGGTAGTACAAAATGTCTAAAGGTTTCTGCTTAAGATATATATTTATGGTTTTAATATCTTCAACAAGAGTGAAAGTGATTAATGGTTAAAGTGATAAATGCTTAATTGAACTTTAAAAGTTACTATAGTTGTTATAGTACATGTACTGTAACATGGGTTTTCAATAAATGAGAGCCGTTGCTATGGTTGTATATTATAATCTCCCATCATATTTCTCTGTGTCATATTAAAAAGTATGGAGCCTCATCCTGCCACAGACAACTAGTGACTAACTATTGGTTTTGTCAAATCGGACACAAACTGATTTGACTCTTGTTTGGCTTTGAAATTACCTTATGATCTTACATAACGTGAAGATGTTCCCAGACAATGCACCTTTAAGAAAGTGCGGCCAAAACCTTAAATAACCATTTCTGGCGTGAGATCCTCATCTTTTCTCTGCCTCTGTCTGTCCTTCCTCTTCCTCCCCCTCCTGCTCTGCTTTGAGAGACTCACAGAACTTCTTAAGTGTATCTGTGCTCATCGGTATCCATATAAGAGCAGAGCAGGAAGATTTCATCAGGCAGAGCTGATGCAAGGCAGCAGTGAGGAACGCAGATCTGGATCTAAAGAAGGAATGCCAGAGTAAATGTTTAAGGAAGGAGGGAGAGGATGAAGGGTCCTGCTCTGCTGCCTCACTTGACCCCTGTCTGTGTGTGTGAGAGGCTGTTTGGATCATTTACTTATTCTACATGTCTGTGTGTGTGTGTGTGTGTGTGTTTGTTTCAGTAGATATGTTGTTGTGCATTTGTGCTCACCAGTTCAAACAGAGAGGATTTCTCCTAATAAAGTCAGGCCTGCTGAACCACAGTGTGTGTGACTGCTCAAACTGCAAAAAAAGTCACGACAGAACAATAACCACTTTGCTATTCTAAGCAACAAGTGTCTAGTGATCTCAGAAAGGTCCTCCAGGACGTACAAGACACTGTGTATTTTATTTAATGTTTGCACACAAACAAGGAGTGAGTATTTAGTATGAACAGTTATGACCCCTTAAGAACAAACCCAGTTTTAGAAACACATATTCAACAGAATGTTTCCAGTTTTTTGATTTTTATTTTTAAGGTTGATATGTCCACAAGGAATTTCTTTTGGAAGGAACAAGGATTAATACGTGTACAAACACCTTTAAACAGGTAGCATGAGAGTGACGAAGGTATAAGAAGTTTGAAGAAGCCTTTATTTATTTTTATTTTAAAGATAGAATATCTCCAGCATGGTTAGAGAACAGGCATGGAAACAAATATTTTACCCATGTTTTTTCCTAACACCCCTCTAGGCAGACACTTCTGTTTTTCTAAAATTAAAAGATCACTGTTATTCAGTGTTTGGTTGTCAGCTTCCTTTTGAATTTTACAACCCAAAAGTCAGAATGATTTAAGTGTGTTGTGCACAGGTGTTGTGCAAACTTTTGTGTGAAAAACACTGGAACTAAAGCTTGAAGCCTGGACTAACTCCCCATCAACAGCTGTTGCAGTGATATGTGAGTAATGTTGAAATGTTTTGCACAAAATTGATCTGGAGACTCCAAGTTTTCAAACAATGTGTGATCAGTCAAGTTTGTGTGATAACGGAGTTAAAACAAACCAAGGCCGAATATGACAATGACAGTTTAGATGATGCATTTTAATGACCCAACATCATACTGTATGTTTAATCATTTCGTTTTTTGTTTTTGTAAGAAAACAAAATGTCCAGAGTAGTGTTTCTTATTGTGGGTGAATGCTTAGTTTGAATGACTTTGTGGCTCAGTAGTGACGTACATCACATAAAGAATTGAACTCAGTAAAGCTCAGGCTGCGTAATGACCGAGGATCATATGGTATTGTCCTACACAGGAAAACTTCATCCTTACATTCCCTAAACCAGCACACCGCTGAGCCTTACAGCTTCAAGTCTGATTTGCTGAGAGATGCTTTGATGTTGAGTCACCCAGGGGATTTGTGAAGACCTCATCTCGTGGTGTTTACATGATGTCCTGGGTGTTGAGTTTTATTAGAGTGTGTGACTCGTTTGTACATCCTGAAATTGTTGAGCTGTGTTTCACAAGTCTGACTTTAAGTCAGAGAAAGTTGTCTCACGTATTCATTTGTACAGCTTTTTTTGTGGATGGTATCATGTCAAGATCCCAAAACAATCATTTATTGATCCAGTTATTTCTCAATTTGACATTAACTTGGAAAATTGCACAACTGTCCCTGAATCTGAGGTCACGAGACAAGTCACTACCAAGTATCCACCTCAGTTTAGTAACTACTTGGAAGACCTTTTCTTCTGCCAGTGTAGTTACTGCTAAGAAAAGCCTTATGTGTGACATGTGACCTGTTTTGAAATTGTAAATAGTTATGAAACATATGAGACAGAGACTGGAGTGATGGAGGACATATCGTTTGTTTGTTTGTGTAGATGTTGGCAGCAGTAAACACAGATAAACAGGGAAATAACAAGTGAAAATGGTGACACACACAGGAGGAAATAAAAAAGTATTTCTATCCAAGAAAGAGGGGAGGAGATGAGGAATGACAGCGAGGAGTTGATAGGAATGAGGAGGAAGGGTCAGAGGAGAGAAAGAGCGAGTTCGACGGAAAGGATGACAAATCTGGTGACAGGGAGAGAGAAGGAGTAGGAAGGAAAACAAGGCAGAGTGGCGAGCAGTCGTGGAGACAGTCCCCCTGGTAAACACGGGCCGGCTGGCTGACAGGGTGACCTCTCCCTCAGGCAGCCACTCACAACACATGTTGCCTTATTAGGGGCGTCTACAGGGAGCGTAGGCAGACTAAGGAAGGTGGTGGGGGAAGGTTTGTGTGTGTGAAAGGGTGAGAAAAAGCATCACACACAGGAGGTGAGTGAGTGTGTGAGCAGGCAAGTGTAAGACAGAGTCCAAAAGTGTCTAACGGGAATAAAACCGTTGGGTTTTTATTACCAGGTTAATGTTCTGGTACAGTTAAGATCAGTTTAAGATCAGAGTAGAGCTCTCTCACCTGTACAGACTTACTTACTGTTTATCTAACACTGTAATCCCTAATATTCATAATAATTCATTCCATTTAAGGCAAAGATAAAGAGAGGTGATGGAGACGGTTACATAGGCATTGAGCAACAACAGTACAATTTAATGACTTGAATATTGTTTAAAAAAAAAACCTGTCGTGTTAAGAGTAAGATACAGTTGAGCTATAGTAAGAGCTGTAGTAGCTGTGAATGTTACTTCTGTGGCTGACACAGTTTTTCATGCACCTCCTGGTAAATATGTGTTGTAACAACCAGCAAGAGTGTGTTTTTATGACACAGTCTGTTGCAGCCTCTGCAGAAGACCACATTTCACTTTGTTTGCCATCTTTTTAATGGCACACAAAATACCTGCGCGCTTCTTGTTTTATGCATTGAATTTGTGATGAACTTAGAAGGAAGAATAGGCTAAAACACACTGACTTTTCAGAGCTTGTTTTGTTTCGTGTACATGTGAACCTCAGCTACATAGCTGTACATCATCTCGCTTGAACTGTCTTTGTGAAGATTGAGGGACATAAACTGAAGGAGAGATGACAATTAAAGAGGTTAATTTATGAGATATCAACAGTAAATGTGCCTGATGTTTGTTTTGTTTCGTTACCTTCTCATAAAGATTTCAGGCTGTATTTACTTTACTTACAGGGTCAGTTCAGGCTGATCTGCCTTCTCCTCTGACTTTAATACTCCTCACTCTCCCTGTGTGATGATGTGATGACTTACATAAGTGGGTTTCCTCGTCTCTTAGATTAGATTTAGCCCTCAGGCCCACTTTGTGTGATGGTCGGTATGTGTAGAGTAACAAGAAGAATATGGAAAGACAACACCTCATTGATTAGTTTTGATTATAAACTTAGAGTTTCACCATAAATTTGAACTAAGGTCTAATTAGTTGTGTGTTTATTATGGCTAATTGTTGACTGCGTCCTTTTCAATTTATGTATTGCAGCTTAAAAAGCCTTTCTCACTCACTGAACTGGCACCTGGTCAGTAAAAGCTTTACAACCATAAGGAATCATCTTTCCAGAGCTACACTGAGTTTTACTATCTGGTTAAAACTCACTTCATAATAATATCAGTGCAGTTTTTGGAAGTGTGATGGCTCGGACCCCTTTACCACCCCCTGTAGCCCTGCTGGCACCCTCCTCCAATCCTGTTCCAGAGTTTTTATCATCAAGGCTAATTTCTGCCTGTAATCTGATTAGGGCTCTGAGCTGCTTTAGCACCCTGCTGTGCTCTCTCTCTCTCCCTCTCTGCCTTGCATGCACACACACACATACACACACACACACCCACACCCTGAGACAGCCAGTGTGTGTGGGCTGTAGTTCGCCGTGTAGCCAGAGGCAGTTGCTTTGCTGCTGGTGTGTGCTTGTTCGTGTGTGTGTGTGTGTGTGTGTGTGTGTGTGTGTGTGTGTGTGTCGTGTCACCACCTTCATCCCTGCCTGCCTGCTAACCGCTCGCAGCCCTTGCTTCCACTGCTGTCACTCCTGTAGTCCACCACCATCACCACCGCCGTGACCCGAGGCGAGTTTTGCAGCACAGCCCGGCGCTCTGCGTCCACCTCCTTAAACATGTTTCGAAACCCATGGATCTCTAGTTACCATGTGAACCATGTGCAGCCCTGTGGCCAAGGTAAGGCCTGTAGAAGGGGGAAGCCTCTATAAGATGACTTGCTTAAACCACTTGAATGCACTTAAACCTATATGGTCCTTTGGGGGCTTGGCTAATGCAATTTAGCTCCTTACTGAGCTAAATGACCGTTCACTGGGTGTCAGTCATTCACTGGGCTGGGGGATTCAGATCAGCAAGAAGAAAGTGAAGTTTTTCAGTGTCTTACATTTTCTTGGATTGGTAAAAACAACGATTCTGGGCAAGTGTAAGAATTTTTGTCGTTTTTTTAAATATCATCAGTAGGTGCAGACGATTTAAATGTCTGGCACTTAGGCCGGTGGTTAATACTCATTAATTAGGTGCTGTGTTTTCATCAGGTGGGTGTTGCTATGTGCTGTCTCTCCTGCATTTTTCTCTCTGATGTTTTACCTCGTCACTGTGCTCTATGTGAAGTGCCCTTTTTACAAACATCACAGTGTGAATCGTTGCCCGCTGAGGTGGAATAAAGCTGGTTGTTTTCCACCAGCAAACCTTTCTGCGCAGATTGTGTGCAAGCAAAGGGCTCCCAGTTCAGTTAAGGAGTCTATTTTGCACCTCTGAATATTTATAGAAAATCCTTCTCCTCACCACACTCACTTTGGGACCATCAGCAGCCTAAGCTGCTCTTTGGCACTGCCAACCTTGAACCCTGTGTGTGTTTTGTCGACAACCTCCAGGCATTTCCAAGGAAAGCAGGACTGACTTCAGGGGCTTTCCATCGGAGGAAGCAGACTTGTGATGTCACTGACAGTCAGACACTGTCCCACAGGCTTTCAAAATCTCAAATGCATGTGTTGATTATGATGTCAGTTGATTTCAGGTATGAAAATAGTGACAACATTTTCACGGCAACATTTCAACTTCTCCTAGAATCTGTTCTTTCCTTTAAACAAACAAGATAAAGAATCACATCCATGCCACAGCAGCTATGAGCAGCTTATCTGAAGATCTCCGGCCTCTGATTCTGACCTGCGTGCGTCCTGTCAAGACACACTCGATGTGCATAAACATGATGTACAAGTGAGAACTGGGCCTTCATGATGTCACACACTGCGTCACTCTCTGTTACTGTCACTGCCACACAGTCTTTGGTGGCCAAAATAAATCGCTGTTGGTTGGGCGGCGTCTGGAGCAGTAACTGATCTGCCTCCTATACTGAGATAGAACTTTACAACAGGCTACTGTTGCTGTGATATGGGAGTTAGAGGGTCAGACATCAGCTAGGAAATGGAACTGAGTCTTTTTAAACAAGTGCTTCACGGTGAGGTGGAAATTTCTTGTCAGCACATTGTTGGAATCACTTTCAATCAACTTTGTATCCCCATTATAAGATTGATAGTACGACGTACCATGTTGATTTGTGCAATATCATTAGGCTTCACAGTTTTTCCTTAGAGGGAATCAAACCAAAAAACCACTAGTACGATGTTCAGATCAGAAATGACAGGTGAGGTGTGACGACAATGAACAAAATAATAATCTTCATGACACATTCAAACATCACACAGCATCACCACATCACTGTGTTCAACTCTTTTTGCATGAGCCCTTTACAGAGCGCTGAGAGAGTGTTGGGTTTGGGTTGATATTTCTATAAGAAAGGTTTTACTCATGAGTATGTTGTGCCGTTATACATAGATTTCACTTTCAGCATCAGCAGAGAAACACGTCATTAATTTCAAAGCTGGAGTCGTATTTCCTTTATATTTAAAATTCTCTCTTTTTTTCTCTCTTATAGGATTTGGATCTAAAGCTCCCACCAAGCTCCGCAGCTCGGCCTCATTTCCAACAGAAACTTTAAGGTAGAGCAACAAAAAATATATATATATATTCAGTGGTAATGTTGAATTTTCTACAGTTTATAGACAAAAACTGCCACGACATGTTGTATTTTTCCAGAACCTTTACATTCCTTTGTTTAGCTTTGTCATCAGAATGGGGATATGTAAGGATGTAGGTTTACTGGAGTGATTTAGCTTATCATGCACAGTGAGCATTAATGGCTGGAGATGCCTGGAACGGCTTATCCTAAGATACTTTTTATTCACTTGGTATTAGAGCCATAATACCTACTTTGCACCAAGCACTCTTTTTTTGCATTAATTTACAGAATTTGCTGTGGTTGTGCAGCATTAAAGCTCTGTCACATGGCCAGTTAGAAATACAGTTTTACTTAATTTGTACAAGTATAGCACAGACATATATCCGTGTCACATGCTGACACATTAAGACTTTTAGAGAAGACGATGTGATTTTCTGTTTCCACTTGGAGGAGAATCAGGACTTGATGACCTACTTCCTAAGCTGGATCTTGGTGGAAGTGACACCAGCTGAGCTTCACCTTCACCTGCCAACACCTCTTTAAGACAAGAGAATTAAAGCTGAGTTGTGGTGTGAAGACTCAGACAAAAGTCCAGGCACCATTTATCTGTTGGGTGCATTTTGTAAGATTTCTGAACAAGTTTTAAGCTGCGGGTTTTAGAGATTATGTTCTCTCTTTTTATATTTGAGCAAAAGTAAAACAGTGTTCTTAGTAGAACAGTTACGGCTCACTATTTCTAATGTTATAATACATGTTTATCTTGCTTTGCTAAAACTAGCTGTTACATGTTTATAGCAGGTTTGTGACTCTACCTTCTCGTCCAGTCTTCAGAGCGACTTCTCCTTGGGTGACAAGGCCTCCTTGGTCAAGAGTGTTTCAGATACAGATGACAAACTTCTGGGTGTCCTTCCCAAAGGTTTGTGTTGGTTTTAACACAAAATCATTTGTTACTTTTCACATTTTTTATGAAACTAACTCTGATCAAACAATCAGTTTCAGAGTTGAAGAAATACTTTGAGGGAGGTGTCGCAAACGATTTGGAGATGAACAGGTATCACACGGCTCCGATCAACATGTTTTCCACAAGAATAATTTGACCACTGGTAACATCTCACCTGCTGCCTTTCATTTTCGTCTCTGGCAGGAAGGAGAGGATAGCCCGGCGCCTGGAGGGGATCGACAACGATGCTCCTCCTGCTCTGGTGCCCGGCGGCTTGGTAGCGAACAGGATGTTAGAGGAGGATCCTCCGCGGTACACCCGCGCCTCGGACCCCTGTGAGCCTTGTGTGATGGGTAAGCATGGCACGATGCACTGCACGAATATATGACACTGCCTCTAGTGGACTTGGAGAAACCATTAACTTCTGTTTGTCATTAAGTATTTGTAACCCAGAAGATTTATTATGTTGTAAAAGTTAGAGCGCTAGAACACAAGAGCACTAAGTAAACAGTTTGTGCATGTCGTTGCATTTTGCATGATGTGAACTCTGAAATTGATTGCTATTGTTGTGTCATGCGAGATGTTTTGATGTTTTGTCACCATCGTTTCTCTACCTTTTCATGCATGTTAGTCTCACATAGCAACAAGTCAGATATGTCTGTTATATTGTAGACAGCAGACATTAATCCCCCTGAGCACATTAATTATCGTTTGTCTTGAATATCCATAAATATTAATTATTTCCTCCGTTTATCACAGTGAGGCGCTACAGCCGAGAGGATTTGGACACACCCCAGAAGCAGGTGTCGCCTCAGGTCAAAGGTGGAGTTGGCAGTGGCCGACCGGACCCGGTGTTGGTTTACGTTGACCCAGTAACGTTATCCTCCTCCTCAACGCCCACATCAGGTCCCACAGACCCCAGTAGCCTCAGCTCCAAGGCTGAACGCATCGCCCGCTACAAAGCAGAGCGCCGCCGTCAGCTGTCAGAGCGTTATGGCATCCTCCTGGATCAGGAGCCAGACATCGATTACACACCGCGCTACCGTTCCCGACGAGACCCGGAGACCGCTGGTCGACAGTCGACAGCCAGGCGAGACAATGACAAACAGGAAGTGGAGGAAGCAGGACGGGAAGCCAGGGTACCATACCGCTCTGGAGTGGGCACGGTTTACATGAGGACTCATCCAGATCCTGCACCTGTCAACACATCAAGCCCCGCCCAAACAAATCAAGCCCCTCCCCCCTCACAAGAAAAACCAAGCAGGTTTTCAGAGCGGGAAAGAACAATGAACATGGAGAACTACCGGCGTGGAGCGACTCAAGAGCGATCAGCCTCTTCAAGAACCAGAACCCAGGAGCAGCATCCGGCGCAGCCACAACAACAGCAACACAAACACCAACACCACCAAGACGCCTCCCACCAGGAACCGAGTCCTGCCTCCACCAGGGACTACAGCATCGCAGCAGTGCCCAACTCTCCTCGCACTGCCCGCCGGGCCTCTCTGCCCTCCACCCGCTACGGCATCTCACCCGGGGATTTATTCATAGAGCAGCAGGCCCAGAGCATCCTTAACAGACAGGGGTGAGTTCATCAAAACTACATTTTTTATTATGTTTATGAAACACATAGTGTGATGTCAGAAGTTCATCACAGGCTTTTATATGTGACAGAGAGCAAGTGGTTTATTGTTCTCTTGTGTATCTGGTTTTTAATCCGTCTGCTAAATCAAATCTAACACATCTTAAATGTCTGACACTCTCAGCTTTTATCTCAGATCCTGTGGTTTGTTCTGAAGTTGAAGCCTTTTTTTAGAAAAAAATATGATGTGTGAAAGGTTTGTCCGGTCGTGTCCAGACACCACATCAGGTCTATAAAAGTTGAATGAATTTCTGAAGTTTTGATTTGAGCTTTAATGTAATCAACATGATCAAAAACATCGGCCTTTATTTTACTGAGAACAGCCCATTATCAAAGTTCATGAAGTTCCTCTCTGGGTTGTTCAGTTTATTGGTGTGCATGAAGCATTAAGTAATCTTTCCATGAAGACTCTGGTGTTGTGTCCTGTATATTTTTAGTGAATATTTAGACGAATGAGTTTTTAGAAGTGTTCAAACCTCATTAACTCCACTTGTCATGGTGTTCATCTACTCTCTACAGGACCACAGCACACAGGTTTCTCAGTTAGTGACACAAAATATTTGATTTAACATGATTTCCTGATGTAGAAAATCCATAAATGTGAACATGGAGACGTATCTGGTGCAGTTGAAGCCATGGACCGACTGAAGTAGCTGGCCTGCTGCTTTTGCTACTGTGCCAGCACCAGGATCTTTCTAGACTGTTGGTCTAGCGCTGTCATGCCCACCCTGCTCCAGTTTCACATAGAAAAGTGCTCTGGGGAGCTCATCAGGGAAAGGCTATAGGGCAAGAGGGAAAATTGCAGGGTAGGTTTTTGGAGGGGATACGATTCCCCTGCTCGTCCCGAGACGTATCTCTGTTCTAACTGCAGCTTGGTGAAATGAGTGAAATGAGTGTGTCACTTTCTAATATAAACCTGAGAATGCCTCCAGAAAAGGAGTGAAAAGAAAAGTTGTTTATTGAATTAAATGAAGAATAATTAAACTGGATGTTGTTAATGACAAATTCATAAATAATGAAGCTAAAGAAGAACAGACAACACAGTAATGTTCCTGATCAGTGTAGCTCAGTTTGCTTTATGATCAGACGTTTCTCTCAGGGTTTGACTCTGTCACCACGTCGTCCTGTAGCCTCGCTGCGTTGTCAAAGAGCGACTGGTCTCTCAACACAGACTCAGAGAGCGACACAGTCTTCAGCTCGCCCTCAAGGTACGGTTTGCTCTAGATCGCCATCAGTGTGAAGACCCATCGTCCACCGGGTCCATGTGTTTTGAACTGGTGACACTCAAGCACTTCCACATCGTTTTCATGTATCTAAAACCAGTCTGAGCCGTTAAAAATGTCTTGAATACAATCCAAACCTTGAATAATGTGAAACAAAGCCAGCAATATAAGAAACACATTCCCGGTGGACAAGTAGCTAACCCGTTCCACTTTCATTCAATAATACTTCCCTTATTAATCGTGACGTAGTCTGAACTTAACAGTTGTTTGGAGTTAATTACATTTTACTTTTTTTCTAACTAAATCTCATAATTTAACATGTATTTATCTACAGATTTACTAGACATGAACACTCATGTTTATCTCCTATGTTTTTCCATCGTGCTACATCAGATTTTAGGTCAAATTTCAGCACAGAGACAGTGACACTAAAAGTACAGAATGACATTAAAATAAATCAAATTGAAAAACAAATCTGATACTGAAACTGAACCAAAACATTATGTTAAAATGAATTAGAAGAGACTGTCTGGGACTGTTTTTAACTTTTGAATTAATAGACAGCTACTCTTCTGAGTGCAGTGTTAACTATGGATATATTGAGGATATGTTTTTGGATTCATTTTTCATTTGTATGTTACCCAGTCTTTCCAGATGTGACTCCTGACAGGAGGTCAAAAAAACTCAGTAAATATTAAGTTTATTAAATATCCATTGTGTCCATGTTCTAATGCGATACCACTTGTCAATCTCAGATGGTTTCTCTCTCAAGGACTAATATAATAAATGAATAAATCAATCAATAAATAAAGATATTTTGTTAGTATACCAGGGCTGACTGCTCAAGTAAAGTCTTTTCAGGATACACTGCTATAGATAAAGTCTGATTGAAATAATTTACATTTAGATTAATGCCAAATGTGTAAACAACCAAAATTATCCCACAGTGACATTGCTTAAGAGCAAATATGATGATAATTTTTTCATTTAAATACCTTCTTTGTTCTACTGAACTAAAATTGGAGTCAGTGCTGTGTCCCTAAAAGACCTCACACTGAGATCACAAATCATATAAACCAGATCACATTCAAGGAACTCTGTAAAACGGACCATTTTGTCATCTGTACAAACCGTCCGTTCTTGTTAAAATTACATCAGTGTGACCATGAGTGTGTGTCCTTGGTTTTAACAACAGATTACTAGTGTAGGTGAAGTGGAGTCACCAGGTCACAACATTAGTCAGCGTCAGACCCTGACCCAGTCAGTCGCAGACCCCCTGACTCTGCACTTGTCAGCTGAGGCTTCACTTGCACCACCCCCACATCTCAGATTCAGGCCTGTTAACTCCTCTGAAATTACATCTGAGACTCACTGTACCGTGACTTTGACACTGTTGCTGCAGAAGACATGTGCCTCATCTGGAGAAGCAGCATGCTTGTTTTTTTTTTTTTTTTTAATCACATGATATGGTTTTGTACTGAAAGGATTGTAAAGAAACACCATTTATCTACTTTTTTTTTTTTTTTTGATTGATTGATTTATGTAGATGATTTGCCATTAAAACGTTCACAGTTCTCGGGTACATATGTATTTCTGGACCAGACAGTGGCCCAGATAGATGGCATAGCTGACTTACTGATCGTCTATGAAAGGACGAGGCCCATCACCTGCCTTTGAGCTGTAACGACAGGTGAAAAATCATGAGTAAAGCATGAATAGTTTAATAAGAGTCATAGTAAAGCTGCACAGAAAGAGCAGTTTATTTTTGATACTACATTTCCAAAATGTATTCATTTTCCACAGAGAAGAAATCAGACACAATCTGCCACTAGCACGGACTGCCTTAGCAGCATTATCAGCTGCTTATACTCGCCCGTATTAGTGTGTACTCATGTAGCAGGAGCCCAGTTTAAGTCCTTCATGCCATGTCAGATAAAGCAGAGGCCCATCAATTATGTCTGGCTTAGTGGTCTACAATGAGATTAGAGCAACCTTTAGCCACCAGGGGCCAGAAGGGTGTAGATGGAAATAGTTTGGATTACTTTTTGGCACAGAGACATCACGGAGAGACAGAGTTTGTTTGAACTAAGACTAAAATTCAAACACTGTGTTTGCTGCAGCTGCAGCAGCTTGACCTTACTGCAATCCTGGTGTAAGATTTGAAGCTGTAGTTGGTCCCATGACAGTCTCATGTTATATCCTTTTGTCCGATATGTTTGACAATTGGACGCATTTATGATATGCTAGAATTGATATAAAATGTTAAATTCTTTACAATGAAATGCTCCATATTAGAATTAATCTAATGCTTTTTGGATTTAAGATTTAAAACCTGTCAGCAGCAAACACAAGCAGGTTAGTGGACAAACATCCTGTTTCACTACAATGTAACAGCTATTTTACAGTTGTACAGTTGTCATTATTAATTATTACACCCAAATACATGTGACAAGAGGTTAAAAAAGTGATTTCTCTTTTTAAAGAGGTTGCTAACAAACTCAAAATGAGGTGTGTTCTGCTTGTGCTACCTATGGAAAATGATCATTTTGCAAAAACATATACATGTAGTATACATGATTACCAGTCTCTAAAAAGTCCAAGAAATAAAGATAAGAGGTTTAAATCTTGTGTTTAGTATTGGAAGGCAGCATCACGTGTCAGATATATCAATAGTTCCCTCCTTGACTCCAGTGGATAAATGAGAGCGAATTCAATGATGTTCTGGTTGTTTCCGGTGAGACTCAGACAGGCAGCAACACTAGCAACATACACAGATAGAAGTGGCTGCACACGGCTGTAGTATGACGCACGATGGTGAAAGGTACAGTTTTTTCAAAACAACAACATGTGGAAGTTTTACATCATCTCAGAGACACAACTTATTCAACTATCTCTACAACACTAGATATGATGGACTGAATTACTGCAAAAATAATTCAGCTATTTTTAGAATAATTATTGTAAAAATCGTATGTATCGGGAGCAGCCTATTTTTTATTAAATGGTGCATCACTAGATGAGATACATCATGGAATTAAAAAAATAAAGACTTGTTAGACTTATTATCGTGACTTTTATTAAAAGATATTTTGAATCAAAATATTTAGTTGGATAATAAAAGGTCTGTTGGTCCTATATATGTATATATATATATATATATATATATATATATACATGTCTTACATGATACATGTCTTTTTGATCAATTCTTGTTTGAGTTGAGTTGGAGAGTGCCTGCATTGTTTCATTGAAGAGTCCTTTATCCATTCCTCTCCCCAAGAATCCGAGTAAGGGAACGTTTATCCAAGGATGAAACAGTCCAGAGGCCCTCTGACTGGAGTCCAGAAACCCACCAAGCTCACAGACATCGTACTCAAGGAAACACTGCTCAGTTTACGCCTCAGCACTCAGAGTCCACCCAACAAAGGACTGTTCACCAGCCTCAGCCCAGCCCCGGCCAACATCCTGCCCATGGACAAGCAGCCTTCCCTCCCTCTGCCACTGAGTACCAACAGTCTGGCTCTCAGCTGTATATGGCCATGCCTGCCCCAGCGACCACTGCCAAACTTCCTGGACCTCCTGAGGTGCAACCACGAAGAAGAGTGAGCGCTGACCAACTCTATGCCGCCCACAGGGAGGCGAGATTAGAGGCCAGACAGGTTCTGAAAGAAGAAGGCCATACAGAGGGTCTGCTGAAGAGCAGAAAAGCCGTCTTGCCCTCAGAGATCCGCCGAAGGGAGAAGAGTGTGGATGATACTCACAGGGGCCGGCATGAAGATATGGACTGGCAGAGCTACAGCCCAGAGCAGAGGAGGGTCAGTAGAACTGAGGAAGACTGGGATTGGGAAAGACTGAGGGAGAGGGAGAGAGGGAGGGAGAGAAATGTGGAAAGGATCAGAGAAAGGAGAAGAGAGCAGCTCTCCGGTCTTAACAACCAAGAGGAGAGAGTGTTTAGATCTATACAGCCTTCACACTCGTCAGTATACCAGCAGCCCAGGCAGCAGCAGGCCTCAGAGCCTGTGCAGCATCATGAGCCCCAAATTCAACATCAAGAGCTCCCAACACAAACACAGTATGAACCCAGGTGGAGACACCGCACAGCGCAAATTCAGCCACAAGAGCCTCAAAGGCAGCATGACAGTGAGCAGTCAAGGCAGCAAGAGCCTCAAAGACAACAACAAACTCAAAGGCAACAGGAATACGAGCTGCAAAGACAAGACCCACCAAGTCATCAGCAAGACCAGCAAAGAAAACAACATGATTCACCACCAGACAAAGAGTTTGAGCCTCAGAGGTTGGATCCATCAGAGCACCAGAGGTTTGATTCAGCTGCCTACCTTCAGAAGGGCTCATCTTTACCTCAGGCCAAACACAGAAGCTTGGAGATGAGTGGAGGACCCAAACCCAAGATACGAACCCGCTCCATGTCAGATATTGGTGTTAGCCAGCACTCTGCCATGTATCGTATGGAGAGGGTAGTGGGCGGCAGGGAGACATCCAGGGCCGTTCCTGCTTCAGGGATGTCTAACGGAGAGATGGGTACCTTGGACACCAGGGTGTCAGTAGCACAGCTGAGACACTCTTATCTGGAGAACGCCAACCGGAAACCTGAGTTGTAGGTCCAACAGCATGGGCTCTGTGTGGCGTCACCAAATAACTGTCTAACTCTGCTTCAACGAGCTGATGCAAACAAATAATCCAAAGATGATCCAAGAAAATAACGCTGATAGAATATAGTTCTGAGGCATGAACTGTGTCTGGGTGAATGACCTTGAAATATTTATTATTAATATCATGTTTATTAAGTGTCTACAGTGTTGTTGTTTTTTTTTTTAGCCTCATGCAACACATTGATTGCCCTTTAGCAGTTGTTTACTGCTGCATGTCATCATTGTAATGTTGGATTGCAGTTTCTGTTTTACTATAACAACATAAAGAGCAAATATTTTTAACATTTTTTGATTTGTACTTTCTCTTTTTTCTCATTTTTTTGCCTCACTGCACCTAAAGTGAGACTACTAAAGTCGATCTCTCAGCGATGGAGGTGGATTCATCCACTGGCGGCGATCGAGACAGGGCTGCTCGAAGGCCTCGACGCTACATCACTCCAGGAGACAGTCGCTTGTCAGAGAGGTTCAGGACTCAGCCCATCACCTCTGCAGAACGTTTGGAGTCCGATAGGTACCATTTTTATTATAATGAACAACACACCGATTGTGTGGCTCCAGCAATTACTCACAATAGTCATGTTTTGTGCAGGTCACGACTAAGCCCATCACAGCTACAAGATGCTGAAGGTAAATCCAGTTAATTGCAGTTGTACACATGCATTATTTCAAATTGTTGATGCCATGTGGCATAATTATCTCTTCCTGTTAGATGAAGAAAAGCTTGATGACAGAGCCAAGATGAGTGTGGCTGCCAAGAGGTCTCTCTTCAGGGTAAATCTCCTTTAAAACAACAAAAAATATTCAGGTGTAGATTAACACTATATGTTAGTGACTATGAGATTTTAGTTGACTGTTGGCATTAAAATGCATATTTTTGTGTCCCTGAACATATGTGTGTCATGACCTCAGCTGTACCAAACAGTCCTGATGTTTTTCCAACGTCTTCCTCCAGGAGCTGGAGAGGACATCAGACGTTCCCAAACCGCGATCTCGAAACGCTGCCGTGGAACGTCGTCTGAGGAGAGTTCAGGACCGATCACACACTCAGCCCGTCACCAACAGGGAGGTGGTCAATGCTTCCAGGTATGTCTCATACAATTTACTGCTCATATAGCTGTAATTTATTTACTCTGTCCCAGGTATGTTTCTGCATCCTCAGACTCTTTATTCATTTCCTTACTTTTTTCAGTGACTGTATTTTTCCCCTGTCCCAAATGATCTCTTTTTACTCTTTTCCATCTTTTCTACTTGTGTTTTATTTCCATGTTGAAGTGATCCTGTCACATCGTCACAGCCTGTAGGCGTTCACAACACTGTAACTTGTGTCAACTCCAATGTAACTGGCGTCAGGTACAGATGAGCCTAGCTGTTTTAAATGTTTGTTGTTGTTTATGTCTCTTTTGCGTGAAACCATCGAAGTGTCAGTTATTTTTAATATCTTAGTTCAGTAAAAGCATTAGATGAATCTATACATGGTTAAAAGTAATTGTAAATTACTCACAGCTGTACTTTAGGTTTTGTTATTAATAGATATAGTGAAGATATTTAAAAAGGCAGACAGATTTGTTACATTTTAGTCTCCTATCACATGGATTTCTTAATATTACCCCAGAGATGATTTCCCTGTTAAAAACAAAGGTATCCAATGTTTTTGTTGTTGGGCAGAGAAACCCACTGAAATTTAGTTCCTGAGAGCTCTTATGAACACCAGATAATCTGATTCTTCTCACGAACTCTTTCATTTTTTCTCATTTGTGATTGTGTTTCTGTCACAGAGGAGTTTCTACTCTCCATCTCCCTCTCCTGGTGGCAGTACAGACCTGCTCATTCAGCTCACTTTACCTTTTTATATCTGCCCAATTATTTGCACCTTATAGGGGAAGGGATTGAGTGTTACCACAATAATTCATCCTGTTCTTTCCACTCCCTGTTTCCAAACATCCCCCCTTTCGGTCACAGGTGTCACAGATGTCAGTGAGGAAATAGGTAACATATCTTATATGGAAAAGGTCAAAGGTTGAGCCAGTTAAAACCCTCTGCGTGTCTCAGTTCACATGTCCTAAAGTTTGTTTACTCACCCTGGTTTAACTTAGCACAGCGCTGGGAGATCATCATAACTCCCTGCCAACATCTGAGTGCATTATATGATTATCTGGCATATGTGCACTGATCGGCTTACTGTATGTCTCTGTCGCTGTGCTCACGACCACAAACTACCTGCTGTTATTGACTTGGTATATACATGGTTCATCTTATTTGATGCTGACAGTTGTAATGTGGTTTTTTGATAATTAAAGGCTTGACAATTATTCAAACTTCACATAGATTTTATTTTTTGAGTAAAAAGTCATCACAAGGTGTTTTATTCTTGAAATAAAGATACCATCCTCCAAATATATCCTGCTGTTTATTTTTTGACACTATAAAGTGTAAGAGTCTTAAGATATGTCAGAGATACTTTCGTTTTCTAAATTTAGTCCCTAGGATGCAAGGATGGTGATACGGATGCTTTTTCTGATGGATGAATAAACTCTCTCATCAACAGCAAAAGTTATATTTTCACGTGTCAGTTATCACTGCGCTTAAGACATAAACACTTGACATCAATCACTTCCAACCCCTGACGTCTCCCCATCTCTCCTTCAGCATTCAGGCCTCCTCCCAGACAGGCTCAGCACCACAGGAGCAGGAGAGGGACTCCCAGGAACAACAGAGACAAGCTAAAGCTCTCAGCGCTGGTGACCGATCTGAAGGAGATGTTCACGAACTGATCCCAGACGAGCCCGACCTGTCCGCACTCAGCCTGGCTGAGAAGATGGCTCTCTTCAACCGCCTTGCTCATCCTACGGGCAAGACAGCCGCTGAGGGAAGCCGAGGGGACACTCGCCAGCGCAGGGCCAACGCTCGTTTCCAGACACAGCCCATCACCCAAGGAGAAGTGGATCAGGTACTGAAGTTTTACTACTAGAAGATGGTATCACTGTGTGTATATATATATATATATATATATATACATCTTTTTATGTAGATGTATGTTGTGTCATCATAAATGATTAAATCTGCTTTTCTATGGTGCCAAAAAAAAACCTAGTAATTCCAGGCACCTCCAGGTCACTTTTACACTTAAAGTAGCTTTTCCATGATGCTTTGTGGGTGGGTGAAATTGATCTCTGAGCATCAGGACAACTCAGGCTTTAAATTGTCACAAATTACTAACAACCTACTTCAGAAATATTCAGAAATACTGTGTATTGGAAAACCAGTTCAGGAGTGATGAATAATCATCCTACTTTCATCCTGCATGGAAGATATTTTTCATCTTCCCTCATGTTGGTTTATATATGGCTGAAACCATAACCTGATGATGTGTCACTACGTCAGAGAAATGTGTTTAAAAGTTTTCTTTCATTATGCCCGAGGGGCAAATTGAAGTACAACCAAAAATAACAACGTCAGATAAGACAAGCAGCAGTGCAAATTATTGATTCAGAGCCATAATGGCAACAATGATGGAGGAAATCTGTCGGCAGTGAATCACGGTCAATCGCTGGTGTCCACACAGGAAGCTGAAGTGCCTGTAACCTCTGCAGCTTCCAATGACGACTTAGATGCCAATGAGGGAGGACATGTAAGACCCCTGCTGCCTGTGCAAAGCTTCTGATTGGTTTCGTGGATTGATTGTGTTCATGATTGATCTACTTGGTCTCTCGAGTGATCAGTGTGGTTATGGCAGCAGATGCTTATGGTAGCTTTAAATGCAGAGCTTAATAATGATAATATTCCTGAATACAACCATAAGCGTATTTTCAGGTTGAAATTACTGTTGAACTGTGGAGTTTAAGACATTTAAATGTGTCTTTTACTTAAATTTGACAGTGCCTTGTTTTCTGCGGCTTGTTTTGTTTTGGTTCCTGCTTCTGTGACATGTTTGTTCATTGCATTGGATATTTGACAGCAAATAGTGCATGTTGCTTTATTCCTCCTCCACCAATTAGTGCTTATCGAGGTTAGTGAGTATGTGTATGGTGTCGGCCTTGATATTGACTGTGTGCAGAAACGTGTGAGGGTCAACGCAAGACCTTGAATTGCAATCAAAAATCGATTGACAGCAGCCTGGTGTGGAGTCTGAAGCATCAAACAGATCTTTGCTTCTTGGAAACAGAAACTGCCTCTTTTTGCTTTAGTCTGGTTTAGTTTAGTCTTTTATATATTATTTTATATCTTTTATATATTATTTATTATTAATTTTATAAAATTTCCCCATCTATATATATTCCTACTGCACCTTTGTGATATTAAAATGTTCATGAATGAAGATGATAGCTGCTCAGTGACGGTAACTGTTTTTTTTCAGCAGCCCAGTGCATTTGCTGCCATTTTGTGAATGACACAGTTTCTCTGCAGCTGCAGCTTCATGACAAAATCTGTACTTGTCATTTTTTCCCCTCAATTGCTTTGATTGCTGTGAGCTTCTGTCCTTCTCTTCCATCTATTTCTTCTCCTGCCCAAAACATTCGCATATGTCTGTATTGTATAACTTCCCATTGCTCCTCTGCTGTGATTCATTGATCCTGACTTTTCTGACATGACTCCTGCTGTCCCTGCAGCTGAGAAACGGAGGCGAGATCAAACTGGAGCCCTTGTCTGCGTCCCTGGTTCGATCTGTGGCAGCGGTCACCTCTCAAGCATCTGTTACCACGGTGACCATGACGCCAGGTAGCAGCTGCGTCGCTGGCGATGACGGTCTCCGTCCAGGGAAGTCCACCGCCATCCCCTACATCCCTGCCCAACAACAGGCTTCCAGCAGCACAATCAGCCACCAGGAGAGGGCGCTGAGGTATTTCTCTATGACCCAGAGTGGGGACCCAGGCCACCCGGAGCCTGAGCTCAACTCCTCCCCTTTCGTCCCCGACAGCCGAGAGAGAGTGGGGGCTCCTGCTGCTCCCACCTCCTCCGCTGGTCACAGGCAGCGGGGGGAGGCTGTGGATGAAGGTTGGAGAGTGCAACAAGAGGAGGAGGTAAGGGGGAGACAACAGGGAGGAGCCACAGAAGAGAGCCTAGGCGGCAGCATTAAGGGGAAGCCACACTCTCCCGACAGGGACCGGGACGGAAGAAACCACCACCATCAACAGCAGCAGCATCCTCAGCGCTCTGCAGAGACCTCTGTGTGGAGGGGCGAGTCAGAGCCTCTGCCCAGCTGGAGAGCTGCAGACGGAGGCTCCCAAGAGACAAGAGACAGAGCGGAGAGTGGAGGAAGAGGAAGAGGAGGCTACCTGAGAGAAGCTGCAGCAGCTCACATCTCCTCCACACAGGAACAGGAGAGGAGTGGTGGCAGGAGCCAGACAGGCATCTCAGGTAGGTGGCTACTCTGAGGACTTACACAGAGAGGAGATGAGGACAAGGAGGAGGAGGAGGGATGAAAGGCAAAATGTAAATGTATATGAAATGTATATATGAGGGGACAAAAAAGAGGAAAGAGAGAAAAGGAGTGACAAAAAAAGAGGAAGCAATGTCTAGAAAAGGGGCCGTTCTCATTATCCTCATTGTCTTATGCAGCATGCTCCCACGCATGATCGTTTTCTGTCGACTGCACACACACTTGTCCCAGCTGGGGGTATTTGATTTGGCTCATACAGAGAGATTGTGTGTGTGTGTGTGTGTGTGCGTGTGCGTGTGTGTGTGTGTGTGCATGCGTGGATGAGAGAGAGAGAGAGAGACGTCTGAGGCTGCATCTAATTAGCATATTTTTCCATGCATCTTCCTCGTGGCCCCCTTTGTCTGGGAAGAGGAAGCCCTCTCCTGACATGCTGTTTGTCAGCAAAGATTTTCAGATCAAACTGTGTGTGTGTGTGTGTTCACTGTCACCGTCTACAAAGGGGGCCGTGGTCCCCTAGCACCACATTATGCCTGTGGGTTATCTGTGCACATACTACACTATAATGGGCCTGACCTGTTTTTTTTTTTTTTTTTATGTGTCATGGAGAAGTATTTTCCCAGACATGCACACAAACAGCACATAAGAGAGATGAAAACACTCAGTGGGAGAGAGTAGAGCGATTTCACGAAGCAGGTAGAGGACAGAAAGGACACAATGGATGCCTTGTCTGCAGGCTGCACTCTTCTTTAGTTCTGCATGGATAGATCTTAACTCAAGTTTAGTTATACTATAGACCAACTGAGCTGCACTGATATCCATTAAGTCCCTGAGGACGTATCACTACATGCAGCAAAACAAAAGACAAGATGCAGTGGGTTTCCTTGTGGAGACAAGATTTTTGTCCGCACTGTAATTACAACTGACATCTTTGCAGGATAAACAGTATAATTACCTTTTTCCCCACAAACCTACAGTACACATGCATGCATCTGTTTAAGAGATTAGTGCTGGTTAAACTGGGGATCTCACTTATCTAATGTGGATCTCTGTATATTTGTTGATGTGCACGTATTTGCACCTCCAGATATCCATGCTGTGTTGTTATGAACATGATGTTTGTATATACAAGATCCAAATTACCATTTTACATGAGAGGTTTTGCATATTTTATAAAAAATATCCTGTTTCTGTAAAGAATTACATTGATGCTACAGTGTGTTGTTGAAAAGTTGATCCTAATTTAAAGATAGACAACATGGTTAGTTAGTTAGTTATATAGACAGTCAGAAAGATAATGAACATAATGAGTGTATCATTATAAAAAATAAAAGTAAAAAAAAAAAATTAAAACTGCATTTAAGGGTATTCTGATTCAAACTGAGAGGAAGTGAAAAATAACTGAAAACATCAGTTGTGAATGTGCAGAGTTATTGAATCAACAAAAAGGTTGGACATCAGTCATTGTCAGTTACACTTCACATCTGATTCTAATATTAAATGAGAAATAAAAATGTACTAATAATTTCGTAGGTGTCAGATGTCTAATGATAATCTAATAAATGTCTAATAATGTGAATCGACTGCATCTACATGATTATAAACTGTATCATTTTCCCTCAGAGTTGCCAGACCATCCTGCTCCACTGAGGCCTCTGATTGCTAAAGTTTCATCCAGGACAGCGTCTCACGTGTCGAGCAGCTTGCAGCAGCAGCAGCAGCAAACAGTCATCCATCCTCCTCAGACTCTTCCTAAACCCTTCACACAGCAGCCTCCCCCGACTCAGCCCAAACCCGCATCCTACATCCAGCCCCAGCCGTACTCACAGCCCCCCCAGCCTCCACCCACATATCCGAAACCTTTCACCCAGTCCCCTCAAACTCAACCCAAACCTCAAGGATTTGTCCAACCAGTCCCAAAGCCATACCCACAGACGGCCCCCCACACTCAACCCAAACCTCAAGTCCCTCCACAGACACCGCCCAAACCCCAGTCCTTCCCCCAAGCCCTGGTCAAGTCCCAGTCCCTGCCCTTGGACCACGGCGAGGACTTCAGCAGGCACAGTGTCCACTCTGGAGATCTGCTGTCCCCCACTGACTCTGGAGAGCAACCATCTGACGGCATGTCCTCCAAACAGATGTCTATCAAGGAGAGGTGAGTGACGTGTGGCTCCAGGATTAAATACTCTGATTCAAATTTACATGAATTAGTTCAAACGCTCAAAAATCCAGAATCAAACACACTTTCAACTTGTAGTGTGTTTTGTTTGAATTATATAGTTTTCAAATCTTATTATAATTTTGACCAAATATGTTCAGTGACACATTAACAAAGCTCCACCATAGCAGCATTCTCAGTGTTATAGTAAAAATGTATATTTTTGCACCTGCAAGGAATAAAAGAGCAAATGCAGAGCTGGAGTTTTGCACAAAAAGAGATTTATGGAACAACAGAGGCATCAAATTAAATATCACTTGTTAAAAATACCAATGTGCAGTGACTAAAGGACATGTTCAGTGATCTTTGCTGATCTAAAAATACTCTCTGTTCTGTTCTCTGTGAAATACTGTACACATTAACTCTGAAATCTCCCAGTGCAAAACCGGCTAAGTGTAACAACAAATGTTCTTCATTACATCAGCACTAACACTCTCTGTCTACTGTAGATTCT
This sequence comes from Polydactylus sextarius, assembly GCA_016801845.1. Classification (NCBI taxonomy): domain Eukaryota; kingdom Metazoa; phylum Chordata; class Actinopteri; family Polynemidae; genus Polydactylus; species Polydactylus sextarius. The sequence goes on along the minus strand of CM028916.1, from coordinate 9,245,940 downwards.
CAAGTAAAAGCCGTTACTCAAATAGCAACTGTGTCTAATTTTAGCCTGTTGAAGAAACACAGATAGGTAAAAATAAATTCAGGTGTCGGGGGAGGTTATAGGTTTAAAAGGTTCCTGTAAAACTGAACCAAGACAAAGCTGCAAGTTACGTTATGCAATGTTGATTTCGTTCACAAATCCACTTTCCTGTCAGAGCTCGACCCCTGACAAGGTGAAAACTGAGACGATCAGACGTCGACAGTTTTTTTTTTTTCATCTTTTTAATTCTCTGGCTCAGTCAGTCTCAGAAACCAATGCCTCATCAGTTTCCAGTGTTTGACAGAATCAGGATGGGGTCACTGTCTGCCCTTCCTCTCAGTATATAGGTTTGTTTCACTTTTTTGCGGAGGTGAGAGAGAGAGATTCATTTTTAGCATCATTGTGTTCTTCCTCTCAGCCAGCGCGGAGCTTGTGAGGACCGGAGAAATCCTCGGAGATTTGTGCAGATTCCTCTTAATGCCCTCATTTCTGCCCTGTCCACGCTCATGCAGCGGAGATGATGACACACTTTCCTTTCCCCCTCAGCCATTCGTTATCAGCGCTGCCTCACACTGTCGTCTGAAGCTTTTTGCAGCAGCCACGTTGGCTGACTGCACAGCAGAAAGATGACCTGGTTTTTCATCCTTGAAAGATTTTTTTTTTTTTTTATAACCTTGATGGAAATAATGAAAATGATTGGTGGGCTACAAAAGAAACTTCAAACACTTTTATCTGAACAGATTGGAGAGGCTAACTCTAACATTTACACATTAAAACTTTTAAAACTTTTATTAAAGACTGTTTTTAAGATTTATTTTTCATTTGTATGCTTGTTCATTGGTTTTTCTGGTTAAAAATATCATGTTTTAAGATTAGATTTCATCAGAAATTTTCAGTGTAAGAAAAGTTTCTCAGCTGATATTAAATTTATTGAACTAATTGTTCATAATACTTGACTGTAACATGGTAGCATCATGTTTGGTTGTTTAAAAACACTTTCTGTTGTCATAGTGCTGTGCAGCTTGAAAACAAATCAAAACAAAATGAGATGATTAATAAGATAAATTGAGGGATTGTAGCATGGTTGTTGTTGTGGTTGTCGTCAGCTCACTGGAAATGTTTCTTCGTCTTATGTCAGAGTGGCACTGCTGAAGAAGAGCGGCGAAGAAGACTGGAGGAACAGGATCAACAAGAAACAGGAAGTAGTAAAAGTGGCGTCCTCTGAGCAGCAGACTCAGGTGTGGGAGAGCGAACAGACCTGCCACAAGAAGGTGGGTCTCTGCTACTGTGCTGTTAGTGTATATTCAATCATATTCATGTCCTACACACAGTTCGGTCACATTAACATCATCCTAAAACATGTTTATAGATAAAACTAGTGTTGTAATGGAGAGTGTATGTCTCCATCGCCAATATAAATAATCTGTCAGAGCGACCTTCGTCAGAATGAACACGATCACTGTGTTTACATTTGAGACGTCTCGTGATATTTTAGGGTTCAGCGACTTGCACAACTTTATGTGATGTGCTGCTCTATTACACTCACTGGGTTGTTGCTGTTCTTGTTTTTGAAGCTCAGGTGTTCACTGTTCAGATTTTGCAGTGGCTCCCGTCTCCTCGAATAAATTCTGGTTTCACTGTGTACAACCTGTGTTTGCTCACGACTGTGACTCATCCTCATCCAAATTTAACTGAGTACCTCTGCAGTGTTGTCCATGATTTCAACATTTACTTATTTTGAAATAATGTTGAATGATGAAATTGGACTTACTTCAGCCCCTCAGGCTGTTGATGCTGTTGTAACTACAGGTTTTTAATCACTGATTTAAATAATGACAAGAGCAATGGAAATGTGGGGGCTTGTTTTATACTATTTATCCCTGAATAGAAAACGAAAAACATCTGTTATTATAGTTGAACAGAGTAAACACCAGTGCTGCACATTTCATCCAAACATCATGCCCTCATCTCCGTTAGTTAAGTGCTCCCTTTCATTCCCCCCTTTGAGTCTGTTGTTTGATCACTGCAGCGTCCAGGTGTTAGAGACTGTGAACACACAAACACAAAGGTTTCAGGTTTTAGAAACAAAGTCGTCTCTTTCACAAGATCAGATCTGGCAAGTTTCACTTAAACCTCCAGAGATAATGACTTTGAAACGATATTCGACAGAAGGATCTCAAGGATCACATTTATATCAATATCAGTATCAGTTTAAACAGCGTTTTAAATTATATTCATAAACTCAAGGAACATCTGAGTTCAGGATTTAAGTCTCCTTTTTTTCCTTTTGCAACTCATCTACTTCACATTAGTATTCTGCAGGGTGAAGCTGCTGCTTCAACCCTGGATGCTAATCCTCCAGGCTCCCTCACCCCTAAATTCATTAAAGCAAACAATGGCTGCCCCCCCCCCCCCCTCTGACCAAGCACTTCCCCTGTTTTTAACCCCTCAGGAGGAAGGGGTGGTCGTTCAAGACTACTCTGCTGTGTCTGTGTCTGTGTCTGAACAGCTGTGGGTAAGACCCAACTCTAAACCAATCAGCTTTGTGTGTGGGACCTGTGTTGTCCAATCACAGTTATGTTCTGATGTTGTCTTGTATTAGGCTGTTTGCTTCTTGTCAGTCACTCGGGCGCTTTTTTGCTGGCAGACTGTGTAACACTGCAGGGTTGTAGCTGCGAAAATGGCCAATGCTGGAGCTTCTCTGAGCTTAAAGGGGCATTAAATGATCAATTCACCTCAAATTAGATTTGTCCAACAAACATTACATCTGAATCTTTCAGATCATAGTCACTTAAAACTCTCAGTCTCTCGCAGTGAAAATAAACGTTCATTGTCTCGTATTTATGAACAAGGAGCAAAATCAACAAAATCAGTGTCTGACAAAAATAAATAAATAAAAGGTGAAAAATAAGATAGAAGAATAAATACAATCCTGATTTTTCAGTGTTTATGGGCTTTAGCACAAAATCTGTCCAGGTTTAAAAAGACAGATGCCTCTCAGATAAGTCTAATGCAATCTAATGTAACTGTAATGCTCAAAAATATAATTAGGTGTTTGACTCTAGATCTTCACATTTGTCCATGCTCTTAAATCTGATTGGAAGATATAAATATTCAGTACAAACACATTTTTGGAGCAACAGCTTCACTTTTTTAACCTGTTGTGGTTCCCAACAACACAAACTGAGTATTTTTGATAGTATTTTTAAAAAAAAAAAAATTTTTTTTTTTTCATAAAGATTTAAAAATGTTCAATGAGGAGAAACAGATGAGTTGTGATTGTAAAAAAAAAAACAACAACAAACAAACAAACAAACACAGAGTGTTATGTCTGGAGGAGTTAGTTAAACAGTCTATTTACAGTTTACAGTCTATTCATACCTAATGCACCTTTAACTTTTGAGCTTTATCGACGCCGCACCACAGAGTCAGAGGCTTTTTGCACTGTGCTTCTTTGTCACTAGCATTGCGAATTTATGTTTCAGTGGCCATTAATGACTTTGTTTGTCTTTGAAAAGCTGTTTGTGATTTATATGTTTGGTTGATAAAGTTGTGTTTATTAAAGAACATGCAGAGGTGGAAGTGTCCGGCTTCAGAAAGTAAAAGTCCTGCCATGTTTTGGTTCCATGTTTACACTTTACGCAGGTGATTTCACTAATTAGCTGATCAACCTGGCTTAAGAGTTGTGCTAATTAGAATGAGATGGTTCATGTGAACGGTTGGAGCAGAAATGTGGCAGGACTTTTACTTTCTGAAGCCGGACACTTCCATCTCTGAGTACATGTAATGTTGTTTACATAGTTTCGTGTTAGAAGTTGAAGGACAGAGAGTTTCGTTGACAGTTTTCAGCCTCAGACTTCTGTCTTTGCATCCATCTCTTATCTTCCATGATCTGCATGTTCGTTATTGTTTCCTCTTCCATTTCCTCCTTTTCCTTTTCTCTTTTCCACTTATCCGTCCACCTCTACGTCCTCCAGGAACCTGTCTTCTCTTCCACTTTCTCTCCCCCTATCTCACTCGGCCAAAAGTGTCAGTACATTGACCATCACAGTCAGGTAAGGACATGCACCTGACACGCTCCAACGGGCTGCATGTACTCGCTCTTTTCTCGCTTGGTTTGCAGCTCCTTGTGCAAACGGCGCTTTCTGAATAGTTGAGATTGATTTGGTTTTGACGGCGCAAGTGCAACTGTGGAACAGGGAAGATTATATATATATTTATATTTATAGTCCAGGAAAGACATGAACCTAGCACGCTTGAATGCTTTGAATCTTTTTATATCTGCTTGGTTTGACACTGTAACTACATGAATAATTGCTCCAGAGGGAATAGAGGAGTCACATGAAGTTACAGTGAAGCTGTGAGACAAGTTGTTTAGATCTTTTAGTGTTATAAAGTAGACGCAGTTGTGTTTTTAAGCTTATAGCTTTTAAATGGCAGCATGACTGAAAACATCCTGAAATCAAAACTGACAGTCGGCCTCATTATGCAGAGTTTATTGCTTCGCATGCATGACTTAGACAAAGTATCAAATTATCAGTGATTATTAAGTTACGTTGCCAATTTCCTCTGGTCTGTGCAGAAGATGGGAGAGGACATCGAGGCTCAGATGACCATCGAGGAGAGGAAACAGATGATTTCGACCCGTGAAGAAGCTTGGAAGACGAAGGGCAAAGGAGTGGCCAACGACTCCACCCAGTACACGGTGGCTGCACGTATGGTCAAGAAAGGTCAGTGCACAAACCTACTGTTATCACACAATCATCACCGAGGCAACAATGTGTGGAAATGCCACTGTGTTTGACTTATGTGTAAAAATTCTGAGTGGATCAGAAGAATCAGATGGGATTTAAAAGAAAATCATTGTACCCTGTTCTCAAAGTGTATCTTCATTGAATTATTTATAATGAAGCTGTGTAATAATGTGAAAGAAAAAAAGAAATGTTGCCTTGCAAATCACAAAACAACACCATGGATGCCCCAAATTATTCTTACTATTATTAAATATTTTACATTTTAGGATAAAATACAAAGTTTCTTCCGTCTCCTGTTACATGTGACTTGAAGAATTTAAGATCATTTTAGTTTTTTTTTTTTTTAAAACTACATGATAAAATTATTATTTATTTAGTTTGCAAACGCAACACAACTAATGCCACCAAATTAGCTGTGTTAGTGTTGCTGTTGTTGTTGCAAAGGTCGAATTTCTTTCAGTTGAACGACCCCTTTGATCAGAATGGAAGTTCTTCGTCACTTTTTCCGTTTTAGTTGTGCTTTATTCGGAGCCCAGTGTCTGAAAAGGACACAAAGGAAATCAGGGCTTATAGAGAACGGAATGAACAGATTAGTTCATTATTCCTCAGCTGTTATTACATTTAATTTAAACCAGCATGTAACAAAATGAAATATGCTGTTCGATAAAAGACTTTTTTCTTATCTTCTTCCTTCTCGTCTGCAGCATCACATATTTTGTCTTATCTGGTGTGAATTTGTGTCTGTGCCCTCAGGCCTCGCAGCCTCCTCCTCAGTTATCAGCCCCATCCTGTCACCAGTTTCCACCAAACTCAAGAGCAGCGCTCCTGCTATCAGCAAACCACAAGAGGGTGAGAAAGATTATCCTTAAATTCCTGTCACCGGATTTGAAGATACTTTTGATTTTACTCTGATTTGTTGTTCCAGATCAGATGTCAACAGCACTTTCACTTTTAATCCTAAAACCAAATGTCACTGTTATCTGTAAAACTATTATTATTTCATCTCCAGAAATTGAAGCTCGGCCAGACATGGAGTCAGACAAGAAGCTTGATAAGTTGGAGAGTTTCTTAGGACGTCTGAACAGCAAAGGTACGTCCTCCCTTCTTTACTTTAAGCTTGTTAAATGATATTCGCCTGTGGTTGACCTCTAAAGCATCAGTAATTCATTGAGCGGCATTAACTTCTATTCATTTTTTCAGTTTCCTTTGTGTGTATTGATTTTCTTATTGCATTAGGGTCTAATCTTGTCTCTCTCTCTGTTTCTTCTCTGCTTTTCAGTGGCAGGTCTGCAGGAAACCACCATAACAGTGACGGAGAAGGCAGTGAAGGAAGTGATGAAGCTGGACGACGAAATCTTCTCCAAGTTTTACCGACGTGTCACCGAGTTTCCACGCATGCCCACCAGGATCGAGATCAGCGAGGACTTTGACTCCATCTTCGGATCTCAGGGTCCAAAGTAAGAAAATTCAATTTGACCATAATTTGCTTGACCTTAAGTCATTTTTTTCTTTTTAATTATTTTTACATTTTACATCATGCTCATACACCTGCTCTCCACCGTCACCAGGTTAACCTCAGCCATGGTGCAGCACAAGCGGTCGGTGCGTCCGTCCAGGAACGTCCAGTCGTCCAGAAACCCTCTGAAGATGCTGGCGGCCAGAGAGGACATCAGACATGAGTACACGGAGCAGAGATTGAATGTGGCACAGCTGGAGAGCAAGAGGATGAAGGCTGAGAAAAGTGAGTGTTAGGATGACGGTGTGACGACGGTGTGATGACTAAAATCTTTTATTTATTTATTTATTTTTGTTTATAGCGTGAAAAACTATATAAATGAGTAACTTGTTAATATAAAGTTTAATGAAGCATTTATGTACATGTTTTCTTCACAATGTAGGTCTGTGTTTTTGTAAAAAAAAAATCCCATTTTCTCGTTTTCCAGTAAACAAAACCTCCGACCTGTCTGAAGCAGCTCTGGCAGGTCTGGCCAGTAAAGAAAACTTCAGCAGTGTGAGTTTGCGCAGCGTCAACATCTCAGAGCAGATGTCCAACAACAGCGCCGTGCCATACAAGAACCTGATGCTGATGCAGATCAAAGGTAAAAACAGGAAACGTTTTGTGATGAGCTACAGTAGATTGTAATTATGAGTGCAGATGTTGATCCCCATCCTTTATTTTCCTTTGTTCTCTCCAGGTCGTCGTCACGTTCAGACCAGATTAGTGGAACCGAGAGCGTCATCTCTCAACAGCGGTGACTGTTTCCTGCTCGTCACGCCAGATCACTGCTTCGTCTGGATTGGGGAGTTCTCTAATGTGATTGAGAAAGCAAAGGTGAGCCAGGCCTGTGTCTGCGTCTGATATTCAGATTTTTGTTTTTCTGCTGAGCATAAAGGCTGCAGCTGCGATGCTGGCATCGGAACAAAGATGATTCATTGATGATTCTGCCACTCATTTCCATTCCCAGCACACAGCACAAACAAACAGACACACATATGCTCGTCTGTGCCTCCTGGCGACTCGACAGCCCCTCTGTGTCCCAGACACTTTCTAATAACCGCCTCTTCATCATTTCCTTTATCATTTCCTTCATCACTTCAATATATCTGTGCTGTTTTTGTTTTCTTGTCTACAGGCGATAGATTTGGCCACGTTCATCCAGACGAAAAAGGACATGGGCTGCAGGGCAAACCAGGTGCAGACCATCGAGGAGGGAGTAAACCCTCAGGCTCCAGACTTCCAGCAGTTCTGGACGATCCTCGGAGGACAGGCGCCTTACCAAGGTAAAAGACGAGCTCGATGAGCTCAGACTGAAATCTCTGCTCTCAGAGTTGCTTTAAAGTATATAATGATTTCTCCTGTTAACACGGAGTATTTTTTCGATGCTTGCTGCACCATTTCAGATGTTTATTGTTTATTTTATTCTAACTGTGCCACAGCTGCGGGTCCACCAGAGGACGATGAGCAGTTCGAGAACGCCATCGTGGAAACCAACTGTATCTTCAGACTTCTGGACGATAAACTGGTTCCTGATGACGATGAGTGGGGGAAGGTCCCTCGCTGCTCTCTGCTGGCACCCAAGGAGGTTGTTAAGATCCAGTGTTTGTCCATAAACCCATGCACATTTTTTTTGGAGCTCTGTGCTTTAAGCTTAAGGTTTTGATTTGTTGCTTAGCAACAGCAGGTGCTGTGACACTTATCTATCTGTGCACACGCACAGTCTCTGTGAAACTTGACAAGGATTCAGGAGATAACACCAGCGAATCTACAGTGTTCAAAATTTTTACGCTAATAGTATTTCCACAAAATAAACATTTTGGTTTTAGTTTTTCAATGTTTTTTGTTGTTGTGTGCTGTTTCTCTGACTGTTTAGATCACAGACAGTTTTCCAGGTAATAAAGAAGGTTCTTCCACATTATTAGGCAAGTTTCAAGTTCAGACAACATGAGGGGAAAAGAGAGATCTTTCTACAGATGAAACCCTTGAAATAGTGTAATGTCATGAAAAATGTTTGACAACATTGATACATACATGAAAAAAATAAGCGCAATCATCATATTGTGAAAAGATTTGTGTGTGACTCAGAGCAGAGACCAGTATAGGGAGCAAACAGGCTTTTGAAGCTGCTGACGATAGTGAGAGTTGTTCCTGTGTTATAACATCTGTGTGAATACATTAATCGTTTGACCTTTGAATCAAAAATAAATCAGCCGTTCACTGTTGATTAAGTTGTAGTTGTTTGCTGATTGTTTTTGTTGTTGGTTGCACCGCAGGTGTTGGTGTTTGACTTTGGCAGCGAGGTCTACGTGTGGCATGGTAAGGAGGTCACTCTGGCTCAGAGGAAAGTGGCGTTCCAGCTCGCCAAACACCTGTGGAACGGGACGTTTGACTACACCTGCTGTGACATCAACCCGCTGGACCCCGGAGGCTGCAACACACTCATACCCAGGTCAGAACACACACGCACACACTTTTTTTTAACGCTCTCTGATTCAGCACAGTACAGTAGGTCATTGTCATTATTTTATCTTTTTGTCTGTATGTGCTTTGAACTCCCCTCAGAAAAGGCCAGGGCCGCCCTGATTGGGCAATATTTGGCAGACTGACCGAGCACAATGAGACAATCTTGTTCAAAGAAAAGTTCATGGACTGGACTGAAGCAAAATCACCAACAGCAAAGGAAGGAGGCGAGATCATACCTGAGCAAAAGGTGCGAATAATCACATTGATTACACAGCTCACACATGTCAGAGTCTCTGTCTTTAGTCCCAGTTATTGTGGCAGGAACAGTTTTTACAGCAGCTACACAGAGACATAAGTTGTTGCTATTATGAAGTCCTCATTTGTCTCTGATGTTTCTTGCTGTTGCTTAATATTTACTTTCATTGATCCCAGGAGGCCCCGGGTCGAGAGTGTCGGCCGTACGACGCCACCCTGATGCTCCCCATCCTCCAGTTGTCCATCTCCACCATCTTGGAAGGCGTGAACGTCGGCCGCGGTTACGGCCCGGTAGAGACCGAGGACCACATGAGGAGTCAGGAGATCAGCACCGTGTCGGTGGACGTCTGGCACATCCTGGAGTTCGACTACAGCCGCCTGCCGCGCCAGAGCATCGGCCAGTTCCACGAGGGAGACGCTTATGTGGTCAAGTGGAAGTATATGGTCAGCACCTCAGGTTAGTCGCAGCAGCATCGCTCTGATCTTTTGATCAGAGTTGTGTTTAACAAATTAAACCCTAAATTTTGGTTGTGAAAAATCATAATCTTTATTTTTTGAACCTCAGAGATATATAAAAACAGAAACAGAGGCAGTTTTTTATCAGTAGTTTGAAAATATAATGACTAACAAAAGGTACAAAGTTCAGTTGCTTTACTGTTATAAAAGCCCCCAGGTTTCTGCAGTTATTTTGTTGCATTATTATTTTAACAGTATTGAAAATTCAAGGTTTGTTGTGCACATGTTTTCCAGTCGGTCGTAGGCAGAACCCTGAGGCGAGGAGCACTGGGCCAGGGAAGGAGAAGTGCTGCTATTTCTTCTGGCAGGGTCGACACTCCACCGTCAGTGAGAAGGGAACGTCGGCGCTGATGACGATGGAGCTGGACGAGGAGAGAGGGGCGCAGGTATGACACACAAAAAACTGAATATAGATCAGTCAGAAAGTCAAGTCTGAGGATTGTGAACTTTTCTAGTGTTTATATATGTCCGTGTGTCTGTGTGTTGCAGGTTCAGGTGCAGCAGGGGAAGGAGCCGCCATGTTTCCTGCAGTGTTTCAATGGAGGGATGATCGTCCACGCTGGCAAACGGGAGGAGGAGGAGGAAAATACGCAGAGTAACTGCTTTCACTTTTAACTCTACTTTTAACTCTACCATTTACAGATAAATAGATAGATACTATATCAATCCTGAAGGGAAATTGGGGGCCAAAGAGTTGTTTAGCAGTTCTGTAGTTTTCTTTTTTGTCAGTAAATACTAAAATAATACAGTACTTCGGTTTAAAAAACTACATCAGAAAACAGCACAGAGTAAAAACCCATTTCATCTGTTTCCAGGTGAGTGGCGTCTGTACTGTGTGCGTGGCGAGGTGCCGGTGGAGGGCCACCTGCTGGAGGTGGCGTGTCACTGCAGCAGCTTGCGCTCCAGAGCCTCCATGATCCTGCTCAACATCAACAAGGCCATCATCTACCTGTGGAACGGCTGTAAGACGCAGCTGCACACTCGCAGCGTGGGAAACACAGCAGCGTTTAAGATCAAAGAGCAGTGAGTTTAACGCGGGTTTGGTGTTTGGGTATTTTCTCTCATGTTCTCACATACAGTTTGAACTCTTCTCCCCCGTTGTTCCCCTCAGGTGTCCTCTGGAAGCAGGTCTCCACAGCAGCAGCAAAGTGACTATCCATGAGTGTGACGAGGGCATGGAGCCACCGGGTTTCTGGGAGGCTCTAGGCAGAAAGGACAGGAAGGCTTACGACTGCATGCTGCAAGGTACACGAAACACTGCACTGATTATCTTACTCCCTGTAACCTTCTATAAAAACAACAGACCTGATCATTTCAATCAGTCAGTTTGTGTTGAAGTGATTGAAAAGTGCCGGTTTCTGATTTTCTTTTCAGATCCAGGTAAATTCAACTTCACGCCACGGCTCTTCCAGCTGAGCAGCACATCTGGAGAGTTTGTGGCGACCGAGTTCTTCCACTTGTCCAGAGCTTCAGACCTGGTGAGCTCGCTGCCGTTCCTGCAGGAGGATTTATACAACGTCGCACAACCTGGTGAGCACAGACTCTCACGTGCATCTTTAATGTCAGACATACAGGTCACAGCATCAAGAGAGTTAATAGACATTTGTTCTTCCTGCCGCAGCGTTGTTCCTGGTGGATAACTTCCATGAGGTTTACCTGTGGCAGGGCTGGTGGCCTCAGGACAGTGAGAGCACCGGCTCGGCTCGAATCCGCTGGGACGCAGACAGGAAGTGTGCGATGGAGACTGTGCTGCAGTACTGCAAAGGTGAGGATTTCTACCTGGGTACATTAACACATTAAGACCTGAGGTGCTGAGACATGAAATAAAAAAGCACTGAGAGCTCACACATTTGTCTGTCACACTTAACTTGTTTTATCATTATGTCGCATTAGGTCTTTGGTGTTAAGAAAAACTGTTCCCAATAATTGTGCTAATTCCTGTCCTGTCCTGTGATTTCTTTAAATTTGAATTTATTAGCGTTATTTTTCGCGTTCATTTTCTCCTTCAGAGAAAAATGAGAAGAAGCCCCAGAAGTCATATCTGATACACGCCGGTCTGGAGCCACTCACCTTTACCAACATGTTTCCGAGTTGGGAGCACAGAGAGGACGTAGCTGAGATCACAGAGAGGGTCGGTACCACACACGTATGTTCTCATCACCAGGACGAAGACACTAAAATCGATTTAAATCTGTTAATCTGACTTGAACCTGACTTTTTCAGGTCTGTGTTTACACACAGATCTATTTTTTTTCATTTTGGCTTCATTCTCATCACAAGTCTCATTGTTCAGTCAAGATGTTTTCCTCAGATGTGATTTGCCTCATGACAGTTCTCATTCATAATGACAGTGACTTGTATCTGTGGTACAATGGGAACACATCTGTCCTCTGAAACATCACCATGCTCATAATAACTAGTTTTTGTTCACATGAAACCATGTCACCAACAACAGAAAACATCATATTTGTGAGACCATGCAGGGAAAATGTTTCAAGTGGACAGTAGACAGACTGTTTGACGTCTTCTGAAGACAATTCACATCCAAAGTGGAGGAGAGAAACAATAAGAAGGCTGGCTTTTATCCTCTGCTACTGGTGCTGGATGATGACGCCAGCATTCAAGCTTCATGAACTCCGATGTGGCCGTTCACACTCGACGACACGGATATCATTTCCAACCCATCATTCCCAAGTACATGTGAAAGGGACTCACATCTGGTTGCAAAACATTGCAGCCTCTTGGTTGTAGATGGGGATGATATCTGTCTTGAGTGTGAACGGTCAGATTGGAGCTCATGGAGCTTCAGCAGGGCTATAGGCAGCCTCTCGAATTGAATCCAGTCCTAACGAAACTGAACAATCGGACCAGTGAGAACGTAGCTTTACCCTCTTCTAATTTTTCACTCTGTAGCTTCACATTTCATGTTGTGTCTTCTTGCGTATGTTCTTCAGGAGGCAGAGGTGTGTAACCAGATCATCCTGGTGGAGGACGTGTTGGCCCGGCTCTGTCAGAACACCTTCCCTCTGGCTCAGCTTCAGGCCCGGCCACTCCCTGAAGGAGTCGACCCCCTGCGTCTGGAGATCTACCTCTCAGACCAGGACTTCGAGGTCAGTAAACCACAGACAGACACGACTGCACTCAGCTGGATGACTGGATTATTCTAAGTTATACAACCAGGAGTGGAGCTGTCTGACAAAATCTCTCGAGCTCATTCATGTCATCCATATTAACTCCATCTAACTCTTCACTTCACAGAACAAGTTGTAGGTGGACTCAGGTAAGCAGAGCCACTCGTGTGATTCGTCACCACTGGCACGCCAGCGCTGTGCTTTTCTCTCCTGCGTGGATTTAATTCACAAACTGATTCACTTCTGTTTCTCTCTTGTGGTGCAGGGTGACGAGGAAACGATTTGCACTCAACTGCACGGTTACGTCTCAAAAGATTGAATCTGTTTAGATGCAACTGCCACTCGGGTTCTTTAAATCAGCGACAGTTAGTAAAAGTGTAGAAGTCCATGCTTCTTCATAAAAGAAAGACAAGACATGATGCAGCCTTTCCTGTCAAGAGAAATAAATAGATGAAATATTAGAAATAATACATAAAAGTCAACTTCAAAGTCAAAATTTAAAAAGAATAAAGTCTTTTGTTTATAACATCCATTACAGTAATTTTGAGTGAAAAATCAGGGAAATTGGTTCCATAAAATCAAAAATCTATCCCCATCTTTTACTCATTTCCTATATTTCATTTTGTTTTTTCTTCGGCAGGAATTAGCTTGCGTACGTCTGTCATGAACCTCACGCCTCAACAGAAACACCAGAGGTTGTAAATGAGGTGTTTATAGACTTTTTTTCACACTGAGACGTTTAATTGTGCAGCCTCACTTTCTCTTTTCCTCTCCTCTTTTTTTTTGTTTTTTAAAAAGTGTCTGCACTCATCACCTTCCTCCTCCCCCTGTATCCACATCTGTCACCTGCTGCTGCTGCTACTCTCCTCACACACATATTCACCTTCCATCTGAGACTCCAGTCTGACTCACTCCGTAAACTTTCCTCATGTGGCACAAGAGCTTTACTGAACCACAGCAGTAAAGCCAATGACAGAACATGTGTATTTGTTCAGAAACAATGAAGTATTTGACATGTTGGTTTAACTTGAGTTCAAGGAGTAAATATCATTGCATCCTTCAAAGGATCAGTCCTACAAAGGTCTGACTGACGTCGACTGCAGAGCCTTCAACACCGCAAACGTCACCTGAGCTGCAATGAATCTTGGGATATATTGGACTGTGAAGGATCCAAGCGATGTAGCTTTCACAGCTCGTGAAACATTCAGTCTTCGGTGAACTCACAAGAAGTTTAAGTCAAACTTAAAGACAAAGTTAATTTAAATTCTGACTTAAATTCAGCACAAACGTTCACTCATGAAGTGAATATTTGTGTTGAATTTAAGTCAAGATATCACATTCATAAAAATGGGACGGACGGAAAATAAAATGCCTTCAGTCTCAGCTGTTGCTGGCATGGCATCCAGCTCAGAGCCTGTCTGCAAACACTCACTGTGATTTTCTTTTTTTTTTTTTTTTTTTTTTTTGATGAATAAATCGTTTGTTCTGCTTTTGTGTTACAGAAAGCTTTGGACATGAAAAGAGAGGAATATGAACGTCTGCCAGGGTGGAAGCAAGTGAATTTAAAGAAGGCCAAAGGCCTGTTTTAGTTGAAGTTTGTAACTGAAGATGGCGCGTGAAGAGGAGAAAGTCTGAACAGTTGAGATGGAGATATGGGAAAATGTGAAGTGGGAACCTGAAACTGAAGAAAAAAAACGACATGAACGATGAGACTGGAGATGCACTCGCCTCGCTTATAGTCATGTTTCTCAATTCTGTCATTACATAACGAAATTAAACTCAAGTTGTTTACCTGACGGTTAAAAACAAACATACATGCTGTGTATTTGGAGTTTCCTCTCCGAGCACTAAAAAGTCACCGCTCATGGACTTTGTGAAAGTAAAACACTGAGACGCTTGGTGTCAGAGTGCCATGCTACGGTTGTGTATGTATGTGCGTGCGATTGTATATAATGTTTGTAAGTGCGTGTAATGTTTGTTCGTGTAAATGTGTGTGTAGAGGCGTTTGTGACTTTGTATCTATGTAAAAACAAATCCTGTCACGTCAGACGTTGTGAAGAAAGTTGTCCTTCCTTTTTTTTTTTTTTTTTTTTTTTTTTTTTTTCCCCGTCTGGATGCTGTCAGGCCTCGTAGGAAATTAACTCGCGTTGCTCGACTGTGTTGAACGGCTGAAGTGACTCTGACTCACTGATCTGCAGAGACACAGAGAGGAGCTGTAACGTAAAAGATCGACGCCACTGAGGAAAGAAGCAGCAGCTTGATGAATCTGAATGTATAGTGCCTTGCTTTTTGTGTACAGTTTATATACAGAAATTCTAGTCTGCATTTTTAAAGACTTTCTTTGTGATATAAGACATAGTGGATTAAATCACAATGATGCTCAAATCAACCCGGGACTCTGTCGTCTGTGTTTCTGTGCTACATTAAAAACACTTCATCAAAACTGGAACTGCAACAAAACTGCCTAAAATACCACTAAAATAAATAAATCTCTCAAAGACGTCACATTTTTATGTTTTATTTAAAATTGTTATATGAATTTTGTCAAGTTTTCTTTCTGAGATTAAAATATTTTTATTTTTAGTCAATTATAGTATTAATTATGATCATAAAATTCTACATGCAAGGCACGAAACTGATTCGAAAGACATCAGTATTATTCCAATTTAAGATGGGTCATAAATCACAGACACAATATTCACTGTAAAAACATCAAAAATAGACTTTAACAGAGGAATAAACAACAAACATCAATGTAAATTTTATCTTGTTATTTTGATTTAATCACCAGTAATAGAATTTTGCAAACAGGTCAAATAATGAGGGAATATTATCTTGTTTACTTTTTCCCTTGTTCAACTAAAAATGAAAAACAAGTCAACAAAACAGATAAAATAGACCAATATTAATGAGATTATTAATGTTGATATTAGAGAGTAAAATATTCTGATCTCTTGATATTCTTCATTTATCATCAACACAAAATGACGAATGCAGCACTAGTACTAAACATCTGGGCAATCTCTTCAAATCTGAAATCTGTTGGGAAATCACTTCTAAAAGTAACTAGAAGTTTCTATTTATTTTATTGATCATTGAACTGTACGCTGGTTTTATTTTGAAAGACAAGTCATATAACTATGACAACATATATATGCTATGACAATCATACACATACACAATTTAAATTAAACTTCCGGTTTCTATTTCAAAATTAAAGCTTCCCTTTGATCAGCCAACGTGTGGTTTTTATTGTGAAGGAGCAGTTTCCTGTTGTTACACTTTAACCAGCTCTGGGACGGAAGTGGATCTTCTCTCTGCGTTGTTTCTACACTGGTCTAAACATGACGGAGAGCTGAAATACAAACCTTTATATTCAGTATTAGTGGTATTATTAGAAGAAGAACAACAAGAAGAACCAGTAACTGTCTTTACCGAGAAGGTAAGAGACGTTTTTAATCGGTGTTTCCGTCCGTTAGCGTTTGGTTTTACACAGAAACTATAAAGTAGACAATGACAGGTGTTTGACAGCGTCCTGAGGTTTGACATTGGAAAGTTCAACAGTCACTTTTATTTAATGTATGTTACACTTTACCTTGTTTTCACTTTTCCTATGTAGGTGAATCTAAGTCAGCTAAACTCGTTGGACATCTGGTGTCCACCTACAGAGGATAAACTCTCCATCAGAGCCGAAGATTTAATATCTTCAACAATTTCCAACCAGTTCACTTAGATTAATCAACACCACCGGACACTTTGACCTGAATGAATAAAGATCACAACAGACATTTCACCTCGATAGTTGGTTCAGTGTTTAATAAACTTTCAAAGTTCATCACTGGAGGTCACAAATCAAACATGTCGGAAATCTCTGGTTTAATCTTTAAACTCTTTGTATTTTCATCTTTTAAATCCCCACTCTGATAAGTTAACCAGTAATTACACCTTACATATAAATGCGGAGCTGTAAGTAATATAACAATCCTGTCTTTTAAGTGCAGTGAATTAGAAGTTTAACTCAGCCACATAATTAAAACCACCTGCTTCAAGGGACAAGTTCAGCAGCACAACGTCTTGCTGCAGTTTTCTAATTGAAAGACGTGTTTGGTTGCAGCGTTGTGAAATGATTTGCTAAAGGTTTTCAGGGTAGTCACAAATCAGTAGATATTCGCGTGGTTGAATCGTGTGTGAGTCATTGTTGTCTTTAAACTGTTTCTTCAGTTTCTGGAGTCATGTCATCCCAAGTGCGATTGAGGCTTCTGCCGAGCGCCAGGTGTTTGTTCGACGAGCCTGTTCAGGTGAAAGTGGCCGGGCTGAGGTCAAAGCAGGTGGTCACTTTGAGAGCCAGCTCGACAGACGACAGGGGACTGGTGTTCAGGTCCTGGGCCACCTACAGGGCTGATGGGAAAGGGGAGATTGACCTGCACAGGGATCCCTCACTGGGCGGGAGCTTTGTGGGGCTCGAACCCATGGGTCTGCTCTGGTCCATGAGGGCAGACGCCTTGCACAAAAGGTTTCAGAAGACTGAATCACTAAACCCACATGTGGTGAAATTCTCAGTGCATGAGGAAGAAGAGGAGGGGGAGGAAAAGGTGCTGGCAGAGGTGAACAACGAGAGGTTTCTGATTGGGGAAGGGGTCAGCCGGTGCCCGGTCAAGGAGGGGAACATTCGTGGAGTCCTGTTCACTCCCCCAGGTTGGTCTGTCTCTGAGTCAGTCACTTAGTAGAGTTAAGGGATAATACTGCAATTGTTTTTATATTTCATTTACAGTCAGTTTAAATCAGTTCATGTTCCTTGCCTCCTGATCCAGGACCAGGCCCGTTCCCTGCTGTGTTGGATCTGTACACATTTGGCGGAGGTTTATCTGAGAAAAGGGCGTCATTGTTGGCCCGACAAGGATCCGTGGTTCTGACCGTGGCGTTGTACGGACATGATGACCTGCCGAGAAACATCACAGAGGTTCATCTGGATTATTTTGAAGAATCAATACAGTTTTTAAAAAAACAAGAGAAGGTGAGTGAGGAGGTTTGTGTTTCTTTTGTTTGGCTGCAGTGTGAAAAGGGGCTGTGTGAGTTCAACCAGATGCTCCTCTGACCTGCCAAGTGCTGCAGTAAAAAAAACAGCTAATTGTTGCAGTTTCATTTTATTGCTCTTTCATCTGAATGTTTTTCCACAGGTGGGCAACAAAGGAGTTGGTGTAATATCACTTTCAAAAAGTGGAGATCTTGCACTTTCAATAGCCTCTTACCTGCCAGATGTTGAGGCCACAGTTTGGATCAATGGCTGCTCTGCCAACACCGCTCTACCCCTGTACTATAAGAAAAGCCAGATCCTGCCGCCGTTAATGTTCGACCCCAGCAAAATAATTCACACTGAATCCGGAGCCAGCATCGTCAAGTATGGTGTAAAAAATCCCCTGGCGGAGGAGAACAAGGCCACTCTGGTCCCAATTGAACGAGCAAAGGGACGTTTCCTGTTTGTAGCATCAGAGGACGACCTCAACTGGGACAGCAAGGCGTACGTGGAGCAGATGGTGGAGAGGCTGAAGCATCACGGGAGGGACAACTTCGAGAGCGTGTGTTACCCCGGGGCAGGGCATTACCTGGAGCCACCGTACGGACCCTACTGCCCCTCCAGCTTTCATGGGGTTGTGGGTAAACCAGTCCTGTGGGGAGGAGAACCCAGGTCCCACGCTGCAGCTGAAGTCCATTTGTGGAAGAAAATCCAGGAGTTTTTCAAAACTCACCTGAGCTGTGACGCTACGCAGACTAAAGCCAGGTTATAGACTCATGATGATGAGTTTTTTTTGTGTTGATTTCAGCAAAAGCATCAAAAATCATGTTTGTTGTTTCAAAAGCACTACACGAAAGGATGAACAATGATAAAGCATTTAAAGAATTGTGTTTTTGAAGTGGAGAGGACTGAAAATATTTCAGCAACAATCTGTTTACAGAGAAAGTTTTAACAGTGGCATACACTCACTTCCTTTGGATAATTGCTTGACTCACTTAGATGCAAACACTCATGGACCAGACCTGGCTCCACTTTATTTCTATAAAGATTTCCAGATTAAAGTAGCAGGTGTCTGGTGTCTGAGGAGGAGATGACTTATTGAACCACCTTGTCTCTGTAAAAGAATTAGATCTGCAACAATTGACTCATACAACAATTATTCTTTAATTGTTGATTTAGTCTGCACTATGAACGACAATGCAGGAATAAAATATATTAAAGAGTCCTACAAATATAATTTAACTGATACTTCAAAATCCTTGAAGCCTGAAAATTAAGGTTATTTTTCTGGGAAAAAATTGCACAATACAACATCATTTTTTAAATAAATATACAGTCTACTATTGCTGCTGTGTGTTGTGAAACTAATGTTTCCATATAACGTATTATGTGAGATACATCCAAACTCTGTTCCTCTTAATTTAATTTTCTTTCTCCCATTTTTGTCATGTACTATTGTGACCACTAGATGGCAGCATAAGCCATTGGTGAACTGAAAAGACACTTCACTGTATCTTTTCAGTTTAATGATAAAATCCATTTATCCATTAAACATTTAAATTCTTCATAAGATTCTTAGTTTTAGTATTTGTTTTTTTTATACTTTGGGTTATTTTTAAGGTGCAGGATTCAAAAAGATCAGTAAGTATTGTGAAAGAAAACTCAACAAACGATAACATTTTAAAAATATGTATGTACAAATCAAAATAGCTAATAGACTAATGACATGAACATAAGAATATAAAATTTTTAAATAAAATTATAGATTCATGAGGCACATGTCACATTTCTTGACAGCCAGGAGTCTCAGGGAGAGAAAACATGAACAAACTCAAAAAACATTACACAACAGGACTGATTAATTTGATTGTCTTTCAGGGAGCTAATCAGAAAGGCTACTTTGTAATTAGCCATCTTATGTGAGTTTCTCAAATGGACTTTTAGATTTGTGGGTTTTTTCCCTTGAGAAGTATCACACAAATTCTGTCACCTGTTTCTACAATGCACTTGCTCTTATGTCTCACTATCGTAGACAAAAAATATAACTTTAGTTGTCGCCATTTTTCCAGGTAACGTGATGAGCACAAACCGACTGAACAAAAAGTGATGGACCGTGAGATGACACACGGTGCAGCCAGCTCATGTAAAACTGCCAGAGCAAAATAAATCGATAAATCCAAAATTAATCCAAAAGGCTTATAAATGAATGAATTAATTATAAATTTATCTATAATTTCAGTATGTTTTAGTTAGTTTTGTAAATGTACAATTTTTTCAGTTTTAGTTTTTGTTATTTCTTTTGTTTTCGTTGACTCCAGTAACCTTGGTATCTACTTGTGTTTGACTACAGAATACACTTTGCTGACCTCCAGAAATATAATGTGATCCTGTTGCACTTCTACGTTATGATATTTTAGTCAGTATCTTACAGTCATTTGAATAAAGTTAAATTAATTTACACTGTGTAAATGTCTGTGTTAATGTTTTTAATATTTTTTAATGTTATCTGCATTACCTTCAGTACATAACTGAACTTTTATTAGGTGCCAATATGTTAAGCTTAAACTTCATATAAACACTATTGTTTTTCAAAATTTTGACTGTGTGTGGGTGGATTTTCATTGACATAATTTTTGCTGCATTTGCTGCATTGTTTCTCTGACATGTAATTCTATTCCAATTCTTCTTGTATTCCGATTGTTTTATATAAGTATGGAGGAAATGACAGTTTTATAAAGTATTGAAAAGTCCTCTGTTTTGTGTGGTCCTTGAACTTCACAGGAACGTCTTCGTCTTCGTTAATTAAACATCCAAGGTGTCAATCTGGTCTCAGCCAATCAGAGGCTGGTTCGGGAAAAGGGGGCGGGGTCAATCGAGCGATACACTGACGGCGGTTGAGAGAAAAAGGTTGAAAGGGAGAAGTGTCTAGCTTCAGGTATGATGAACACTGTCAAATTGTGTTTATTACATTAAAAAAAAAAAAAAAATTGCGGTTCATTCACTGAGAACCGCTTCACACAACAGAAGATGCTCTGTTTTGTAGCGTCTTGTTGGATTTAATGAAATTGCGCGGCTGCCATTAGCTTTAGACGCAGCTAACTTAGCCAAAGCTTGTGTTAGCATGAAGATGAGAGAGAGGACGCATTTGTCGCCTAGTTTCTGATTAAATCTGAACTCTACCTGTAAACTATTTAATGATATAGACATTTAAGATTAATGATAAGATGGTGATTACTGTTTATGACTCTGGATAATATTTCTAGAGGATTCAAACAAGCCCCAACATGGCGCCAACATAAAATGTCAAGTTTAAACAGCCCGAGGTTGATCATTCTTGTTTCTTCTTAGGAAGAGCTTAGTGCTGCTCTTCATTAACCATGAACAGGGCTTCAGTCTTTTTAATCCATGTTCTGCACTTGTTTATTGATTGTTTTCAAAGCTGGGCTGCAAAACAGTTGGTGGTATTGGTATTTTCAAAACTGGAGGTTTTGCATCGTGAATATCCTCTTACCTGCTAGACGTCGAGGCCGTAGTGTGGATCAGCGGCTGCTTTGCCAATACAGCTCTATTCCCACCAAACCAGGCATGGGAAAACTCAACAAACAAACGGTAAGGTTACTCACCTCTCTTTTAATAGCACCTTGAACAAGCAGAGTTCAAGCATCAAAACAACCAACCAACAAACAGAAACGAAGAGTACAGAACTAAAAAGGAAATGAGAGAAATGAAACGCAGGGAAAAAACATGACTTATTGGTAACCATCTCGCCCTTCTCCTCTTGTGCTCAGTCTTGAGAAATAAGAGATAACAGGTTATTGTTCCTGGCAAGCTCACCACAGTGTAAGTTAATCAAGATAGCAGAACCAGCCTTGATCTGCCTCCTCGATTTATGAGGCAGCATTGTTGAACCGCGCTCTCCTCTTCCTCTCCTGTTCTTTGTGTTTTCGTATCTGAGTGCTCCCTTTATGTCGTCTCAGCTCAGCAAAGCTCTCAGCCACCTCAGGTTTTTGAAAAACAGGGAATTATTTGTTCCACTGCTGTACCTCTGCAAAGAGACGTGGAAACATCAGGAGCTTGAGGTTATATTTTTAAGTTCTCCGTTTCTGGTTTCTTCCAGCAGTCCTTTTGATATTGTACCTACATCTGTGCTTAAAAATGTTTGGGTTTATCGATCTGATGCTGGATCCCTTTTAAAAAAACAGCTCTCTGCTATCTGGCTGCAACAACCTGCAGTCATTCAGCTTTCACCCAAAAAGTGATTTCCAAACTAGCTCACCACTGTTGCACACAACAAACAAATTGCTGTCTGATTTCCATTCACCAAAACTGCGCTTCTCACAGCCTCCAATAACATAATAACAGCTTATTATGTGGATGAATGTTTGCAGTTTGGATCTGTTGGATCTTACACTGTCAACCACATATGACTGAAGGGTTTGGATTGATGTGTTGGGAATAAGAGACACAGAAAAACTCCTGACACTGCTGGTCTTTCCTGATACCTCAGGGCTTTACCTTGGGTCCTATATTGTTTTTCATATACATTTCATATTCTTTAAGATGATTAAAACATTAAACTATTTGTCAGTTTTGGGCTTGATAACACAGACAGACTGTTTTCCATCCTGCTTCTTTCCTATTAAAGACTAGATGTTTGACAAGTTAGAGAAAAGGTGGAGATGGTCACTTGGACTATTTTTTTTGACATGCTGCCACCGTGACCTTTGATACTGGAGTATTGGGTCCATTTCCTCAGCCATATGTTCAAATGCAAGAAATCCTGGCCTTGTCTTGGCCTGATCTGGTTTTGTTAACCACTGCTGGCCTGAGCTGGAGGTTATTATTGACATGTAGATTGGTGCCAGAATGCACACCCAGTTTGTAGCAGTTACATTGGCTTCCTATTATGTTTATCATTCATTTTAAGTTCGATATGTCTTCTCGCATATCGAGCCCGTCATGGTCATTGGATCAGGGTCTATTGACTGTGATAGGTCTGTAATCTTCATTGAACCTTTTAAAAGCATCAATGAAGCCGCATCTTTGTTTCTTGGTGTCTTTGTTTTGGCCTCCTGTGTTTTTAGTTTATGTTTTATGGTCTTTTTTCTTAACTGTAATTTTGTGGTTTGTGGTTTTATTGCCTTTTTCGGTCTTAGAATTTTATTTCTGTGAAAGGTGCTTCACCAAATAATTGTATCATTATTGTTGTTATTCCTCAGTAGAAAGTGTATCTGTTGTTGTGTGTTAGGCAGTGACGGTGTAGCAGCAGAGTCTATGCATATAGACTCTATTGTTATGATTTACATCCCACTGTCGGGTTGTATTGTGTTTTTTTTTTTTTTTTGATTTATTAGAGACTTTTCAACCGCAGCTCTGCATGCTGCAGTATCACAAAGCAAAAGGGAGAATGTTTTCACTCTGGGGGTACATCATTAGAGCAAAAAGGCAGCCTGATAAATTATGAGGCATGCATTTAGTGTAGTGGTGTAGTGCTGCGGCTATCAACGGTTGAAATCTGATGCTTATCAGTTCCTGTACTCCAGTGACTTGACAGATAAATGTAAATCTACCCTGACAGATTGTTAGAATGATTTTTTTTTTTTTTTGTAGTGCACTGTGTTGACCGTTCATCGTTGACAGGCCTCGTATCGTAGAATATAAAGTGTAATTCTGTGGTTAAATACATAACAAGAACCTCTCTTCCTTTTTGTACCTGCACATATAACATAAAGTTTGAAATGATGTTTGCAGTCAGTGGATTTAACCTCTGCTCGTTTCTGTACATTTACTACATAAAGGTGAAATGTTTCTTTTTAGGATATTTTTTTTTTTTATCTTTGTTGTCTTTTATTTATCTGTGTGCCTGAGTTGATTTCTGCAATAGACCTGGTTCTGATTTCTATGCATCTGTACTGAGATAAATCGGGGATTGTTAAGACGACAGCTACAGCTCCCATGTGACTTGAATGGTGTTATTGTTGAACACTGAATACTTCTCATGCTTGTTGCTCTTTCACGCCCACATTTGAACTTTTGAACCTCTGGTCAAGAAATTTGCTTATCTGAATCTCACTTCCTTCATCTCCTTCATGTTTGATCACCTCTTTTTCCAAGGAGTTACAGGGAGTACAGGAGCCCTAATACATCCAGAGCTGTTCAGTAGGTGAGACTAAAATTAAACACCTGAGTCATAAATCTCACAGACAGTAACAGCAGCAGCATTAACAGAGAGAAGCTATTCTCTCGTACTGTCATCGTTTCACGGTTTTCACTGCTTTAATTTAAGCCTACAGCAGTCTGCCGATGCTTATTTTTGATTGAGAACAAATGCCAGTCCGGCTGCTGACAGGATATCCATCACAACGCCGTGTTTTGTGATTATAGCCGTGGGCACCTCGTGCACACCAGCTATAACTGCTGTATTTTTAATGAGTAATAATGACAAGGAGGCAGGAAGCAATGCTGAAAGAGCGGAAACAAAATCACAAAAAGCAAACACCCTGATAACCACAACACGGTTTTTAAACTGATATTAATCTATTTGAGGATTGTGAAACTCTATATGTGCTTATGTTTCAAGCTGCACAGATGTAAGAACAGCTTTTTCTGGTTCTAACAATTCTCCATATATATGGCTCAGTGTTTGTTTTTTCTAATCAACTGTGGTTTTGTGCCAAATTTTGTGAACGATGTCGAATAATCTAGATTTTGACGTATAGATGAAACCCAGAGCCTTGTCTTGACTTAGCAGCCTGCAATCACTTGAGTATTTCCTCACTGAATGTCTCCGAGAAATGACATTTGCACACTACAATCTGCAGCTAGTAAGAGTAAGAAAAATTAGGTTCAGTTGTGTTCATCAGTAGAGGAAGGAAATGTTGTGTCTTGTGTATTACTTCCTGTGTGATTGGCTGCCTCTTCCTGATGTTTTCCACCCGTGTCTTTTTTGTTTTGTTGGTTTGTCACACACACACATTAAGTAAAACCCCGATCAGCTGTCTATCCTACCATCTGAGGTGAAAGGAAACGATGGAACAGGAGGATGCAAGTTTGAGTTGAGTCTTGAAAAATGTGCTCTAAACAAAAATGGGAAGTGTTTCACTAGAAAGTTGTGGTGTCCAACACCAACACAAATGTCAAAAACGGCAAATTGCCTTCTTTTGTCTATCATCCCTCTATCTTTTCTCCTTCCTTCTCTCCCAGTCGTAGAGAATTTGGATGCCATCAAATAGCTATAAAATGTCTCCCAGTCCTTCTGACTCTTTGTGTCTTTCATTTAGATGTGTATGGGATCTTGCTGCATGCACATGGAGTTTTGAATTAGATT
The DNA here is from genome assembly GCA_016801845.1 of Polydactylus sextarius. Taxonomy (NCBI): domain Eukaryota; kingdom Metazoa; phylum Chordata; class Actinopteri; family Polynemidae; genus Polydactylus; species Polydactylus sextarius. The sequence continues at coordinate 9,220,964 of CM028916.1, read as the reverse complement.
AATTTTTCAACCCTTTTTCTACTCTGACCAGCTGTGTTATTTTGTCGTGATAAGACAGTGAGAAGCAGAGCTGTGTTTGTGTAAACTGTGTGTTTAAACTGTCACCTCTGTGTATTATTAAGTCTTATACATGGAGTCTGCATGCTCTAATTAGCTCAGCAGGCGAATGACAAGGCTCGATGGAAGCCAGGATCTCTCTGTTCCCATCTGGTGCAGTTATTTGAGTGATTGCATTGGATAAGGAGACATTATTGCACATGCTTTTTTTTCTTTTTTTTTTATCTGTCCTTTAGTTCTGACTATGTTGTGAACCTCCACAGCTTGACTGTAAGCACTGTTAACATCAAAAGACGGGACACATCAGTGACATAAAAACCCAGCGGTGCTTTAAATTCAGACAGCTCCAGCTCTTGAAAGTCACAGCTCTTGTATATGTGGAACTTAAGAAGAATTTCTTGCACTTTGCTCAATAATGTATCACACGTCAGCATCAGCCTCCTGTTCTGCAGCGTTTCAAGCTACTTCAGGGAAAAAAAAACCTTTTGGTTTCCAGCGTCTGTTGTTGGGTTGCTGACTGAGTAGAAATCCCACAGACAGATTATTTTAGTTCAAATGGGTGTCAAAGGATTTCTAACCCTTGTGACCCTCATAAAATGTGTTTATTGTATTTTTGCGTGTGACTTTTGAAACATGAATTTAAGAATATGAGAATCTTTCAGACATGACATCAAATTATGGACAGATGGAAACTGGTGCTGATGTTTATTAGAGACATTTAGTTACTTCTCACTTGAAAAAATCTTTAGATTGATCATCAAGTTTGCTAACCTTGTAGTAATACTACAAGGTCTAATTAAAGCCGCAAACGGCGCTTGTGGAAGTTAATTGGTCTTCATGTGAATGTGCCAGGGAGATGGAAGTTACTTAGAAAGTCAGAAACAAGCAGGAGGTCAGGTGCAGCCCTTAGTTTGCTTAGGTCTGATGCACATCATCAATCTAATGATCGATGATGTTGGCTTGTTGTTTAATGTCGTTGATTTCCAAGTCGAACTAAACTAATGTTTAAAACTAAAATAGTCAAAAAGATAAGTGAGTAACTACTCTGTTTCATTTGGACTTTGTGGATTTAGATGATGTCAACTATCAGCAGATTTTGAATTAAATATGGATGCTGCATGTCCTAATCTGAATGCTGTTGAGTTTGAAGAGACTCAAGTGAAGGATTTTTTTTTTTTTTTTTTTTTTTTTAAGTAATCACCAAGTCACTGGCCTCTTTTCTGCTCTCTGATTTCTCTCTCTTTCTTACTAACCCTGTATTCCAGTGAATATGTGATTTTGGACATTAAAAGGACAACTCTTCTATTGCTTCACCCACATTTATAAAATATGCATATACAACCATTTTCATCAATTGGTGTGAGAAGGAGAATATAGCTTGTGAACCAGTAAGTCACAGGAACAGGTTTTTTTTTTAGCTCTCAATGAGTATGTTTACATGCACCTCTTTAATCTGATTATAGGCCAAATTGAATTCAAAATATCTCATGTATCTACGCCATCCAATCGGATTTGGCTCGAGTGGATTGAAATTTGAATCGGCTTGAGAGAGGCGGTGTACACCTTTTGATAATGTGATACCTGTGAATGTAAACATGTAAACGTCAGATCGTAAGAGCACACGTCTTGTTGCTCCGCATGAAGAAGTCAACAGCATGGCGGTGCCTAGCAGAAAGAAACATATCCCCGCAACTGTTCTGATGGTGAATTGCAAACACGAGTTATTCAAACTAATGTGTTGGAAGTGACGTGAGGAATCTGATTAATTGCTCTGGGCCACACAAACATGGATGGTACATGGATCACTTTAATTGGTGCTATGTAAATGGATCTCAGATCTGAATGATTTCAATCAGATGAGGGAAAAAAAAAATGTGCACGTAAACACACTCAATGACTAATGCTAAACTAAGTTATAAACAAAGCTGCATTCATCCTCTTCTAATCATATAAATACCATACTTTAGCAGTGTATTTGTAGATTAAGTGCTACCATTACCATTAAGTGTTGGGTAGCACCATTAAATAAGCTGATAGATCGTGTGAAATGGTCTTAATGTAGTGTTAATATTTGAGTTTATTGTTATGTAACTGCCAAGTGTGGTAGTTTTATATTTGTAGTTATATATATATATATATGCAATATTTCAAATTCATAATTAGGAGGCCGACAATTAATTAGCAGACATGACATTTAAAATGCATGAGCAAGAAAATAAAGGCAGTTTTTGTTTTTTTTTAGGCCCAGGGGATCACCATTGTGTCTCTTGTGTCAATGTTTGTTTGTCTTTTCTTTGTCTAATTAAAAACAAATCTGGCATGGTCGCTATGATTTAAGCATCTTTAACAACCTGCAAAGAAAATCGCCTTTGATTACATGAATGAATATAAATTAAATGGGTGTCGGTAGAGTGTTTAGAACCCGTTTTCATCCAAAAACATTAATTACCTCTTCATTTCCATGACCAAGAGCGTCTCTAAACCTTTTTTTTTTTTTTAACTTCAGTCCTTGTTTCCTCTGAATCAAACATCCAAAACGGGCAGAGCCACCGCATCATCTCCTTTTAATTCATTTAACAAGGACACAAGGAAGCAGCGATTCCAGAAACATTTATTCAAATCCCTGAAGCAGTTCAGTGGCCTATGTGTTTGGCAGCTCTTTGCAGGCCTTTGCCAAGACACAGATGAGGAACTATGTGAGCCAAGCTTTGAAAACAGACCATCAAAGACTCCTGTGCTTCTGTTAAAAGCATAAAATCTGCTTGTTTGTCCCACGGGTTCGGTCATTTAAACTAATCCTAGGGAGACCCACAAGGGTTTACCAACACTCTGCAACATGGAGGATCCTGCAAACAATTCCATGTCTCAGAGCTGCGTGGAAGTGAGTATATTTATAGTTGTCTGAGTCATGTCTGCTAGTGCTACGTAGATTTATGTATTTATGCAGAATAATGGGAAATGCAACTTTATAAACTCATGGTTTCTCTGTATCTGATAGATCCATTAAGATAGATGTAGTCACATTCATAAACTTAACTTTCCATGAAACTTTCCATCTCTCAGTGAGTGTAGAGGCACTTATTAAAAAGTCTAGACTGTTCATATCATTGCAGGCAATGTCTTAACATCTTCAGCCTACTGGTACGAAATTGTTCCTGCTAATGACGTAGTGCCTTGCACAGCCTCATGATGGTACTATAGCTAAACATTGTGAGTGGCCTTTACATGACCTAAAACACACTAATGAAGAGGCTACGAAATAAGCAGGTTCAATGGAAACGGAAAAAGAAGCATGCGCAAAAAAAAAATAGTTGCGGCTTCGTGTCCTTACAGGCTGTCACGATGAAACCAGGAACCACTGCAGCAATAACTTGTATCAACCAATCACAGCAGCTCATGTGCAGCTCATCAACCTCACCACTGCCACTGCAGGTCTATAAAGAGGAACGTCAGTGCCACAATGAATATGTCATATCTTATATTTTCTCCAACAGCACGTGAGGGATTTAAAGCATCGTGGCTGAATTGTAACTTTACACCTCACTAGATTTGGTTGCCACTGTTAGGATTTCATATTCATTTTTATTAGTGATGAGAATTATGGGTCTTGGAATTCAATTCCAAGAAGCTTGTTGTTCTTTTTTTCTTTTTGGCTTGACCACAGCAGCGAGGCCAGTAGATAGTTACAGATATCTTGAACAGCAAGAAGGGGACTGGGTTTTTCTGTGGAGAGTCTGCATGTTTTGTTCAGGTACTCTGGGTTTTTTTTTTTTTTACCGTAATCCAAAAACATGCAACTTAGATCAGTTGTGATTTTACTTTATTGCAGGTGTGAATGTGAGCTGAAGGATTAGTCTCTATGTGTGATCGACTGACAATCTGTTCAAGATGTAGGAAGTAGAAGAAATATCACACGAGAAATATCATCTGTTGCTACTTCCTGTCGGTACTTGTGATGCAGAAATTTGTATTAACTGGAGATTTTTTGATAGTTAATGAAACACCCAATGATAAGGAGATACAGCAGACCAGTCTTGAGTAAATTATGCACAAGTGAACTTTTCAGCATCCTTTTTAGATGGGATGTTTCTAATTTTCAGTTCCTCACAGAGTAGCTCACATCCAGAGTAGCTATGTGATCTGAAAACGATGCTGAGATATTTAAGGTCAAGTATGATCATTTCAGTTTTGTCCAAGTTTAGAAGTAAGAAATAACTTCACCCAGGCCTATAAGTTTGACTACCTGGTCAGTTTTGTTTGCTTTCATAGACAAATATACCAGGGTATCATCTGCATAACAATAGAAGTTTATATTGTGCTTCCTGATGATATTGCCTAAGGGAAGCATGTACTGTTGTAGGTGAAAAGGATTGGTCTGAACACAGAACCCTGTGGAACTAACTGGTGTCCAAACGAAGACCAAAAGCTTTGTTTTTTGTCCAGATGAGCTTACGAAGGTTTGGTTAGTGGAGTCAGTGTTGGAGACCTTGTCTTGTCCACTGGAGATGTTGCTACCAGAATTAGATAAATGATTCAGTATGAGCTTGGTTTTGATCATCTCTCTTGCACAACCACATCCTCCAATGTAAAAGTCTTGTACTTTTTGATAACGCCTTGCATTGTACACTAAGCTCTTTAGTTTTAGATGTGATTTAAGGCAGGGGTGGTGGACATGTAGCTGCAGCCAGTACACCAGACTTGACTCTAATTAACTGATCTAAATCTTCAGATAGTTGATTAGTCAAACTGTTTGCTCTTGACTGGTTGGAACAAAAACTGGCAGCTCCACGGCCCTTTTTGGAATAGTTTACCCACCCTGATTTAAGCCAGTGACCATTACAAACAGCTGTTCCTGATTGTTTTGCATGCTTTAGGAAATGGTAGTTTTGACAAAGACTATTTGGAATGATGTCAAAGCTTCGTGAAATGGTTGTGACAATGTCATGGTCTATTCATTGTTTTGGACATGAAATGGTTTGATGATGATGATGTTTGATGAATTGTTAAGTCACATCTCTCTAACATGGTGTTACCATATTTTAATATCTTTCTATGCATGTTTCCAGCCAGCAGAAACTTCTTGAAGAAATGAAAATTGAATATAATTTAAACTGGCGTTGGTACATGTAGAAAAACTGAAGAGACTATGGATTGTGTGTATTTCAGTAAAACATGCTGCACAGTTCAACTCTACAAGTTTGGATTTGGCCTGATATATTACGCCCTGTTATTTCAACATATCAACTTTGGATGGAATAAAATAAAAGCCAAATGTAACTTCATCTCAAGCACAGCATGACTTCTGTTACAGATACAAAAAGGTATTGAAATAGCAGTTTGTGTGTGTGTGTGTGTGTATGAGAGAAAGATAGCAAAGATTCAAATGAACCTCTGGCCTCGTTTTAAGATCTTGTGACAGCTACGAGACAAGAGTTCAAACAGGAGAGTGAGCGCAGCCGTTATATAATGAATCCTATAAGAATAAAAAGGGAAAACAGATGAGGAAGGTGTCATAAGGGAAATGGTGTCATTATGTAACCTGATCATGAAGAGTGACAGTGACAAAGGCACTTTCTAAACCACTCAGTCTATCTCTCTCGGTGTCTCACAGCTTGATGATAAAGTAGAAAGTTCGCTGCGTGCCACTTGTGGGATCCTGTGTTCTTGAACAAATTAGGTGAAGGATAAAACCAGTACTTGAATTCTGGCAAGTGGAAAGGCAACATTTCCTTTTCTACCTTCCCTTGGCAGCTGTCGTGCCCTTGAGCAGGCACGTACTTCACAGCTGCTCCGCTGAAGCAAAGCAAGAGAGAACTGGTTGTTGGTTTGTTCCCTGGTGAAATGAACGGAGAAAAAAAAAAGTTCTTGCTAAAAAAGAGAAAGTGAAGTTAGGTGGTTCTCCCTGGAGCCTCGTCCCTGATACAAAATCCCAGTTTCTACAGGTTTGCCGAACCTCATACACTGTTTTTAGACCAATGGTCCCGACTGTACTTTGCTCTTGACCCCTTAAAACGAAGCAGCTTCCACCTGTGACGTCTCATCCACTGTTTCGGCAACACGAGTTGTGAGCAGATGAAATGATTTTTCATTTCATGTTGTAGGATCTTTATATTTTGGTCACACATTGACTCCTTAGTTTTTTCTTGGATCCTACTTATGTTATGTTTCCACCTGGGTATCAACTTAGATTTAGCTAATTGATAAACATATAATAAAATCTTATATTTCAGTTCAGTCTTTAAACTCAATAAGACAATACCCATAATTACAGATGTCCTCATTTCACCTCTAATTCTGTGATAAAATTGCATTCGGTTTTAAAGCACATGGAGGCTTTTGTACCATCTTGTATCAAACGTTTTCACTCTTGTTTAAGCAAATATTTCTGTAAAACAACCGGCGGACTCTGGGGAAATCAGTCTTAGTAAGTCTGTTGGAATAAAAGTAATTAAATCCTTAATTTTTTAATTTGTTTGATCTAATTTTCTTAACCCAGAACAGAAATACAGAAACCTCAGGGCTTTTAGTTTCGTCATTAACTTTTAATGTTTTTATTTATTTATTCTTTTTTTGCTAGGTACAGGTTGTGGTAGTTTATACTATTGACTATTGATTGATTGGCAAACACCACAGTTGAAACTAATTCCAAAATTAAAAACCCAACATGTTTCTGTTGCAGCTACAGATACAAATCAAGTTTGACAGTTAAAATGTGATCAAACATGTTTGTAAAAAACGATTTTACAGTTGAACTCTCAAATATTTTAAATGATTTGGATTCTCCATCATCAGTTCAGAATGACTTTCATGTTTAAAGATTTGCGTCATTTTAATTAAAACCAGTCGATTATGTTTGTGCAGTTTAAATTATTTTTACCCGTCCATGGCCATGCAGGTTACTTGTCCACTTTCCTCCTTCAAACGAGACCACCAGCAGCAGAGAATAATGAAATGTAAAATGGATGGATGCATATATAAATACACACACACACAAATTCATATTCAACAGGGACTGTGTGAATTCTGATCTGCTTTGTATTAAAAACACTTCAAAGGCTCAACTCAGTGGTGAAGCTTTGTGACAATCCACTGTTTATCCAGGCAAGGTCTCAGAAAGTTCAGGCACACACACACTTACACTTAAAATCCACTCACCTTTCTTTCAACCTCTCGAAAATCAGGGGTGAGCAGAAGCCTTTGAGCTTAAATGTTTGTTTTTGGAAGAGTGAGAAAAACAAGTGGAGGAGACCAGGGATAATTTAAAAATAAAGGGCTGGTTGTAACAGCATCACTTTCACAAAAAAGGAATAACATGAGAGCTATGATATTAATTTAATATAACCACATTTACATTGCTGTGTGAAGAAATGTAAATGTAAGAAACTAATCTTGGACGTGCCAGGAACACGTCCCCAGGAAGGGGCCCTGGTGGCATCCGTATCAGATGCCCGAACCACCTCAACTGGCTTCTTCCCGTGCAAAGGAGCAGTGGGATGACTGAGCTTCTCGTGTATCTCATATTCTAACCCATGTTGGCCACTTGTGTCTGTGATCTTGTTCTTTTGGTCATGACCATGAGGTAAGTGTAGGAACGAAGATTGACCAGTAGAGCTTTGCCTTCTGGCTCAGTTCCCTTTTCATTACAACGGTGTGGTGCAGTGAACACAATACCGCACCTGCGGCTCCAATTCTCCAGTCAGTCATCAGTCATTGCATTGATTTTATCGATTGCTAATTTCAAGTGATGGTGCTGTTACAGCTAGCTAAACAATGGCTGATGGGTGGGAATGTTTGTGTTATTTTTTTGTAAGAAATGTTTAAAGCAATTTCAGTGGATCAGATATTGCGTAGTAGCAGGTCCACGACAGCAGCAGCCCTGGAAGACCTACATCTACATCTGTCATCACTTTGACTTGCAGAAAGTAACACGTTATTTTTTATGTCACAACATAAAGGTACAAACAATTGTCTTGAACCATAAAAAAAAAAAAACCACAACACTAACCTCAAATTCACACCAGGTGCATCAGTGTCATGGTTTCCATCCAGGATAATGTAGTCCTGACGTTCTTAGTGTAAATTTGGGGAAACTATCAACCAGGCCCAAAACAACACTTGTCTGTGATCCAACACTTTTTCTAAATTCATGTCACTCATAACTTTTTTTTACAGCCGACTGCTTTTTACTCAAATGGGAGAAAATTGTGTATCTGCAGGGCGTCATGATCAGCCGTGAATTAATACACACTAATTTCTTTAATGAGTATTTACAGCATCAGGGCAGTGTATGTCACATATAATGAAGGAACATGCTACTTCATCTGTGTCTAATATCATCTAATCTAATCTGTTTTAACAGTGTTTGGAGAATAGGAGCTCTGGGGCACAGAGGGATAAAATAAACACACTCTGACTATGCAGACATTCATTGTTGACATTGAACTTTTAATTTGATTTGTTGACAAATGGGAAAGTTTTTTCCTGTACAGTACAGCCCTTTATTTTGATTTTCTTTGAGAAATCAGTTGAACCGGCAGCTACAAGCTGCCAGTTCAACTGTCCATTTTTATTATTGTGGAAATGCATATGTTCATTTACTGTGATGGAGACAAACCAATTAATTGAATGTGTTTGACATTTACAGTGTTTTCTGAAAGCGCAGCTAATTAGCTGAATGAAATGATGAATTATTGATGGGTGGATACTCTTTACCATTAGGGAATTTGTCTCTCGATGTGACACATCTGAGCAGGAACGATAATAAGCCTGCAGTGTTGCACCGCTAATGTACCTCAGAAACCATTTATTCCTGTTATGTTTATTAAACCTTCATTTTGTGTTTTTGCTGTCATTTTATTCTTCGCCGCTGCTACGAGCCAATTTCCTTCAGATCATTAAAGTTTCATCTAATATTATTGCTCGAATCACAGACCCACAGAGCCCTGAGTCGTGGGTGATGATGGCTGTTCACGTTCTCTTTATAATTTCAAGAATCGACAGATAGTCAGAGAAATACCAGACAATTACATTAAAATTGAATCCCTGAGTATGTAGCTCCTGCTGCTGCTGCCGCCGCCGCTACTGCTGCTGTTGCTGGAAAGTACTTTGGTTAAAGGCTGATTTTCTTCCTTATTGCAGACATGAGTTTTGTACCCAGCAGCAGTCATCAGCTCAACGTCTGTGCAGAAACACGATGTGTGAGTGAACTGCAGTTTTTCCTCAGGTGTTTGAGAAAAGTCAGAGCTGGTAAGTGAATCTCACAGCTCGATGCCCAGAGCGCTGTGCAAGCAGCAGGAGAAGGATGGACATGATCTAATCATCACTAACACACAGGACCATTTCTACCCACTGTCTGATTACCCTGAAGCCACACACGCATTCTTGTACTTGCTATAAGTGAGGACTGTGTAAACTGACAAAATGAGGACTGGCACCTCTGCTCTACAAGAACACAGACATAGCATTTCTAGACAGTAGATGGCACCCCACCCTTCAATCCACCACCTTAGATTTCATGAAACACTCAAATTTCAGAAAAAGTTTTTAGCCAAGCAGAATTAGTACCTGGTGCTTGTGTTTGACTTACAGTCTTTCATTGGGAATTATGAGAACTATTAACTGACATTGGACACTACCAGAGCATGGTCTCCAGTCCGGCTCTTCCAACTTTTTTTTCCTGCCTCTGTTGTTGGAAAAATAATTGACATCACTAATGCTAAGAGAAAACAAGCTGGGATAATGGTCAAGTGGGAAGTGCTCACACTGAAGGACTTTTAGAAATGTTTAAATCATCTTCTGGCCTTGTGACAGTCCACCACAGGCCAGATTACTGGTGAAAGAAATGGCCCTATGACTTCACCTTCCCCGAAGAAAAGATGTCACGGGATCGCTTTGAAATGAAAAAAGGATCAATGCTGAGGACAACAGACTTTTCAAAATAAAGCCCCTGTACACAGAAATGGTGGACACCAGCAAAGTCCTTTTCCAGCCTTATGAAAACCTGTCCATTGATGAGCAGATGGTCGCCTCCAAAGCCCACAGCATCGTGAAGCAATAGTGGTGTGAAAAAGTGTTTGCTGATTTCTTTTTTTTTTTTTGCATGTTTGTCACACTTAAATGTTTCAGATCATCGAACAAATTTAAATATTAGTCATAGACAACACGAGTAAACACAAAATGCAGTTTTTAAATGAAGGTTTTTATTATTAAGGGAGAAAAAATCCAAACCGACATGGCCCTGTGTGAAAAAGTGATTGCCCCTTGTGTCTAACATGTTTTTACAAGTTTATAGCATATGTTTGATTTGGACATCATACCAACCTACACATTATAAACGGTATAAACACATTATATACCGACTATTTTAAGACAAGCCCCACTCTCATCACTGACTTGTCTTAAAAGAACATTGGTTATTGTGGGACTATCAGAAAAAAATCATACTGGCTTCCCACAGACCCAGAACAAGTACCTGCCCGATAAAGGCTAACTGTGCGTTCACACCGAAAGCCACCAAAGCGAACAAGTCGCCAAATACACTAAAGAAGCTTCGCTGTCAGTACATTTTAGATTCACTCAATTCGATTTAGCTCGTCAATGAAGAGAGCCACACACGTCCGGCACCCTCGGTCAACACACAAACCACACGTTTCACTGCCAGTTTCCTCAAAATCTCAGCTAAAATCTCATATAAACCATTGCTACAACCACCAAAAACTAAAGCTACAAACAATTTAAAAAGCAAGTAAACAAACTCCACAATATTTAATTGCTGATTGTTTATGAAAATTGGCAAATGTTTATTTTTATGAGAAAGAGAAACAGAAATGCTGTCACAAGTTGTTTTGTTGGACCCCAGAGCAGCACAGAGGCATCACGGTAAGGAAAGTGGATTTGGCGATGAGTGAGGAGAAAAACCAGGTTCTTAAACTGCAGGTGATGAGTTGAAATGAGGAGCAACTGTGCCAGGTAATCAGCTACCAGACCCCGCCTCTGTGAAGGGAAAAAACAGACACAAGGAAGGAGCACAGGAGGGAGAGAGAGGGGCCTATTTCAGAAAGTGGGTTTAGCGAAAACTCAGGGTTAGTTGTCTCAGAATTAAGGTAAACTGAGTTTTTGGTTTCACAAAGCAAATTCAGCTGAACTCTGAGTTACTGTGGTAACAGACCCTGTGAAGCTAACCTGCTCGCTGCCAGTTTAGTTCCAGTAATTCTGAGTTTCTTCTCTTTAAATGAACCTTCAGACTGGAGGTAGCGTCTCAGACATGGCGTGCCCTTTTGTCTCAGAGCCGGTTGATGTAGAAACACTAATAATCCCCAGAAATCTCTGTTGGAAGAGAGTGATCAGACCTCGGTTAGACGTTTAATCATTCCCCGATTCTTTTTGAGCATTTCTGTTTTTCAGCACAATCAATCAATTACCTTAACAATATCCTCAGCCCTCAGTTTGCTCGCTGAATCCACCATGGACAAGCTCTCAGTTCAGAGCAAAGCCTTTGTATTGCACTCCATTTTTAGTTAGCTTTATAACACTGGCAATGCCGAGAACATTTCTAAGGCTACTGTCTGTCGATCTGTCAGAACTGTACAGAACTCTACATGGTTGTGACGATTCCCGGTCACAGATCGAGTAGAGTAATCAAGGAGGAATTTCACAGAATTGCAGGTAACAATGAATAACGTTTTTGATAAGATGCTTTAAAACTGTAAGAAATAATCAGCTAGACTAAACAGTTGGTACACTTTTTGCATTGTCATTCAGAACTTGAATACATATATTTCATACAATTGAATGTTTTACCTCTGTTCAAACTGCACTCAGGCAATTACCCAATATGTTTTAGGATTTCCAGGTGTGATTGGCTGTGATGATGAAACATGTTCCAATCAAGTAAATCAGGTAAATGAAGGAGACTTCATAAATAAAGTCATTCTACAGCATTAATGTGCAGGTTGGTGTAATTTATAGCTTTTGGTATATTACTGCATCGAATTATTGGCCTGTTTCACAGTACTACTACCTACTGCAGCTAATCAATGGTCTGCACTGTAAAGATCATATGTGATGCAGCGAAGGCAACCAGATCCCAACTCACCAAATGTGGGACAAAGACTACATGTGTGGGACAATGTGAGATTCCAGTACATTGAGATAAAGTCTAAAATAACTTAAAATAAAAAAAAAAACCTTTATATTCTGTCCCTTAGCTCATAACATTACCATAAAAACTTAACAGACATCATGTTATTTATTTAAATTTAGCCTTTTCAAGTACTCTCACATAAGGAAACATAGTGACGTCTGATGACAGACCCTCACTGCTAATGCCACGCAGTCATTTTAATAAATGGTGAATTTAAAACACAAAACAGGAGCCAGTCAGTAACATTAGTTGAGTTTCCATCCAACTTGATTGCATTAGTAATGCAAATTTATAATAATGCCGCTTAACCAAGTGCGCATTAGCAAATGTTAAACTACCTGTTAAACTAATTAGACATAGGCTACTTGAGAAAATGAACAGAGATATTTTCAATAATTACTGCTAGAAGGAGATGACGAAGAACACTGTTACAGCAGAGTTCACAGCCAGCAATATACACAGCAATGGGCTTTGTCCCAGGCTCTTCTACATCCTTTTTACCCCACATGCTTTGACAAGCATGTTCATTGCAAAGGCAAAAAAGGACACCAATATGATGCAACCAGTGATGATATGTTTTTTTCTAGGCGGGGCCTTGCAGATGTTGTTGCCCCAGAGGTGATTCTCAAACTGAAACTATTGTATTAGTCCATAATGAGGTATTTGATCCTCTGGAACATGATATGTTGTCAGTGCTTTAGCCTCCAGCTCGTGTGGAATGGATCCATAAGCATTGGCAAAGCCTAATGGCTCTTTGGTCTCCTCCGTTCTCTTTTATCCTGTGGATCAACTGGGTAACCACTCCTGTGTGCTCTAAACAGCCTGGCATGCCTGAGACTCCTCCTTTCTGCATGGTGGTGTCAATGTAGTTATTCATTAGAGGTGCTCTGCCAAACGGTTTGCAAGGATCTTGAAAAAGACCTCGCCTTCCCCGCTGTGTAGGAAGATCGTGTCCCTATCCCCATTTTCATCAATTAATTTTTGTTACGTCCTCCTCTCATATTGATCAATCAAGAAAATGTGAAAGATTACTTCAGGTTCAAGTTTATTGCAAGTTCAATAATACTTGGAAATGTTTGTATGTATTGTATTTTGTTGTAATTTAGTTGCACAATACTGACTGGGGGTTTTGCTAAGCAACATCTATTTATGTTAACTGACTATATAGCAATAGATAACAGCGAGGCTAATAGTCAAGGACAAGGATGATGAGCGGAAGGTCAGAGGAGACTAGACCAGTGCTGGCAAAGCAGCGGGGATGATGCAGATCTGTCAGGGTGAAAGTGGCAAAGCTGGGTATTTGTCGAGGACTTGATTATGGTGATGAGATGCAGCTGGTGTGGCTCTGCTCAGCCTCCAACACACCTGCTTCCACTCAGACAAACAGACTGAGGCAGAGAGAAGGGGAAAGGCAGAGGGAAGTAACAACAGGTCATGTCACATACTACAGGACTTTTAAGGTCGTCAGACTACTGCACCCTTGAAGTTGAAGACCACGTTTACACGTAGCCGGGTATTTACAGAAACTGATATTTCCTCCTCTCCATTTTCAATAATATCCTCGTTTGCACAAGTTCGTTTTCCAAAAAGTATTGATTTACACAAATCCACTTAAATACACCATCAAGAACTATTATGGGCATGCCAAACCTGTAGGTGGCAGTGTTTTGAGATGTATAAAACCATGTTAGCCAATCAGAATCCATGTACAAATGTTGCACACCTGTTGCTGATGCATTTTGAAAACTTGAAACTTCTGAAAACTCTGTTTTCCTCCGTTTATATATGGGCATGAGTTTTCCCAAATCTCCGCTTTGGCTGGAGGTTTCAGAAATAATCGTTTTCAGTCATTTATACCTCCATTTTTGTGTAAACGAAAAGCGAAAACACATGAACATATCGTCGTTTTTCCAGACACCTGGCTATGTGTGGACAGGGCAGAAGTCACAAATAAGATCTTTTACCTGGAGAAATCTGCAACAAATCCAACTGGTCTCCAAGCTGTGTTTTGTCAAGATGACACACAAAGAGAAATATCATTGATTATTTGCAGCAAAAAAGTGAGGAAGGAAAAGAAAAGCTTGTTGTAGCTGTTGTTCTTGTAGCCATACTTTCGTTGGTTGTAACTTGTTACCACATTCATCACCAATCACAACTAATGATTATAGACAATCAGACAATATGCTTCTGCTATTTTGGCTTAATTTTGGAAGGAAGCAGAGTCAAACCCAACTCATCAGGAAAATAAAGACTTGAACGTACATCAGCGACATGGGAACTGCCTTAACTGAGCTATCCTGCAGCCAACCACCAGGGGGCAATCAAAATGTTATGTTTATATACAGTCAGTAGTAACTATAGAAGTTGGCTTGATATTTCGGTAAATCTGCCATACATAATGATGGAGCGTTAATTTGGTGGTGCTAAGCTAACAGATTTGATCTGGTGAAAACTGTCAATGAACAGAATATTAAAGCTGACAGAGAATGTTTGAATAGGGTTTTGATCATTGTTCTGTCATGTGACATATACACAATAAAATGTTGGTTGGATGTGGAAGCTCAGAAGCTTCATAATAACCTCTCTCAGAAAGCTACTTTAGGGTGGGGGGGTTTTAAACGCATGGTTTTACACCTATTTGGCATCTTTTCAGACTTAACTGGCAACCTCATTATGAAATGAAAGGACAGTGAGATACATTTTTTCGTCACAAACAACCATTTTTGAAATTGACACATTTTGTAGCAACATTTCTAAAAGAGGAATTTATATGAAAAGGAGATGTTGAGAATTTCTAGCACTTCTTATTTTCCTGAATGTGGGTGGACGACTGTTCTTCAACAAAGACGAGGTATAAACGTTTTTGATTCTCCGTCACCTTTAATGTTTATCGCATCATTTAAAAAGCAAGTTTCATGAGTGCACTCTTTGATTTTGAAGGAAAATTTTGGAAGATAAATGGAGGGTTGGGAAAATGTCAAATTGACAACAGTCTGTCAGGTTAAAATGTCATGTAAGCACAAACTGTTGGCGTAAATCAAAATGATCAAATTATTGGTGATTAGATAAATCAGTAATCAATAACAAAATGACTGATTCACTGTGAAGCTGGAATTAATGACATTGTTTTGACAAAAATGTTTATATTGCCTCTTGGAACACAAGTAAACAGCAGGAAAACAGCGACAAATGTCCATGTGCACAAACTCTGCCTACAAACATGTACACACAAACTAAATCACTAAATATGTGTCAACACACACACACACACACACACACACACACACAGTACCGCCCTTCCCTGACTTTACCATGGGCTTGGAAGGCTTGTAAACACATCACTGGTATTTCTAATCAGCTGTGTGTGTGTGTGTGTGTGTGTGTGTGTGTGTGTGTACACGTACTGAGAGGTCTGGAAATAATTAAGATAAGGGGCATGGGGGGGACGGTGAAGGGGGGAGGGCTGACAGACATGCATCTCCTGGCTATATTTAGCTAGTGAGTTATTCACAGGCAGGTTGGTTCCTCTGTTACAGCACAGGCTTTTATTTTGTTTAACAACAGACAGTTTCCACCACTAATAGTATCAGTAGAGATAATAGTAGTAGCAGACAACTCTAGCATTGATTGATTGAGCATTAATAATGCATCACCAACTGTATCAGCCAGATCAGAAACAGCAGTAGAAGTACTAGTAATAGGATTATACTAGCACTAGTAGTTGTTGCTTTACTTTTAGATACCTGGAAGGAGTAAAAGCCCTAATATTAATATTACTACAAGTAGTAACATTATTGATGTAGAATCAGTAAAATAAAAGTAAAAGTAGTAGAAGTAATGTCAGAGGGGGGGCAAGGTTAAAATTACTAGGACTGTGTTAACATGTTAATGATAGAAGTAATATTAGTTAACTGTGTCTACAAGTTTACTCGCGATAGTCTGCTACTGACATTTATTTCATTGTGCAACACTAGGTGGTAGTAGTAAAAGTAGTAATTGGACTTACAGTATTAGTATTACTACTTGTATAGTATTAGGAGTAGGAGAAATACTAGTAGTCGCAGCAATAATGTAATTGATGTAATTAATCTACTTCTGTCGAAGCGGTTACATCAAAGGTAGTATAAGCTGTTATAGTTGTAGTTTTATTTGGACTGAAAGTCTACGATTTTCCTGTGACGTGTCTGTTTGTGCACTTCCACAACTACGGTTGCTATTTTGAGCACATACGTGTCCACACTGACATTGTGCAGTGAACTATATATACCCAGGTGATGATACTCGAAGCTATAAAAACTGGCGGGGCCACCAACATATTTTCAAACTTAAAAAAAACAAACAAAATAACAACCAAGGAACACGATGTTTGTTCTGGTGTGTAAACACTTGTTTGTGTCCTGTTGTGAAGTTCAGAGACTTGTTTTTATGAACATCAGTGCAGTACAGTATTAATCAACAGTGGTAAAACTGAAACAGATGCAGCCGCATGATCTGCTTCAGTTCCTCCTCTGCTCCTGTTCTCCTCAACACACTATCCTTTCTTTTCCCCACAACTGCCGTTGTCCTTCCTGCCACCAGATGTCCCTGCACCTTTTCCCTCATTGTTCCACTATCCTCACCTGTTTTCACTTTGATGATCTGACTTTTACCTGATGACCTCATTGCCGCAGTCACTGTTTAAAGCTCCCTCTGATCTGTTTTTCCTTTACTTCCTTCACATTTATTATCTTTATCTTCCTCACCTATCATAGCAGTTTTATTCCTAACACAGCAGCGATGAATAGATGCTGCTGTACAGCTGTGAGTCTTTTCTCCTTATTTATTAAAGACCCATAAAGAGGAATTAAAGGGTCAGTAGAGGAATCTCCAGCTTTTGCTGCAGGCGTCGTACATCACATTCACATTTTGTGAACATCTCTTTATAATGCTACATTTTGTTTTTCTGGTACAAACCAAAATGCAGCTTGTCCATCGTGCATATTGTGCTCAGCAAAGCAGGCAAATTGGACAGAGATTTGTGTGAAAGAAAGATAAAGAAGTAAAAAATGCAGCTCACAAGTTCTGTAGGAAAACTTTTAACAGACTTTTGGACTTCAGGCCCATGATCCATATAGAGAGGTTTAGTTTGATGTTTTACGATTTTCTTCCAACCAGTCGAGCAGATCACAGTTTCCATTCCAGTACCTGTGCAGAAGGAAAATCAATACACATAAACTTAATGTACACTTTTCTCTGCAGATGCAGACATCTCAAATCGCACTGAGCTTTCAAGAGCAACGCTTCAGAAAAAAAATGTAACTTTGAACAGCTAATAACTTGGTGATGTGTGGTCATGAGTTTGAGAGTTGGCAAGATGATATAGTGAAAATGATTTATTATTTATTTTTGCATTATTTAGGACTTTTGCACCTGGTGATGAAGTGTTAAACTCTGAGTCTGCATGATTTTGTTTTACTATACAATACTATACTATAAACATAAACAACTATAAACATTTTACAGAACCACAGTTAACACACGACACAAAAAAGTGACAAATTATTTGGATTATGTAGATTTTAACCTTTTTTTGTTTTCAACACTGAAAATCTTTCCAACTTGGCCTCATCACTGTTTGTGTTGGTCTTTGTTTCTGTGTTTGGTTGCGTGAGTATTCGCAGCGCTTGTGCTGTCAAATTGATAAAATAAAAATGTGTTTTCATACACTGCAGTGCGTCCAGGTCCCTTGGCCTTCGTAATTAGATATTTCTTCTACACTTCCAGTGAACTTTGTTTATTCCTTGTAATTAACTTGTCATGAGAAGCTGCTACCTGGGTGTAAACTGAACTATATATACATACATACATACTGTATATATGTATGTATTTTTAAAACCTAAGTTTCCAGGCAACCTCATTCACCTGGGAGCTGCAGGAAACTGGGAACGTTTCACATCAAGACATCAAACTCACAGCCTGGGGAGCACAGCACAGGAAACCTGAAACCCAACCCCTTCCTGTCCAGCTCTCGGAGTGTGTGTGTGTGTGTGTGTGTGTGTGTGTGTGTGTGAGAGAGAGAGAGATAGAGAAAGGGGCTGTATCATATCACATTTGTATAATTGTGTGTGTGTGAATATATAACTGTAGACGTGAAGCAGGGCGCTGCTGATGAAGACTGTTCATGCTCAAACTTGTGTCTTGATCAAAAAAGGCTGCACAATAAATCTATATATATAGCTATATATATATATATATATATATATATATGTGTGTATATATATATATATATATATATATATGTGTGTGTGTGTGTGTGTGTGTGTGTTGTGAGGTGTTTTGTTCAAAAGAAGAAAAAAAAATAAACACTCCGGATGAGAAGGTGTATAAGAAATAAAACAGCGCTGATTTCCAATAAAGGCTCCAATTGTTTACAGGAGGACCTACAAAATATCAGCTCTTAAAGTTTTTTTTTTTTTTTTTTAAATGGATCAAATTATTTAGGTGCCCAAAGGACAGATCAACAGACAAGGTAACTATATGGAGCATTTTAGTGTCATTTAGCTCATTGTTTTGGTTTTACAGCCCCAACAAGTGTTGTTTATTGGCCACAGCAAAAAACAAAAACATACCTCAACAGCCAGATATTTCCCCTCAGGAGATGGTGTAGACCAAAGACGGAGCTAAAAGACAGTAAACGTTGGTACATTCGTTAGACGACCTTTAATACGACTCTGTGTTAAGTGAATGATAATGTTGCTCTGTATCTGCTGGATTTGAAATGCAGCCAAAAAAAATCAGGGTAAAAATCAGTTCCTATCACTTTTATGTATTGAATTCCAGAGGAAATGTGTGTTGCTACATTTTTACCGTCTTTACATTTTCAATTTCAGTCTTTATTAGAAAATATCTGCCAAAAGCTTTTGAAATGATTTTACTGGCAGCAGCGAGGATTTTTCTCAGCAGGCGCTTCACGGTGGGTTCCCCAATGAAATGAAATGAAATGTGACTGAACCATACATCCCGTCATTTTTTCCATTGTTTGCTGGTTACCTCACCCCCGTCTCTGAGTCGTCATACATGTTTCAAAGGTTTCATGCGCCTGTAAATGTTGCTAAAACCTCTGCGAACCGATTAATCTTTCACATCGAGTAAAATCACGTCAGTCGACACCGTGGAGTTCATGAGAGTTTCACCTTTAACAACGGCTGCAAGCACGTGTGTCCATTTTTTTTTTTTTTTTTTTGTGAGCTGCAGGTATGACATGCCTGTAGGAAAGAAAAACAGAGACATGTGGCTTTAATGTGGATCAGGCCCTTGAGCAGGGACCTCCGTGCAGCCTGGAGACCATGAAAACACACCTCAGGATGGAAAGCAGCATGGGACATACACATTCCTGCAGCCAGATATCTCAAATATGTGCTGCGGTTTGACTTCAGTGCTCACCTGAAAGAGTCTGAAATGGAGTAGAGAGCATGGAGGTTTGATAATGATTTCAATATGGTCTCATTGGCTTAGTTTGAAAAGATTAGACCTGGGTTTAATAGTGTTTGCATACCTTTTAGGGCAATGTGTGAGGGCTACAGATTCAGAGAAGGAAACTTTCAAAGATTGAAAGATGCTTCTTCATTTTTGAAACCCTCAATATCTCAGAATAAAAGGCTGGTGTTGTTTTCCATCTAAAATTTGATGTATTAGTTGTTTATCATATAAAGAAACTCTTGGATGCGTGTTAGAGACTTAAGAGGGAAATGCTCCCTCCTGCCGCGTTTTTTTTTTCCTCTCGTCACATCAAAGCGTCTAAGCTGCAATTTTAAATACGACGGGGCTCAGTGGATGCCTGCGCCATGAAACATACATGACAGGGTTACAAGAGGAAGTTCTCGCTTGAGCTGAAAGAATTTTTAAAGACTTAAAGAAGAGGAAAAAAATGAAGTGTTTTAAAAGGATGTGGAAAGTTAAATTGATCATTTTTAATTTCAGTCCAGTAAAGTTAGATGAGCTCAGTGTCAGGGAGCAGGAGAGGATTGTTTTATTATGAAGTAATGTGGAAACACAAATCAGCCACAGACTGATGAGTGAAAGGGTCCTTTTCCATCTACATTTTCCTACCTGGCCTCAGTCTTAAAGATTGTTAAGAGTTTAGGATGCCATTAATATAAGGTCACCATTACCGCAGGTGAGTCTGGATCAGCCTGTTGCTCGTATAAAGCTAACAGCCTACATTCAGCGTTTACAGCATGCACTCCAACCTCTCACTTCCTATGTCTTTAAAGCCTTTACAACGTGTCCTTTGAAATCCAGCTTAAAGGTAAAATTCATAATTTTAGAAACATGATATATGTGCGCTGTAAATCACGTCCTCCACAAAAACCTCCTGCATGAATCTCTGCAAATGTTTCACCTCGTCTAAACTCATCCATGAAGGAGCAGTTTCAATCATCCACCAGCTCCAGCACTGCTGGATGTATTTTGTTTGCTTCTTGAATACACAATCGCTGTACTGGTGTGTATAATGTAGAGGAAAATAGACTTGAAGGTGTGAAATGGTTCAAATTGCTATTATATTTGTAAGCAGTATAAAATGGATAAAGAGATACAAGATGTTAATCACACCACAGCATCATAGAAGATCAGCCTCTGTTGTTAAACAGAGGAATCTGGAGGCTGAATGATGAAGTTTAGAGAAGAAGCAGCATTAGTAGATTATATCATCCTCTTCAGGGATGCAGCTATACTTTTCCTAATACCTGCAACTCACTTGTTGAGATCCACAGGCTGCCTTGTCTACACGTGCCGCCCTCTTTCCGATCTCATTCATTATTATTTATTGGTATTTATAGTTTTAATTAGTATTCATTGGTTTCATTTTGGCATGGAGTGACTAATCGGGAGATTTAGGAGGATTCCTGATGGGACGTCGGGCCAGTGTGATATTTGGGCTGACAGTCCCAGGTCTTTTTTTTAAAAAATTGTCTGACTGGCCCATAATACCCGTAGATCAGTGGCCCAATTGACACTGGGCTGGCCCAATCACATTGTTAAGCAATCAAACCCCCCAAGTCCTTTTCATGATGGAGAATCAGTCAGAAAGACAATCATCTTGGCAGAACTCCATCATGACGAGGACTTATGTGAGTGACCATCAGGTTCTTGGTAATGTTCTATCACTTCATGGTAGTGACAGCAATGACTTTCAATGAATTCTGAGAGAACGTGTGAAAATTTGTCTGGTTTGATGAGATAAAAACTGTAACTTTTAGCTCTACTCCATGCAGTTCAATGCATGGAGTCCAATGAACACCAACACCAACCTGAAAGTGAAGCATGGTGGTGGCAGCGTCAGGTGATCTGGGGCAGTGCAACTGATCAGACCACATGGAACAACAAGAACAAAACATCGGTGACCTCTATGGTAATGGTTCTTCCGACTTTCAGCATGATGACCAGCCAGTGTTGGAGTGCTTTCAAGTCCTTGATTTGTCCTTGGGTATACTTGCCACAGTCCAGACTTGAAACTCACCATCTGCAGAGTCTTGAAGATGGTAGTTCACAGGTGCTTCCCATCCAATCTGTCAAGAACAGGATGTGGATGTACCATTTCAATCCATGTGTTCAAAGCTTATAGAGACTTACCCAAGAAGACTGAGTTAAAGGTCTGAATACTTTGAGCATAAAATGAAATGAAGGCCTCTGAGTACATTTCCAAAATCAACCTCCTGCCACATGAACACAATCCTTTTGTTTCCACCAATGGCCTGTTGTTATACACTGAATCTGGCCACAGTTTGCACATATTAAAATTCTCAAGTGGAGCTCCACAACAGCAGAAGACGGTGTTGGCAGGTTGTTTGTAATGCAGCTGCAAATTCTCTAGAAAATGAGATACGGTGTTGTCAAACCTCCACAGCGTCATCTACCTGACAGGAGGGAAGAAAATCCCAGCACATGAACAAATGCAGTGTTCATGAAATCACCTCTGGTTTGATCTGCAACCTTTTAACAGTTGTATCTTTTCTTCTGCTGGGAAAGTACCACATCAGGTGAACACAGAAATTCACATATGTTTAAATCATCCTCTGACCTAACGTAGGTGTAAAATTTCCTGCTGTTACAGGCAAACACACACACACAGTGAAGATTTCGCTCTGTCCAGCTGGAGACTATTAGTGTTTCTCCAGCCCACAGGAAGTCAGCCATCATTTCAGCCTGACAGGTACATGGAAGGATCTCACCGACTCTCTGCTCTGCTGTTTTGTTCAGACATCAGCTCTGTAATTCTTTACAGCGTCTTGGCATCTAGTCTGATCACCTGGGCGATCATGTGAAGAGAAACAGCTTGCTTTATGGAGTCGTTTTTGACAAGATGAGACAGAGTCCAACTGAGATACAGTGCCCGACTTCACATTCATCCAGGACCACATAAACGCCAGTAAAACACAGTCTTCTGTTGTCCAGTCA
Organism: Polydactylus sextarius; assembly: GCA_016801845.1. Lineage (NCBI taxonomy): Eukaryota > Metazoa > Chordata > Actinopteri > Polynemidae > Polydactylus > Polydactylus sextarius. The sequence goes on along the minus strand of CM028916.1, from coordinate 9,198,328 downwards.
CTGACGCAGTCGGGGGTTAGGACATTACTTTTCCACACGTTCCATCACAACGACTGATTCACCACACGGTGTCATGAATTACAGACTGAAGACGTGATTTGCACAGAGAGAGGGAGTAAAACTGTGGACTGTGCGTGTACAACATCACATGTAACAGCTGGAGAACGTTATATCTGAAACAGACAACATCAGCCATCTGCTGGGTGAATGCCACAAAAAATGTCACAGCATTAAAACCGATAGGGTCAAAATAATCAACCAGGACTCAGAGGACAGACTGAAAGATCAGAAGAGGCACAAACTTTCAGCTGTAGAGACAATCTTCAACCTAGACAGGGTCACACGGCCCCCACCTCCCCACATACACTGACATGTGAGGCTCCAGACTGAACTCAACTATTATTGGATCGATCTATCTGTGTGTCTGTCTTGTCTCGTCTCATTTTAACACCCTGGCAAAGGTGCGTGAGAACTGGATTCAAGTCAGGTTGAAGTAAAAAAAAAAAAAAAAAATCTGGATATGGATTTGACTACAGTGAGAGTTGATTCCTCAGAGGAAGTCAAAAAACTCACAAGTTCTGAACCATTAAAATCTTAGACAACATATTTTAGATGAGTGCATTTGTAAGAAAAAAGTATTTTTGTTTTTGCTTTTTTGTTTTTGCTTTTTTTAGACATGAGTCTTGCACTTGCACTGGGAATCTTAAAGGATCATTCAGGCTCAATAAAACGTGGATATTTGATTCATATAATTTCAGTTCTTGTGTTTCTTACCAAACAAGAAACATGAAAATTAAAGCTCATGTTATACTAATTCAGAATGATCAATTATATGATCAGTCTGTAGGATTTCATGGCACCTTTAATGGCATGTTACACATTGCAACCAAATGATTACTTATTTCTTCACCCATCTGTTTACATGCATGCAGAAGAAACTATGGTGGCCTTTATGTGACATTAAAAAGCAAAAATGCCCTCGATGTTTGTCCATGTTGAGCTATGGTAGAAACATGGTAGCTCTGGTGTAAGATGACCCACCTTATTTTAAACTAACCAAGATAGATGTAAGGAGTCATAAATGCATTTATTTATGTAAAAGATTCTGATGCAGCAGTACAGTTCTAACTGTTACTGACATGTTTTAATTGTTATTGTTCTGCATTAATTAATTTAGTCACACGCTGGTGTGACAATTACAGTTTCATGCCAAGAAAGCTCCAACTACGTTGAACTGCCATAAAGAAATGTAAAAGATAATGTTAATGAGGTGAAGAGAAGATTATGTGTATTTGTGTTCAAAATGTGCTGTTCGTTTCATCGGGCTGAGAAGAAACTTCCAGCATCTTTACAAACATCTGAGACCACATATGGTGGAATCAAACAGCTGCTTCACACACACACACACACACACTTACACCAGAGGAGGTCATGGCTGTCTCTTTGTATTAGTTTTCCTGTAAATGGCAGTGCAGTAGCTCGGTGCTGAGGCCGAGAGGAACTAAAAAAAAAAAAGAAGAAAAAGAAAGAGAAGGAGGCTGGTCTGCTCAGTGTCATCACAGTATGTTAATGAGAAACCAAAATATTCAGATGAATTACCTGATTTATCAGCAAAATGGGAATCTCCAACTTCAGTTCATTTAAATGTTTGTGAGCCAGTGTGTGTGTGTGTGTGCGTGTGTGTGTGTGCATGGAGCAGATTACCTCTTTTTCCACCACCATGTTTGTGCTCAGCTGACCAGCCCAGATGAGAGGTGGGGGTGATTACAGATGAAGCTGCTGCAGGTGGAGCAGTGCTGGCTCAGTGTTGGGTTTCATCCCTCAGCGGCAGGAATATTATGTTACATCTATTTTCAGGTCGCATTATTATTTGTTCTGTATAACATTACACATTATCAGCATGGATATTTTAAGGTGCTTGATGAGCAGTGATTCACAATGAACACGTCCAACCGATGAGCTGCAGCTCTGCAAGACTAATGCTCACTGAGCTAAATTAGCCTTTAGCTAACAGCATGTACTCCTAAGTATAGTAACGTAAGTATTATAATAAAGTATAATTAGCAAATGTAGATACAGTCAGATTTATGTGCTGAGAATAATTTATGCAGCTTGGTTTAATATTAAATTATTATTATTAAAGCAATAAATGACTTACTTATTAAATAACCACTGATGAATCATTTAACAGATATTAATTCAGTCATAAAAATTAATTTAAATCCAGAATAATTCATGAAAAAAGAGGTTCTTTGTAGCAGAAGGTTAATTTACATGTTGTCATCAGGAATTAAGTTCCGACGATGAATTTCTGAATATTATATCACAGATCAACACCGACATTAATGTGGAGTCGTGTTTCTAGCTACCAAAGGTCAGAGGATCAGTGGTTGTCGAGGTAACCTCAGGGTTTATGAGGCTTGTTCACTTCAGAGTGATGGGAAATCACCACGGTAACTGATGCTGAGCCTCGATGAGCCTTCAGTTCTCCAGTTTAATATCAGGGGATCAAATCAAAACCTGTCAACAAACCAAACTGCTGACCAATCAGATCACTGGAAAACCATCGTTCTTCAGGATCCAAACATGGAGGAGTTTACTAAAGCAGAGTTTTTCCATGTGTCCACTATGGTTATAAAACAAATACATAATAAGTATGATAATGGGTTTCATTTAAATGTACAAAAATGATTTATTCTGTCACTGCAGCTAAGATTAAGTTGATGAGACTGTATCAAATTCTTCTGAAGCCATCAATGAATATATTTCTGTGTGAGAAAGAGAGAGATTATAAATAAGCAGTTCAGTTTCAGTTAGATTCTCTCCTCTGGCTGCAGAAACAGACTGACACTACTTTACATCATATTTTCATTTCATTTGTTCCTCATCAAACAAAAAACCCTCAAGAAATTTAACTTACTAGGTAACTTCATAATAATTCCTGTCATTATTTATACAATATTATTAATGATGTTTCCTTTTTAAATTCTGGTTATTATCATATTGTTGAAAAACTAGAATTTACCTGCAGGTGGCCTTTCATCGTTTCCTCTCTTATCATATGAACTAAATTTAACTCCAATTACAGTTGTGGTAAATTTAGTGCAACCAGATAACACACAGATCCAGACCCCAGTAACAGTCATGTTTGATCTACACAAACAAGAATTTGAATTAAAATAACTTTAAAAAATGACTCAGTTTAGCTATCAGTTTTTGAAATGTGCAGATCTGCATCATTTCCACTGAGGCAGTTAGAGCAAAAAATGTCCAGGATGTAACTGTAGAGAAAAGATCACAATTGACAGATTACCAAGTGATCCTACACCTATTTCAATTTGTTTTAATTGTTGCCACAAATACAATTTTAATTATACATCATATGATCAAATAAAAACAGAAAACATTGAACCACATCTCTCATAAAGCTGAACTCAGAGTCTCTTATAACAGCAGTGGTGGTTTCCAAATTTAAATGACTAAATCTGAATCATGAAAAATGACCAACACAGTCAGTTTTCATTTAAGTTTCTTTTTTTTTTTTCTTTTTTTCTTTTTTTTGTTCAAAATCCACCTTGAGTTTCTTCAGTGGCTGAAAAGTGACAGCATCCATGATTTGCCCATTTCATTTAAAATGCCAGTGTGGGATGAACCTCTTAAAAGCCCCAAAAGTGCAATTATCTGCAAATTAAATATGCTGTCATGGTATTATCACAACCATTTCCTTCTGCCTCGCTGGCTTTCCATTCATAATTTAATCCTTTATGCACTTCTCATGTTCTAGGTGTTTTTCCCCAGTGAGGTGGGTGGAGTGAGGCAGCCAGGAGACGTCCTGCGGGCGGAGTGACGAGTGGCGGCGATGTGCAGGTAAGTGGTTGTTGTTGTGTTGTTTACATGTGGGTCAGGGCTGAATCTGGATAAGAGTTTTTTTTATGAGACGAGATGAAGAAGTAGAAAGAGGGAAATGTCTCTGTTCATGGCTGCAGTGCAGGTTTATGAAGTGGCATCAAACAGTACAGAGACTTGTCTGAGTTAATGATTTCTTTTTCTAAGTAATATTTTTAATTTATCTCATTGAGTATAAGTGCTTTTACTCTAGTCGTTTATTTTAAATTAAGCAATTTAACCTTAGTTTGTCAGATATCTGTTAAAGTGGATTTTTTTTTGTGTGAGTTGTGTTTACCTCTGTGCACCAGCCATCTTTGTGTCTCCAAGTTAATAGAACAGCCTCTGGGTGGCGCTATGTTGTCAGTGTAGACGTGATGACATAGTTAACTGGTTAGCATGCTAACGCAAAGTTAACATTTGTTAAGTTAACAGCAGTTAATGGCCATATTATGTAATGTTATGTCACCATAAGAAAGACACTTAGCACCTTCAAAATCAGACAGCACAAACACTGTGTCAAGTCAGTTCTTGCAAAAGACACAACGCTGTGTAAATCGTTACAAGGAAAATGCACTTCCATACAACGTCTACATCGAACACACTGGTCTCCTTGTTGCTCTGAGGAAACCTGAGCTGCTCTGCTTCTATTAATAAGATCTATTAGAAAACAGAAGAAAAGACATTTTTAAAAAAAGCTGAATCATTAAAATTCAAATGTTTCACAATCAAATCTATTATAAGAGACTTTTGTTAGATTTCAACAGTCACCGTGTCCTGAATTCAGCTATTTATATGATTTGTTTCAAAATGATAACAAAAACAGAATGTGAGTTCACAGGGATTGATGCTGGTTACAACTGTTTGCTGGTTTGTACACAGCCCAGGAGAGACCACGGAGAAACAGAAAATTGAAGCATGTATGTTTTAGTAAATTAGTTAAACGTGCTCAGGTTTTAGTAAGTTGTCCTTTCACTTGAATTGTGATAAATAAAATGCAAATTGATCACAAATAAATGAATATCTACGAACTGATAATAACTAGAAATAAAATTGATAGGTTTATTATCATTACTTATATTACCCTGGTTATACTCAGTGTATGCATGTTATTATGAAAACCAGATATCACTAACCCTGTTCAGTTCGACAGCTAGAATACACTCCAAATTTAGTGTTGGCTGATTTGACCACAGAAAAGCAAACATCTGCAGTATGTAAAAGTTTCCCTCTGCCTGTTCTCTACTTTCAGTTGGTACAATCACTAACAACTATAACATCAGCTGACACTAAATTTGAAGTGATCCAGAATTCTAGCCATTATGTTAAATGCTTTAAAGATAACTCACTAACACTGAGTATGTACAAGGTTATATAGGGAAATAATTATGAACCAGTTGTATCCCAGTATTTTTTTTCTGGGTCCTGATATTAATCTACATCTGTAGGAATTGTTATGATCCAGATTTACATAAGAGTCTTTCAGAGGAAATAGAATGATCCAAGAGAGGATTGATGTGAGGTTGGATCAAAATTAATTAATTAAAAGATGAATGGTCATGGGACTGGTTAAATGTTAAACAAGGAAATGTAGGAGTCAGTTTGGTATCTTCTGAGACACGACAACATAAACAGGAAATAAAACCACTCAGCAGTCCTGAGTGAAGATTAAAGACAACAAATAAATAAATAAATAAAGTTCTACTTTTGAACAGAAGAAGTGCCGACAAAAGAAGACGTGTATGCTTCTATAGTGTTTGTCATCAGGTTTCTCTGTGTCTTACGTGTAAAAAGCTATATAAAAAGCTGCCACACTGTTTTTAAAGAGGAAATCTTCATCAGTATTTACGCTTGCAGAGTTTTTCTGACAGATTAAAGTGTGAGTCTGAAGTTGAGTTGAGAAGAAGAGCAGAGGAGGATAAAGATGGCAGGTTGAGAAGAAGAAGATGAAGAAGGAAAAAAACAGAGGTTTGAATATTAAATTAGGCTTTTATCACGTACTTGCTACCTGTGTGATGTGTGAGATGTGAAGCCTCTTACAGTGACTGTCAAACGTCAGAGTGAATTTTTGGGGCAAGAGGAGAAAACACCGCGAGGCAGTTTGATCTCGACAAAGTGCAATTAGTGTCAAAACAGTGAGGAGCCGAGGGTGGATGGTTTCTAATGATCACAGGATGATGACAGTCAGGATGGAGGGGTGTGGGAGGTGTTACCTGAGTGATGAAGTGGAGGACTGAAACAGAGAAATTTAAAAGTGTTTGTGCACAGGAACCTATCAAGAGCTAATGGGCTCAGATAATAGTAAAGTCCTGATCTTTGTGTTGCAGTGAAGCTGGTGTCAAACCTCCGTAGTGTTTGTCTCTTTGTAGTGACAGATAGAAGCAGATTATAAGAACATATGATATTCTTTTTTTTCCCTCCATGATCAGTGGAAATCATCAGTTTTGAGTTTTGCTTGCGATGCAGCTCCACAACAACAGTTTGGTCCAGATTGTAATTTCTCAAACAAGAGCTGGAGCCAAAATATCTGAAAACATTTTCCTCATGCACCACCATGAGCCTCTGAGCAAAACATCTAAACAGTTGTTGGAATAAATGTCATAAAAGTTTGTACAAACATTCATGTTCCCTTTCAGGATTAATCATCATCAACAACTAATAAAAATTAATGATATTCTTGTTAATTGTGCATTCTTTTTTGGCTCTACTTTGCTAAAATTAGCAATATAGATTAGTGTGTTAGTGCACTTCCTGTCAGACTCACCTGAGGGTGATGTGATGTGGAAGTGGTGCACTGACTCACTGATGATTTCAGTCCTGACAGAAGCATCAGGGTGATGCAGATCTGTACAGAAGGTCTCATCAAAATTTATCCCCCGTCCTGTCACCAAAGCAGCAGGTTGAATTGGATATAGCTTTTATCAGCCTCTATATTGATGCTTCCCAGCTCCTCCTGTGGATCCCAAGCTGCTCCCAGGTCAGATGTTATATTTAATTCCTGGGTCCTGGCCTGAGTGGAAAGCCCTCAAAGTGAAAACACAGGAGGTGTCATGATCAACTGATTGTTTTCAACAGGAAACAGCAGCATGAGTTGTTGAATTCACTAAAATTATCAGCAAAGCTCATGTTTTGTACTCTGCAGTGGAGATGGAGCTGAAAAGAGTCTGATGAATTGGCCTGAGGAGGGAATAAGTCCAGAGAAAAACATGTTTTTTCCATCTGAATTCAGGAAGATTAGAAAGTTTTTGTGAAATGAAATCTGTTAGTGATTGGATCAGGTTTGATTGTTACTAAATCAAAGATAAAAACATGATTGTAACAGACAAGATCTTCCAAAAAATAACAAATCAAATATCACACTGATGTAGTTTCATGGATGTTAGATGACAGAGGATGTTCATTCATCTTGTACCATGTGACTTCACACTGCTGAAGTCATTCTCAGTAACTTTATTATCTGCTCCAAGCTTTAATAATACGAGGTTATTCTTTCTTTTCTCTTACCTCTTTCTCCTCTGTCTCTTCTCCTCTCTTATTAGTGAAAACCTGACATACAGCAAGTCTGACTTTCATCTTGAATAATGTCAATGGGGATGAGTCACGAGGACGGACGTCGCAGCGGTGACTTACCCGCCACTCAGACACGCAGCACTGCTCACTATCCCATCATACACTGGGGCTGGCAGGCAGAGGTGAGGTCATTGTTGATGGGATGTGAGACTATGGCTGAAATCCTGGGTTTAAAAAAGAACTACGACTTCAGAGAACAGGAGCAAACACATACTCAACATATACAAACTCAGTATACAATGATGCCAGTTTATAGCATATGTGTGCAGCCGCAATAAAGATGTTACAGCTGTTAGTGTTGGCTGTTGCACACCTATAATACCTGTTTGGTGCTGCCTGTTACCTCAACTCATATGGATGGAAATTTCATAGATGTGCATACATTTTGCAGCAGTGGGTGGTTTAATTCAATAAAATTTGCATTCCTGTGTGCAAAGAATATTTCATCTTCCCACGCACATGCCCACTGAGCTTGTACTAAACACACACACACACACACACACACACACACACACGTGACAGACTACGGTCGTGAATGTGTTCAAAAGGTCCGATACTGGATGTAATTATAAAATTGTCACAGGTGTCTCTATCTGTGTGACTGTGGAACAAAGTTCGCGTTCGATTGGATAAAGAGTTTTAAAATAGGATTGAAATAGGACGCAGCAGCTGGGGTTTATACTGTACGTACGTCACAGAGTCAGACACCAACATCCTGTGGGAATAACAACAGGGCCTCACCAACGACAAAAAAGCCACCAGCTTGCTTTGATGTTACCATTATATTGTGTGGCATTCTGGGAAAATAGAGGTCAAAATACAACTTGTTAGAATGAAGAAATGTCGCTGCCAAGCTAAGAGGTCGTTGATGACCTAGCCCAGATGTGTTGTGTCTTGTAGCAACTGAACGCTGGTGTGTTCATTAAAAACTGTCACACTGTAACATCAACATGTTATATAACTGAAGGTCTGATAGCAAATTATACTTTCAGAGAAATTTGGGACTTTTGTTTTTGTCTCTATCAGGTAACGCTAAATTTGAGTAAATCACAAAAAGGCTAATTTAGCCCCTATAGACAGTAAGTCTCTATATAAAATTTGTGAGATAATCCCAAATTGCCAGTCAGGGTACAGACTGATACTTGGTAATGAGCCTCATGTCCAGGTCTTTTTCACTTGTTTGACTTTGTCCAACCTAGTCTGTACATACCTTTGTTTGAGCTGAGTTTGCAACAGGAGACTCTAACAGGAGCTGACACAAACCTCTCCACCACATTAAAAAAAAAAAAATTAAAAAAAAAAAAAAAAAAAAGTAAAACAGTAGTTTGTTGAGGAATATTTCTGCATCAGTGCTCCTTTCTCACAGTTGCATTTAGGCTTTTATAGCAGCAAAAGCACAAGTGTAATTAACAACATCAGTAACACCCATATTCCATTTAGCTGAGACATTTCAAGGACCTGCTGCTGTGGATAATGAATCACTCACATTTCTCTCTGATCCACTGACAAGTGAAAATATCTGCAATAGAAAAGTTTTTTAAAAAGACTTCATGACAAAGATAGTTGTCTCTAGAGAAAAAAAAGAGAGTTGAAACATGTCTTTTATGCAATAAGCATTCATGCATTCATGTTTCAACTCTCTTTTTTATCATGTGAATTCATGAATTGACAAAAACATGTTTTGTGTGGTCAGAGTGACCTTTGACCTTAAACAGCTAAACCAGCTAATAAGCTGTTAAAGCTTCTGCTAATTGTAAAAACATTTCCTCAAGTCACTCCTGGGAAAACATGTTCACAGATATCAAAAACGTACAGTTACCTTTATGTTTGGTCCTTGACTCATGTGACTGAGGTTTCATGCTTACAAGAAGGAGACGGATTAAAATAATGTTCATTTTCTCTCTTGGATAAGATAAGATAATAAAGAGGGAGAATAACAACATCATTCTTTGTTTACTAAATTATACCAAATTTTCTGTTTTTTCTTTTGTTTTTGTTTTTTTATTTTGTTTCACTATATTGTTCTCGACCTTTACTGTGTCACAGGTAGGAAGTGCTTCATCCTCAGGGTTCAGAGGAAGTGGTTTCCTTGCATGAATCTCAAAATGGCTGCTGTGGGAATAAGGTCAGCAAGGTCTGCAGCAGGAGGCCTTTGTTCTCCGCAGAACGACGAGGGCTCGGTCATGTGACTCCCATATGGTCAGAGCTACGACGCTGCAACAAATGAGGTCAGCCTCCAGGTATGGGCTTGAACAGCAGGCAGCGCCTCAGGATGAGCACTGTGTCACACACACACACACACACACACACACACACACTCACTGGCATGTAATAAACACACACACACACACACACACACACACACTGGTGTGTGTAGAAAGGTTTGTACTGAGGCTCTAACACTGTGTCTGGTCCCAGGGGAGGTGAAGTGATGCAGAATGACATCAGTCGCTCCCACGTCTGCATGTGACTCATTACAACGGCCACTGCGAGCTCGCCATTATCAGCACTAGGAGTGAGCAAACAGGTCAGTTATCTCTGCGCCATCACCTGAACTGGATGCAGCGCCGGCTGATCACCAGAGTGATGCGACGAACACAATAATCACTGCACAGGAAATGAGAGTTGAAAGGGTGAGGGCGTTCCTGAGTCCTCTGGGGTGAGGTGTTGACTCATGTGGAAGGTGAATAGGGAGGTGGGAGTGTGTTTGAGGACTCAATGAGTATTTTAGAACATGAATATTTATCTTTAAAGCTGCATTAACCTTTAAAGAAAAACGTTAAGCTGATTTTAGCCTCTAGGGAGCAGAAGCAAATGAACTTGTTGACAAATAGTCGAGTAGTTACACATCCACAGCACAGCGCAACATTAGCATTTAGCTTCAATGTATTTATGTTCAAATGATGCATTTTTTGGGGGGTGCATTTTTGCCTTTAATCAGAGATAGTGTAGAGAGACAGGAAACAGGAAGGAGAGTGGGGGAGGGACACGCAGGAAAGGTCAACTTGGTTGGGATTCGAACCAGCGAACATCTGCGCGGCATATACGCCAACGTGGTGCGCCTTAGCCACTCGGCCATCGTGCCAAATGACAAATTTAAGTCAAATATGGAATCTGACTCCTCACTTTTGTTGCCCTATCTGGCACAGTCAGATATTTTTTACATGATGATGCTAATGCTAAACTTGAATTAAACCTGTATTGTAAATGGAAGCTGTCTCTAAATTAGCTATTTTTTTTAATGTATTAAATGATATTCGAGTAAAATAAATAAATAAGAATACTTTATTTTTAATTAACTGACTGCATTAGAGCTAATTTAGGATTTAACTATGCCTTTGCATTTTTGTAAAAGATAAAGCTCAGGAACATGTGGAAGCTATCAGAGGAATATTTTCAGATTTCTCGTGTTAATTTAACTTCATGTTTTTCAGCCTCGTGAATGTGACATGTCAACACAACCTTGAGGGAATCGTGACAGATTTAGAAAAAATGTTAACTTTAATCACTAATAATCACTTCAGCTTTGAATCTGAGGTCAAAGGTCATGGATATTACATGGTTTTGTTCATAACTCAACACCTGCAACAATTTTAGAATTATCCACAAACGGACAGGTTGGTAGAGGAACATATCTGGAAGGTGATAATTCTAATTTTCATTTATTTGTTGATGGCGGCTTTGTAGCAGTTTTTCATCATAAATGGCTTTAAGTTTGATTAAAACAAAGACAAAACCATGCGGAAGCTGTTGAACTAAAAGACTAACATATGTAAAAGTTCTGTAGTGTCAGTCAGTTGCTGAAATGTTGAACTGACGGATGTTGTTCGATACAGGGTTAAATTAGTGGTCACAGTCAGAAGGAAACCGTTTTAATTCTTTTTCATTTGAATAAACTAACACGCAGGTTGAGATACTGCAGTGTCCTCCTCTTCACTTTACCTATTACCGACTTTCCTGTGGCACTCGGACTGATATCACACTGACACAAACACACACACCCACACACACACCTGTGACAACGCTCAGTCAGCCAACCTTTGCTTTACCTGTTAAAACCAAAACATTCATCCAGACTTTGTCCTGTCAAACACAGCTCTTATCTCAGGTAACAGGATGCGACCGAAGCTCCGATCAAAGCGTCTCAATCAATAACCGATCAATAAAGAGTTCCCTGAGTGATTGGAAACCCAATAACCAAATTTTCAGATCTCTCTTTTCGTAGATAGGTTACTGAGTGACTTTAAAGAATAATTATAGTCTTGTCATTGCATGAAGACATTTACACGCCAGGTTAATGCTGTGCTGAGGCTTCAAAACTAACCCTTTAATTAACCTCGCTATAAAGTAAACATTTCCCTGTGTATAGTTTCCTTCATACCAGGTTCATGCCCTTCTCTTCATTCAAAATGTCACACAGCTGCACTGCTTTTATGGCATTTCATTAAAGAAGACAGTGACAGAGAGAGAGACACAGAGAGACGATGAATTATCTCCACCTCTCCTTCTGCCTTTAAAGCCAATGTGAGGACTCGCCATTATCAGTTCCCCAGCCACTTGTCCAGACAAGTGATTTGTACCCACATTACTCATCTGGACACTAAAGTACATTATTCATCTTTTTGGCCACTGAGATCTGAACTGGTCCAAACAGAAGTGGAGTTAAGTCATTTGTTTGGAGGAAATGTTCATATGTTTTTTTAGGGCTGATAAACATATCAGAGACGATGTAAACTCCGTCCTTTTGTCCTCACTTCTCATTCAGGAGCCTTCCTGTAACCTTCGAACCACCTGACTCACACTGAAGAAACAAAACACTAAGAGGGATATCAACACAATCAGTCAGAGCTCATAGACCAACATTAGCATGAAAACAAGTGTCATATTAAAGATGTCAAAATGTTATATATTTTCAAAAACTTTTGCGCTGTCACAGAGACCTTTGACCTCTGACCTCCATGATGTCATTACTTCATCTGACCCTGGAGATATCACATTCAAAAGAAGCAAAAACACATGTTTCATTAGATCATATTGAACTTTAAATTGGACAGTTTTGCACTAAAATTGAATTATTTCATCTTTAAATCTTTAAAGTGAAGGTTTGTACCAAATTTTAAACGTTGACTAAAATGTTGAATGTTGAATCAGATGTAACATCTCTGGTTACAGCTTGTTGCTGCACAAAAGCACGAAAAGTTATATAGTTAAAAGTTATGAATATTAACAAACATGTGACTGCATTGACTGTCATCCTGTCCTCATTAAACTGTCGGACACTAAAAGGTTGAGGGGTTAAATTTCCACCTCGTGGCTCATTCAGATCCACAGCTTCACACATGACAAAAGAAAGTGCTGATGAAGGAATAAAAGGCCTTTTAGCCTCGAGGTTGAAGCTGCTCTTCACACAGCAGCACGCCCAGTGTGTAGACAAACTTCTCATCACAGCAGAGAGTTTTACAGCACAGAAATACAAATGGATTTACTAAAGAGAGAGAGAGAACAATAACAACAAAAAGCCCTCTGAGCTGCATATTCATGTCAATACCAGATTAGCATTGAATAATGGCATCCATTTCCTCTTTGGCTTCACAGGCAGAAGGACAGTGATTGCCTGTAGAGACCCCCTCACCACCACCTCACCTCCACCACCTCAGATAGGAGAGGACTCTATAGCCCTTCATATCCTGCTGGTGGGAGATTCAATTAAAACATTACTGTTGTGTTGCAGGGTTGTGAGGGTAGGTGGGGGGTGGACGGACCAGTTTCCTACCAAGATAATGTGTAGATGTGTGTATGTGATGCACAAAACACACTAATCAGTTTATATACAGATTATATTATATTCTACTATATATTATATAAAAAAAAAACTCTTTGAGTATTTGATAATTAGTACAAAAGTCATTGATGTACCTTGAAAGCTAATTTATTGATACATCCAGACAGAACTGGAGTTAAGTTGATTGTTTTGTGAGGAAATGTTCACTAATATATCAGAGACGAGGTAAAGCTTTGTCCTTTTGTCCTCACTTTTCACTCAGGGGGCTTCCTGTAACCTTCGAACCACCTGAGTAGCATGAAAAACAAAACACTAAGGAGGAGATCAACACATATTTACTCAAAGGCAAAGGCTTCAAAGGCAAAATCAATCAGAGCCCATGAATGCGATGAAAATAAGTATCACATTAAAGTCTCAAAAGGTTAAAGTTTAATCACTTTTGTGTTTAAAGAGCAAAAGCTATAATAACAACTGTTTGCATTGGTTATTTCTGTTGTTATTAAATGTATTTTCTGTGTATTGGATCCTTATACGCTTCTGCTGAATTATTTGTGGATTCACTCGTAAAAGGACAGAAGTCTGAATAATGATGCCTCCATCAACCAGTCCAGTTGTAGATAGTTAGAGGTGTTTCACCTTTATAAAGCTGGACATCCCACAAAATGACACATTAAAGAAATAAATATTGCACTTTCATTGGATGGTTCTTTGCCTTAAGACAAGTATGGCAACATACAAAGCGAGATATATCTGTTTCAATCTCAGACTGGTCATAAGATTTTGACTCAACATCAACAGTCACCATCTTGGCAGCGTAGCAGAAGAGGATAAGACACTTGGACAAAGGCATCCAAAGATGCAGAAAACATAAACAGTGAGATAATGTCCGTACCGAGTACAAGGTTCATTTTCAAGTCAAGTGAATACAACAGGCGTGACACTGCAGTCACATGTTGCTCACACACAGTGAGCTCCATGTGAGTGAACTGGCTCCAGTGTGTGATTTGAAGCAAAGCACCTTTCTGATAAACGCCAACACCTTTCAGTGTAAACAAGCAGCAGTCAGAGGAAACTGTCAGGGTCGTTTCTTCAGACTCTGCAGACGCTTTGTCCCTCTAGAGATACATGAGGTTACTCAGCTGTATTTACACTCTGAACAGAAGAAAACTGAACTGACAGATCAGCCGCAAAACAGTAAAAATGAGTCCTGTTAATCCTGAAATGAATCCTGTTCTGCAAATCAGAGACAGTAAGTATTTCACAATATAATCAGATACTGCTTAACTGGCCAGTTACACCACAACTGAGTCAAAGACAAAAAAGGTCTTTGTACATGTGAAGCTCTGACCAGACAAACAGACAACTGATTAATCAAAAAAACAGTTATTTAAAGGTGACAGAGAATCAAAAAAACGTTTTTACCCAGTCTTTGCTGAAGAACGGTCGTCCACCCCCATTCAGGAACATGTGAAAAGTGCTAGAAATTCTGAACATTTCCTTTTCATGGACATTCCTCTTTCAGAAATGTCCACTAGAAAAACGGTCAATTGCAAAAACGGTTGTTTGTGACGTAAAATGTATCTCACTGCCCCCCACTCTGATTCCATTCCCTCCTCTTCAAAGGCGATGAGCTGTAAAAAGATGGCCTGTCCATGTTCAGAAGCCGGTGAAGTTACATTCATTTGAGTGGCAGTGAAGGCAGTTAATCAGTGTCAAGTGCTTTCATTTCATAACGAGTTTGCCATTTAAGTCAAAAAAGATTCTAAATAGGTGCAAAACCATGCGTTTAAAATCCCTCACCCTAAAATAGCTTTCTGAGAGGTTTTTATGAAGCTTCTGAGGCGTTACAGACCCAACCAACATTTTATTGTGTATATGTCACATCACAGAACGAAGATAAAAACCCCTTTCAATCATTCTCTCATTCATCATTGTATGAATAACAAATACTGTAGTAGTTTCCTTTGTAGGAGGTGTAAAAACATAAATATCATAACTGATATTATAGTTAAAACCCTCCATTCAACATAGAAGACTCATTATTCACAGAGTCTTACATTATAAATGATATTATTATTGTGTTTCTCCTGCATAACGATGTGGAGTCAGTATTAACTGCTTTATATTTGGCAGGTAAATGATTTTGAGGATTTTTTTTTTTAGAAAATGTTCTCTGCAGAGTAATAAGAAACTAGAAGATTAGTATTTATGTCCTTGTGAAATGTAAAATGTACGGCTATAAATTGTTTCCCTCCTTATAAAACCCATACAATCCAATCCCACTCACACAGCACACTAACAATGAAGCTCCTTTGAACAATGCATATAATCTGAAGCTTTCCGCCTCGCCGCTAATCCTCCGCAGTCTAATTTCACCCCACCGTGTTGTCCACAAAGTCAGGATTTTCAGATGAGGCCTGTCAGACCTGAATGCAGCGCCTGGTGCTCCTGAGCCGGAAACCTGATCATTGGCAGGTCCGAGAATAACTTGGCGGGACGGTGAAGGCCACGCCCCCGACCTGGTGCAGCTTCACGAGAGCAGGAGGTCACATCCAGAGGTCGTGGCAGTTTTATAAACTGATCATTCGATACATGTTGATTTTTCACGCCAATTAATCATCAACACAATTTAGATGAAGCGTTTACTGTAAACAAACCTTCACTGGAAGGAAGGAAGCAACCTCTGACCTTTGACCCCACCAGTAGCACGCATTATGTAATTTTACGAGGGCTACAATATAACTAAATACATTTACTTCTGTATGTCTGAAATAATATTGTATACGCACGAAAAATAAAGTTTTTTCGAGCCCATAAAATATGATTTTATTGTTGCTATGTATTTAAATAAGCACCAAATTAGTCAAATTATATATAAAATACATAAATAAAGTAAGCGAACAGTCCTGAGAGTGATTACATATACATAAAACAGATTATTTCTTTTTCCAGCCGTCATTATCACCTCATGACCCCTGAGGTTTATCTTGTGACCTCTTTTTAGGAACCCCGCCCCTATGTTGAGAAACCACTAGGCTTAACTATAGCTGAGTGTGATGGATATTAAGTAGATACAAATTAAATCCACCTGAAAGTGCATGAGTATCAACAGACATTTGTCGTATAAGACATGTGGCACTTTTCTGCATAATTTGTGATTTTATGTTGTTAATCATATTTTGTGCAAATATCCCTGAGAATAGTGTTTTTTATTTTAGTGTGTTTAGTGTATTTCCACCTGTAGATAATCACCTTGCTGTTATGTTTATTATTATTTGTATTATTATTTTGAAAGTGGAGTGTCAGAGGCCGAGCACACAGCCCCGAGCGGCCAGTAGGAGGGGCCGTGCGCTGAGGTGATAGAGAAGGTGTTGCCGTAAAGTGGGAGCATGTGTCGCAAACCAGGTGTTTTCTGTGGGGGGAAGGTGATGTCGTAAAGCGGACAGGGGAAGGGAGGGGTGAGAGGGGGGGGGTGTTGAAGGGAGGGAGGTAGGAGGAAGGAGAGAGAGACAGGAGGAGGAGGGGGAGGAGGGGGGAGGGAGGAGGTGACTTGTGAGCGCTGCGTTTCAGACTCAGCGAGAGGATCATGGCGGATGGCCCCAGGTGTAAGCGCAGAAAACAGGCGAACCCGAAGCGGAGCAGCGGTAAGTCCCAACTCCTCCGTACCCGCCGCTGAGCGACCCGGGCTGGCTGCCGGTGAGCTTTTCACTCGGTCAACTCCTGCTGGAGAGTTTGTGAGAGTGAGTTGGACCACGTTTCGGGGAGTTTTTTTTTTGTCAGGGGGGAGTATGTTCATATCCCAGGGTGGTGGTGTACCGTTATACCTGGCTGCTCTCTCTCCGCCTAGCGGTGCACGGGGCCGCCGGACGGAGAGAACCGTTATCCGCCCGAGGAGCGCTTCATACTTTTCCACTTCTCTGTTTATATCTATATGTTTTTTTTTTCTCTTCTTCTCACTTTTACACACTTTTATCCTTCTTTGTTTCTCTACTTTTCAGCCACTTTCCACCCACACCAACTCTTGGCGGCAGGTTGCGGGGCTTTCTCACAACAACGTGGCCCGTTGAGCGCAGTTTGTAGTTTAGAGTATGATCTATTTTTTTTTTCAGGGCGAGGTTGTAGCGGGGATTAGTTTCGAGCTAACTTGCTGCAAACTCGGTCCCGGATGGTTCAGTTTGTCGCTGCCGTTGAAAACACTTCACTTCGGCGCTGTTTTGTTTTGATGTCCGGACGTTAAATCGCACTGTTGCTATTAAATCATGGATCTTTTAAACGGGGTTTGGTTCTGCTGATGGCAAAAGAGATGGGATGTTTATTTTATCTCCTCTTCACCCCCTCCCTGCTACAGCTGCACCACCACATGTTCCCTTTAGTTAAGGTAAGAGTGGAAATTATATTATTTATCACCGAAAAGTAGATTGGGCAATTATACTGTCATGTTTGCATGCGTTTCCTTGTCAATCGCACCGCTTTACCTTTATAATATCATCAGTTTTCGTGCTTTGGCGTTGTTTTTTTCAGTTGATTATCATACAAATTGCCTTTATTGCACATATCTGTTGTTGCTGTTTGCACCTGTGAAATCGGGTATAATGATCGGGTTATAAAATGAAAATAAATATCATTTCTGGTTTCATTTTTGGATGCGATTAATAGGTCTTATGACTTGTGTTTGATTGTCAGTATGTGATATAGGTATGTAATAATTTGGGACTCATCACTTTTGCATGCGTTTCCTTGTCAACAGCACCATTTTGACGTTTATAAAACACACATTTCTAGTTTATAGCGCTGTTTTGTCGGTTTATTATTATGCAATTGCTTTTATCGCACACTTTCTGATCTCGCCTTTTGCACCTGTGAAATCGGTCGTGACAACCAGATGATATAATATTGATAAATATAGTTTTTGACAAGTTGTGGCTTGTATTTGGTTGTCAATGTTGTGACATAGGTGTAATAATGCACCTTTAGGGATGAGGTCATTATAAACATGATGTCACGTGTAGCTGTTTGTTGTTTGGACGTTAAAGATTATTTTTTTTAAATCCACCTGTTATTGGGTAATTTATATATATATATAAAAAAAAGAGTTTGGTGTAATAACTTTAAATTTAGTCAACCCTCTTCAGCCGGACTCGCTGATTGGTCGGTTTCTTACCTGTCTCCTTTTCTCTCATCGTATGAGCCAATAAGATAAAAGTGAAACCACAAATTCATATATTTTTGGACGCACACCGATGTGATGAGGATGATGGTGTGTGCGAGGCTCGAAACTGGAAAGCACCTTTTCTTTTCCTTTTTTCTTTTCTTTTCTTTTTTTTTCCTCCTCTCCTGCTGACGACACGACGGTGACTCTGTGCGTCCGTACAGGAGCCATCATCATCATCATCATCATCATCACCACCACCGCCACCACCACCATCATCATCATCACCATCATCATCATGTTTACCTGAACGGCGGGCGGATAACTGGGGGCTTGACAAATGGCCTGGAAATAAACACAGAATAACACCTGCGGCTCTCGACCGTGAACAGGAACAGGATTTTTTTTTTCTCTCGTCAGTTTCCTTAAAGGCTTTTAAGGCGCGTCGCGAGCAGCCAGGAAAAACCGCTCCAAATGTCAACTTGTGCAGGTAGAGGTGATTTTTTTTTAATGGTTTTGTAGTTTTTACCGTGTGTGCCATGCGACCGATCAGCATGGATGCTCGCCTCCTCTTCTCTTCACCATATCTCGCGGGATTTATCTCATCGCTACGCATTTCTGACCCACTTGTGCATGTCTTATCTCTGCTTTTATGTTTTTATTTATTTATTTATTTATTGGTGGGTTTGTTTGCCTCGGTTTGGTCGAGTGCACCCTGCAGCTGTGTGTGTGTGTGTGTGTGTGTGTGTGTGCGTGCTTATGTGCGCGCAAAAAGTGGTTATTTCTTGTGCACCGCGCGTAATAACAGCGTCTATATGGCTCAAAAACCCTCCTGCTTCCATCTATTGTGTTGCGGTGATTCGTTATACAATTTCCTGAGCGGTGTAGCGGAAGGGAATGGCGGTCAGTACCATTACTGCAGTGAAGGCGGGGTTGCTGCTTTTTTCTGGACCGGAGACAGCCAGGTACGCAAGGTGATGCAACACCTATGAAGGTGTATTTTTAACCGGTTTAATCATCAGATTCTCACCGTGTGAGGTGCAAATACACGATTAATACATCACCTAAGCGTTTAATGTCGTTTATTATGTGGAAACATAGCGTTTAAAAGCAGATTATAAAAGGAGAAGGAGCGCATCCTAACGGTGAGTCAGTGCGCACCGCTTTGATCAACTCACCCACCCCTCGCTTTTAACCTGCGTCGCTTCAGACCTGTATTTTTTTTTTTTTTTTTTTTTTTAATATTATCGTCAGTTTTCATCCACATGACACACACAGCTCGGTCACCACCTGTTCACTTATTTGAATTTGTACCAATATTAGTCTGAGCTTTTGTCCCATGACCTCCAGCCTGTCATCACCACCAGGAGGCTGCTGAGGCTTTAACGTGATCCCACTGACTTCATCTCATTAACAAATACACAAATAGTAAAGGTGGATGGATTTTATATGCTTATATTCCTCAGGTGTCCACAGATACATTGCTTTCTTTATTATTCTTCATTATGGAGTCTCTTTATTTATTCACCAGTTACTCAGTCTACAAATTATTTTCTCAATAAATCAATTCAAGAATGATTAAAATGTCAGATAATTCCCGTTTTTAATTTGTCAGTGAATGAGTTGGTACACATGCAGATTTCCTGCTAAAGCCCAAGATATTAACTGGATTCTTACAGTTTGATGATGGAAAATATGATAATTATAGACTATTAGTTAACTGATTAATTGATTGATCAGCAACTTGTTCTCACCTGAAATATTTCCATAGTTGTCTTTATTATAGATTAGTGTCATCAGATCAGAATTATGTCAATTTATGTTGGAAAATTAATGAAATCAACTAATCATTGCACCTGTATAATAGGTTTCAGTGTGAGAGCATTGAGTCAAAATGTTAGATATTTTGTACAGTTACCACACCATGTACAGGAATTTATGCAACAAAACACTGTCAGCTGTTGCCTTAAATGGACAAGCAGTATTTTACTGCTCTCTACAAGTAGTGAGCAGTAGTACCAAAGTTTGTTTAAAATGAAGCAGTACTGTTAACAGCATCATTAGCAGATTGTTATCAGATGATCAGGTTGTCTGTTGTCCTTCCTGGGTAAATGCAAAGGTTTGTGAAGACTAATCTGCCCATAGTCTTTTGAGTTTGATTTGTCCTTGAATGTTTTACACACATGAGCATCTGTGGCCTTCAGGTGTTGACATCCATCTCCTCATACCCATTAAACTTTGTGTTTTGGCCTTGTTTCCCTGTTGTTATGATCTCATTCATAATGAGCCACTGGAGTTTTTCTTGAAAGAAGCCTGAGAGTCATTTTCTGCGATACTCAAATGTTTTTGTTCTTGCCTGTCTCAACAAACAAACTCTAACCTGCCTGGTATTAATGATCGTTGACAGTCAGTTGGCCTTGCTCTACTTCTTTATGGAGATGATTTCCCACCAGGCAGCAACTGTAAACATGTCGGTGTAAAAGCTTCACAAACGAGTGTCATCTTGCCACGGGTCTGCAGGGACTGACTGCACTTGTTTTTTGCTCAAATTAAACGTCTATCTCACATGTAACTTCAGTAGCACCCCGCACAGTCAACAAGATACTGTAGTCACTCCAGTGGTTTTTTTTAAAAGTAGTTTTAGAGACGTAAACGTACAGAAACAAGGCCAGAGGAGGAATGTAAAGTTGTTTTCACCTAAATATAACTGCAGCCTTAATGATCTCATTGCTCATTGTCAGCTCCACCACATACTGAGTGTTTGCAGTTCTTCTGTAAATGGCAGGTGTTGCCCTCCGTGCACTCTGCCTGTTGCTGCCGCCGTCTCTGCCGCCGCTTTGGTCACAGCCTCGTCATCCAGCGCCTTTTCCCTCACCCTCACTTTTAACTGTTCCCATGTCTGTGTGTGTGTGTGTGTGTGTGTGTGTGTGTGTGTGTGTGCGCTCCCAGCCGTGCTGTAATCTAACACTGTAATTTAGGGACTACAGGATTGCGGCCTGGTGTTAACATACCTTTGACAGGATAAACACAGCGGCCTGCTCTCAGGCGCCGATTGTAGCAGGAGCTAGCCGAGGCTTCGGCCCTTTGGCTGCGCCTGTTTACCTCTGAGGTGGTGAGTTGTTTTGTTGTTTACATTCTGCAATGGACGCTGTGTATCTTCATATTTTAGACTAATCATTAGACCTTTGCTTCTTTCAGATGAAGCACTTTCACTAGCATCTGTGGCGCTGCATTCACATTCAAGTGCAGTGTTTACAACTTGTTAATTGTATCAGGTCAGTTTTATATAAAACCCACATTTGTTAATTTGAAAGTGCTTTAAGTGACTTGTTAAAGAAATACACTCTGTGTGGTGCTAGACACTTTGCTCAGCCATTTTCAGCGAAGATGAGAAGCAATTTCTCTTCATGTCTCTTGAGTTTATTTCCTCTTGTCAATGCTGTATCACTTTGTATGACTGTCTCTATAAAACCTCATATTAGGGAAAGAAAAAGGATTTAATGTGAAACCTGGAGGAGTATTTTAGGCCTCTTTTGTCTTTATGTATGAATGAGCTATTAGCCCTCAGGTGCACAATCACATGAGCGTCCTGCTTCTCGACTTAATACTGAGTGTTTGTTTAGAGTCAATGCTCTTTGCCGAAGGCTCAATTTATCCTGTTACACTCATTTCATCAGACTGTTACAAAATAATGGGTGTTAATAATAATGTTGCCTAATTTTAATTGGTAAATTCAGTTACAGAAAGTCTAACCAGTTATCGTCTGCCTCTGGGGTTAGCACATGATTTATTTGTCATGAAGTGTACAGGTTCAGTTGCTGTTAACTGAACTCTTGTCTCCAGACTTGGTTCTTGGTGAGTTTGCCGTAGCAGCACCAACGCTCGCCAAGCTGTGGTTCAAGATGGCGAAGATGTGATCATATGATGGATAAGACAAAGTAGAGCTAAATGGTTAGCAGCTACTAAACTTCCAAAAATGAAAATATTGGAAAATGAGTGATTGGCTCTTGTGACACTTTTGAGTGACAGTATCAGACAAAAATCCCAAGGACACAGCAAATCTGTGAAACATACACAACTTCCAGGGCTGTTTGGTTATATTTAAAAAGATTGTGATATGATTTACCTGATACTTGAGTCTATGAATGATTATATCCACCTTTGTTGCTGTTGTTGTTTGTGTGTGTGTGTGTGTGTGTGTGTATGTGTGTCCTGGGTGGTTTTAGAAGTGGTTGTGGTCAACAACAGTAGCTGTTAATTGATCCATGACCAGTAGTTGTTCATGTTACTTTCACCTCGTGTGTATGTGCCTGGGGCTCTGTGTGTGTGTGTGTGTGTGTGTTTCCCTTGTACAAATGGGCCTGTGGAATGACAAAGCACTACAGGATGTCTTTTAGCAAGTCAGCATTAACCCCTCCCACTGCCTTTTATGGTTCAGAGGGGGAGGTGCGTCAGGGCTACTGATGCTGCTGCTGTGACTAATTGAGTGGTGTGTGTGTGTGTGTGTGTGTGTGTGTGTGTTAGCATCAAGTTGGGGAAACTGCTACTTTTCCTCCAGGCTTTGCATAACAACACGATCCTCCCTGTTTGGATTTACATGCATTAACGCGGCACGTGAGCGGAAAAAATGGTCCTGTTGACGTCGTCGTGTTTCAATCAGGTGACGTCATTGTCATCGGCTGATATGATAAAGGCGCCTTTACACATGAGGCTTGGAAAAGTTAATGTGGATGATTTGATGTATATGTCAATATGTCACGTCTGACATTGTTTCTGCTTTTACAAACAGATCAATCAAACAACAGTCATCCTCATGATGCTAATGATGATGGTGATTAAAGTATAAAGCAAACATGAAACAACATGGAGGATATAAATAGTAACATCTGTGTTTCCATTGAGTGGAAACCTCAAAGATGTTCAACATCTACTGTGGTGAACACCACTTTTCAACACCACATCCCCCTATTCTGCATAAGACCTGTATTTGCAGAGGTGGAAGGGAAATGTACGCCCCTGTCATTTGATAGAGAACTGAGAATACAGGCTGCTGAGTTAGAATAGAGTGACAATAAGTCTGGCATGGCAGTGTGGCCCTAAAAAAATGCAGACCCCCCACCTCTCCACACAGAGGTCAGAGGTCAAAGGAGCAGCCCTAAAACCACATGTGCTGCGCAGCTTGAGTTGTAGAAGCTCTGTAAGGTTTCATCTTATTTCTGTGCAAGTCATTTTAATTATCTCATGTTTGCACAAGTAGAGCTGCAGTAAAAACCTACAGCACTCGAGGAGAATGTGGAGAAAAATTAATTTACTGTTGCTGTCTTTATAATCCACTCATTTATTCAGCATCTCGGCTGCATAAAGGGGTCTTGTCACAAATTTAAAACCAAAATGTTCACAACAGTGTCAAAGCACAGAAGACAGCTTTTAAAGCTTGTCAGTATAATCATTGTCTTCTAGACAAATCAAGAATTTAATGCATGTTTTTAATGGATGATTAAAAAAAAGCACTGCAGCCTAATTTGAAGCTGTAATTAAAGCTGCTTTGCTCTCGTACAAGTGTAACATGAGAGAAGATGTGAAGGACGAGCAGCTCAGTCTGCAGCATTGAACTAAAACACGATTACGGTTCAGCCAGAACCCACTCTGAACATACAAGGCATTTAGAATTGAAGTTTTACTCGCTGACACCTACGCTCAGACACAAAAGCCAAATGTGGAAACAGAAGTGAAAATTTACCTTCAGTGGCACCGGTGCATAAAATCTCAGAGGAACTGCCAAATTCGTATCAGCGCCTTGTTTTCTTAAAATGGAGGCCGAACCCATTTCCACATGTAACCTGCTTTGCTGCCGCCTTTTCTTCGTTTCTCATTTAGCCACCTGAATATTCATGTAAACCCCCCCCCCCCCAAGTCCCCTTCCTCCTCCTCAGTAGCTTAAACTTTAATCTACGCTCTTCTGCGAAGCAAAGCTGAGCAGTGAAAGAAAGATGGCCTGTGGTGAAAGCACCTGGTTTGCTGCTGCTGCTGCTGCTGCTGCTGCTGACCAGCATCTCACCTTACATCATGTATGTGTGAGTTTGCATCTTCAAATTCCCACACGTATAGAACACAAGTACATTTGCAATTTACCGCAATGTTGTGGTTTGTGCATTTGTGAGTTTGTATGATTGCAGCTGATAACGTGTATTACGTGTACATGCAGGCCAGTGTGTCAAAAGAAAGAGTCCCATTCAAGACGCATGTGTGTGTCTGTTTGTGTGAGGGGAGGGTGGATGGGGGGGGGGGACTCTTTCAGACTCAGCTGGTGGGAAACTCCCCCATCTCCTTTGGTGGTGCTGCGATTTGCATATTCTGCCATCATCCATTCTCTTTCTTCTGCTGCCACCTGAGAAGCAGAACAGAAGCTGGCAGCTTCTCGAGCTCAGAGGAAATCAGAGAAATCGCAGTCCAGAGTTGCCACTGTCAGTGCTGGTGCTGGTGCTGCTGCCGGTGCCGGTGCCACCATCACTGCCGCCTGCCTTCAGGCGCGACGCTGAGCCGTGACCAAGGGGGCGCCGTTCCACGCCACGCAGAAAGAAAGTGGAGCCATAAATCCAGCCAATGTTGTTAATTGAAGAGAAACGCTGCTCGTCTGTGATATGCAGCTCGCTTTGATTTGCTTCCATTTCAAAATTGGGACATATCTCAGAGGTAAAAAAAAAAAAAAAGGAAAAAAAACAGGTGCAGGAGAAGTTTAAAGGAAAAGAAGTCAGGAAACAGGATGCGTCTGTAAAAAAAATATAAATCTATACCAAATCAAACAGACTCGCTGGATAATTGATTTGTCAATTAACAGAAAAATTATTAAATATATCAGCAAATTCAGCTTTTCAATTGTCTTGATTTTGTGTGTTTTACGTGATAATATCTGAACATAGTTGGATTGTGGACTAAGTGAAATAATCAACCTGATGATATCATGTTAAGGTTTTGGAAATAGAGACAATGTTTTTACCGTCTCCTGACATTTTATAAACATATATCACGTTCACAGCCTTCAAATGATATGTTTGGGTGATTTATTTTCTCTAGTCTGTGCTTCCCTCACCAGGACACTATTGGAAAAGTTTTTTTTTACTTAAAAAAATGATGGAAAATGTTTCTTTAGACAGATTATTTTCTTAGGAACATTATTTATTACAATAACTGGAAGAACCGCAGTGAGTCATTTGTTCTCATTTCACATTTTAAAAATTTAACAAACCCAGGCTGAATGAAACTAGTGCCCACATTGAAAAAAAAAAATCTCTGAAGATACAGATTTCCTTGTGATTGAATTTAAACAAGGTGTAAACCTACAGAGGTAGGAAAAGGGGAGGCAACCTCCCATCAGCCTCTGTGGTCTCAGGAGACATAAATCATGAGCGGTGGACAGGTGGGTTAGGAGGCGCCTGGACTCACTAAAGACGCCCCAGAGACCTGAGAGGCTGCAGCAGCAGCAGGACAGGTGGGAGTGGAATAGAGAATTAGATTAGAGGCACAGTCGAATGATTTATTTCTCCTCGTTTACTCTGTAGCTGCTTTTCCACTCCAGTCTTTTTTTTTTTTTGCTGTTGTTGTTTCAGACGAGTCATTCACACAGAAAAAGAAATATTTTCATATCTGCTAGAGGCAGAAAATGAAAGCGGACTTTACTGTAACTGTGTGACATGTTGCGCTGATTAAGAAATAATAATCATCAAACTGTTCATGACGTAACAAACCGTATTAATTCACCTCCCGCTCACAGAGCCACCTTTAAATGACGGCAGCCGTGATGCGGCCTCCTTCTCCTCCTCTCTGGGGGGTTTCATGAGGCAATTTGAGAAAAGCCTGTTGTTACTAATCTCCTGTTCACCCATATGCAAAGTGATGTCTCTGAAGCTTGTTGGCGTGTTCAGCATTGAGTTGGTATAATCTACATCCTCAGCTGTGATTGGACCACTATCTCCTCCTGTAGCTGCTGCAGGATGGAGCGACCTGTTCACATATACATTGTTTTTCTCTTCAAGTTGCATTTAAAGGACGAATTAGGAAAGTGCTGACCACAGCATCCAGCTTCTCCTCCTTTGTTTTGTTAATTTTTAATCAGTAAGAAACAATCAGAGCTTCAGATTCTCTGTGTAACCAAACACATTTGGTTGTTGTTTCCATGTTTTAGCATAAATTCTCATTGACATTTGACTCTTTGAGCAATAATGGATGTAGCCAGTTCAGTGAATGGCGTTTTACACCATCGCCCATGTTTCAGTCAGTGTATTAGAGAAGAGTTGATAAAACAGTTAAAGGCTGAAACAGTTAGTTATCATTAATTCAGAACTATTTTGGTGACAAATGATTATATTGAAAGGTTTTTAAATTCATAACATTTGTTTCATATTTCACCTTTTTTATATTTGTAAACTGTTTTTGCACTATTTCTATTGTTTTATAGGTTATGAGGCAGATATATACTCAGTTGTCAGTTTATTAGGAATGTCTAATAACAAATCAATCCTTTGTAAAGGTTATAATTTTCAGCTTTTGTTGAAATTATATAAAATTATGATGGTTTTGGAGCTTGTATGTTGTTAACTCACAAGAAATGAACATTAAAACCTTAGAGACTAATGAGAGACGGTTTATTGCTTGAGCCATGTTGTTTAGCCATGTGTGTAGTTGGTGCAGGCTGATGCAAAGTAGGTGTATCAAAAAATTAAGTAACATCACTTGACTATGAACACTGACTATTTCCTGAAGTGCAGTGAACCTCACAGACGACGATGTGTTGTGTTAAACTGGATCCCGAGCTGCTGCCGTTCAGTCTGTTGAGTGTTTCCTCAACAGTGTGACTGTGTGTTAATAATGACACACCTGCAGCTGGTGCATGGTGATATCATGGTTCTGTTTACGTTCTGCTTCCTTTTAAGTTATTGTGATGTTTTATATGTGTTGTAGTTGAATGGAGACGAAGCTGCCGTCTCTACGTCTCTGTTTCTTCTCTACCTCTGTGGTGCAGGCTGGACGGCGGCGAGCGAACACATTGAAATGGACGAGAGGATTTGATTAGAGGCAGAGTAGAGATGTGCAGCGTGGATTCTCCCTTTGTGTCTGCCCTCCATCCTGTGTCCTGTGGCTTGATTTGCAGTGCGTGCAGCCGCAGGGATGATATATGACGCTTGTAAAAGTGAACACCAGGAGGAAGAAGGGGGAGGACACCCCCTGCCTGCAAACGAAGTATGCAGATCTATTCAAAAGCCTTAATAAAGTGTCAGCGCAGATTTGAATTTGTTTGGTAACGACTGAACCTCAGCAGTTGCATTTTTTCCCCTTTTTAAACCACACAAGAAAATTCACGCTCGAGTGAATGAGAGAGCTGCAGAGGCTGGAAGAAAGGGAGTGTTGTTATTGAATTACAGGTGATGGTTGCTAATTGGGCCCTCCAGAGGTTGTGTCTGTGTCTGTGTATGTGTGTGTGTGTGTGTGTGTGTGGGGCTCTAGGGATGCACTGTTGATGAAGCTGTTAGGGTAAAGTGCGGGGCCCCAGTGCGCTCCCTGAGTGCTGTGCTTCAGAGGCCAGTGTGTCCCTGTGGAGCAGCACTAATGGGGGCCACCAGCCCTGACGAGTTACACCCAGACTAGATGGTTGGAAGGATGGATGGAAGAACAGAGGAGCTGAGGGCTGGAGGGTGGAGGTGGTGCTGATGATGCTGATGGTGTAATTGAGGCGGCTGCAGGGAAAGAGGAGCGTTTGGTGTTTTGATGAGCTGTAGGCATGAAGCAACACGTTTACACCAGAGCTGTGACAATAACTGCATCACCACCCCACTGTGTTTCTGCGCAGGGTGTCGGCAGGACCTGACAGTCCAACCACACAGACTGCTGTATAGACGTTATTGTACTGACACTGATTTGTGTCACACCAGTGACTCGTGCAGCCGGTTCATGTGATCGTTTAAACGTGATGTTAAGATGATATTTACTCATGTAGAAGTATCATTAATACAGAAACATCAGATATTAACTGACTTTTTAATTATTACTCTATACTCTTATTCTAATGTTACAATTGTGTTTATCCAACCCAGACTCAACTCAAAACCTGAGTTACCTGTAATAGTTTGGTCTGGGCTGGGTCAAAGCAGAATTTGAGCTAAAATAGATGATGCTGAGGGGAATGGTGGTGTATAGAGGAAGCTGAGATGAGGTAGTAGGTCCAGGGAGCTGAACATGTTTAGTGGGATGTTGGAGGAGTTCGTAGGGCTGCAGAGTCAGTGAGTCTTCGCAGTTGAACGGTATCATGTGGCGCTGGTGTAGAGCAAGAGCCAGGCCTAAATGATTGCAGTGGCGCCCAGGTGAGCCACTCCTCACAACTGAGATTCAGACTGAGATCTAAGAAAAAAGAGGATCACAGAGTCTCACTGGAAACTAGGGAGGATACTGTGTCTAGCTTCATGTTATAGTTTCACTTCATTGAAAAGACAACGGGCAGATTAATAAACAATGAAAATAATGATTATTAGGTTCAGCTCTAGATTAATATCACAAGGTTTGACTCCTGAATCTACGTCTGCTTTCTGCTTCCTCTCTTCATTCCATGGCCTCATTGTATTTATTCTGACTTCGCAGCGACTTTCCCTCTGTAATTGTTATTCTCTTTTCTGCTGAGTGCTCAGGTCGTAGGACACGCGGTCTTTTCCGCCGCCACCGCTGAGAATGCCACCGTGCTTATCCACTCTGGTTGATTTTTGTCGATCAAAGCATTTTCCGGCTTCAGCATTTGCGGCTGCAGAGCGACTCGCTGAGGCGTCAGCTGTTCTGTCTACAGGAGATGTGAAGTGACGCCGCTGCAGGCTCTTCTCATCTTTTTGTTGTTTCTGCGTCTCTGTGTGATGTTTGGCTGAAACCTGCAGCAGCAGCAGCAGCACCACGCCGCTGTTAAGATGTATTTGTGTGCATGTGTGCAGTGTCAGAACAACTGTCCATCAAAAAATATTTGTCTCACCTCGCTACGAAAAAGGTTACAGGACTTAATCAGTGACAGCATCCTCCATGTCTTCACAGCGTTTCCTCTGTCTGGACCACTGTGATTGCTGTTTGCATAGTTTCTATGTTGTACATTTTCATATGTACATTTTCAACAAAAAGCTGAGCTGATGTTCTTCCTGTTACTTCACACTCGCAGTGGTGTTTTGCTCCTTGTAGCACTGTGTGAATGTTGGCTAAACTGTTGTTTTTACACCTGGGGAGGTAAACTGTCACTTTCGCATGTCAGACCACATCAGGACAGAATAAAGTTTATCATCATAACAAAGCAAAAGCAGTGGAAATGTCTTTAAACGTTGGTGTTGGCCATGTTTGTCTAAATTAGCTATTGACTTTGGGAATCCATGTGCCAGTATAATCGAAAAAAGTTTAATTTCCTGCTGTTATCAAGTAGCGGCAGAGAAGCCACATTGTTCCCTTTTTGGGTTATTGTTATAAGAATTGGCACGTTGCAGCTTTTTACATCTCGAATGGGTTTCATCAGCACCGTTTGTTTTCTTCCTCTGGTCTCATGCTGCAGGCATCTTAACGTGAGTTCAGATATACTCAATGAGTTTAATCTCACCAACCTGTAGCGAGCTGCTGCAGAGGCTCATTAGTCACCATCAGTCGCGTTGGCCCGAACAAGTGCAGCAGAGCAGGAAGGCAGAGGCCAGGAGTTCAACAGCGCGGCCGTTTTTACAGCTAAAGATCTGCAGTATGTCGTCTGTGTAAACTAATCCTCCATATGTTCAGTGCTCGCTCCATATTTATGTATAATCAACATTTAGTGTTTTTACATTGTCCTGAGCCTGGTGAGTTTGATTAAGAGCTGAACAATGAGTTGATTATTGTGTCAACAACTGTTTTGCAAAACATAACTTTTTCTAGCTTCTTTAATGTGAATGTTTACTCATTTATTTATACCTGTATGGCACTAATTGATGGATAGTAAAAGTTTCAGTCTTAAATGTTGTTAAAAAAAAGGATGAAGTTGCTTATAATTATGTAATTAATCCAGAATTGGATGAATATGTGGAAACTGTTTGTAGGACGTGACTTAAAACTTTCCTCACTTTTTTCCTTTGGAAAATGTGTTGAAACTCTTTTCCGTCTAGCCTCTTTCCTCCTCCACTCAGTCCATGTCATATTTATGTTTATATGACTTTAATCAGATTTATCCAGCAACGTGGGAGACTTTAAATGTAAGGAAAACAAACGAGCAGAAACAGGCCGAGTGCGGGTCCGCCTCTCGTGTGTGTGTGTGTGTGTTGATTCGTGTATGTACAGGCTTCCCATCGTAGCAGGTGTGCCTCGGCTTCAGCCCCATTACAAGTCTCATAAATACCATCTGACACCGTTACAGCAGGCAGGCTTCGATATAAAACTCTCCTCCTGTGGCGTGAGCATGCAGCCCTTCAGCACAATTATATTATAGCACACTTCGGGGGAGGAAAGCTACACCTCCGAACAGACCGAGCTGCTCGGACTTTCTCTCAAGCTGTGTCCTGTGACGCTGAATCTGAGTTGCTTTTATTTGCGTATTTAAAGCACAGACCTGTGTCAGACCTGGTCTCCCGAAAACTGCCTCCTGAATTAATTAAACGTGACTTTTTTTTAGTTATTTTTAAAAAGTGGATCCTCCTCTGAGGCTATAATGTTTAACATGTTTATTTTGAGAATTTAACCATGTCTCCAAAACACACACTCTTTTAGAAGCATTTGCATCAAATTTAATGGCGTTTAATTTATAAACAACCTGCCCAGCAAGCCCAGTTTTAATTTATCTGTATCCTTTTTAACCATTATGGCAAATCTAGAGCGTTTCTGTCCAGAAGGTGTCATCAAATTAAATATTTGTGTGACATTCACCTCGTGCAGATACACCTCAACGCTGTTTGCCTCATTGCTGGGTGACATTTTAGTCGACCAGCGATCTGAACGTGCTTGACATTTTGCTAAACTGCGTTCGGAAGGTCCTGCCTGTCCCTGTGTTTTCCTTCCCCCTCCTCCCTGCATTGTGTGACTGGGTAAACAGACACACACACACACACACACACACACACACACACACACACACACAGACTGCCTGTACTACCAGTGAGTTTTTTTTGTGCTCCTGCAGCTTCAGGATTATGCCTTTGTCTTTTATTGCATACGTCACACACACAACAGCCTTGAATTGTTTATTTTTGATGTTTTTCCCCAAACACACCTGTATAGGAAAAGTAGGCCAGCATCTCATTATGTTCTCACAACAGTGTGTTCGTGGAGGGTCTGTACTGCTCAGTGTTTCCTGTTCTCAAATATCAGGAATAGAAACAAAAGTACCTGGATTCACTAAACCCTGTTTGTTTACATGTTTATATGCAACTTAATAAACTAACGGATCATCTCAGCTGCTTTGTGGGAACTGTTCCTAGATATAAAAATCACGGCTGTAGCTGTGTCTCCAGAGTTTCACCTGAACTTTTAATCCAACGGATGAAAGCATATGGAGATTGTTCCCGTCTCTGTTTGTGTGACGCTTAGATAATGAAGCCGTTCCCTCAAGCGCTGCCAGGTCTCTCCAGTACCCGGGCACAGACTCGTCTCGCAGCTTGACGCTCGCCCTCGCTGACAGACGTTCAAAGCGAGCTAGCTAGCTGGCGGCCCGGCATCCAGGCGGCAGCGGCATGGACTTCATTTAGTGAGGACAAAAGTGCTGTGCCAAATGAGGCTAAGTGCCAGAGAGTTGCCCGCAGAGCACGCCATGGCTGCTGCCAACTCCTGACATACAGTAGATGGGCGGGTTAGCGCCACTGGTGCCAGAAATACAGTGGCTTGATTAGGTAATATGATGTAAGATGGTAAGACGGTGTGAAGCAGCCTGCTGGATATTGGAAGATGGAGATATCATTAGTGGAGAAGGGGAGGGGGGGCGGCAGTCTGCAGCTCTGTCCATTCTCCATCTGTGTTTATGTGATTATGAAATTAGGCTGCTGACTGGAGACACAGACCCATTCATAAAGGCTTAATCTCTGAGGAAGTTGAGATTTTGCAGTTGAACAGGTGGATTGGTACAGTAACTGTAACATGGTAGTGGTTTTATTGCGGTGTGCTGTTTATGATGCTTTTTAAGTGGAGGTAGTGTATTTTAAGCATCACATAGTCACATTTCAGGAGTTGGATTATGACTAATTTGCAGACAAATGGTAATAGATTAGTTTTCTATCTATAGACTAATTGATTTATTGTCTTTTTAGGTTTAGTTTAAAGTTAAATTCAATCCTCCGTGTCTGTTTTAGCAGTTTACAGTTACTGTGGATGTTACTAATTTAATAAACTGAAAATTAAGTGATCAATCAGGAAACAGACTCAGACTCTTCTCAGTTTCTGTAACATGTTGTATCTCCAAGAGAAGCAGAAATGTTTTATTAATAATTATGAGATACAGATTTGTTTTGATAGTTTAAAACTGTGTGTGTGTGTGTGTGTGTATGTGTGGTCTCTAAAGAGAAACAGCAAAACAAAGCTGGTAAAACACCCCTCATCTCGTTAGATCAAGAAGCAAATCAGAAGACAAAAATGACTAAATAAGAGGGACTGGAAGCATGTTTCCAAACTAGTGCCTCACGATCCACAGTTATGGTTTTATTTCATATTTACATGAGGGCCGGGTTGAAAAAATCTGTCGCCTTTGATCGATCTTCAGCTCGTACCCAGTTTCCACCAGCAGCGTTTCAGCAGCAGCTTGTTGTGGTTTCAACCTATTTGTTTCTACAATGTGAAAGTCGCCTTTATCAATGTTTTCTTTAACTCTTTTTCCTTTTTTTAGTCATTACTATTATTGGTTCTTTTGTTGACATAGACTGAAATGAAATGACTATTTATAAGGATAATGTTCCTGATTGGTCAGTTAATTGCTCGTAGACACATCCGTCAAAAATACACCTGGCAGTGTATTCAACAACACACGGTGTAGTGCCCTGATGTAGAAATCGAATTGACAAGAACGGAGTTGCCTATTCAGAAGCTAACTACTAATGTTATTTATCTTGTTGCTTTAGTTTTGTGAAAATCTTTCATATCCAAGCAAAACAGGAATTGAAACTGATTCAAATCCCGAAATGAATCCAATCTCAAATCAAATCTGGAAATTGGCTGTAATTTGTATAGTTTTACATCCATATACATGTGTTGTGTGTCTAAGCGTTTACCTCTCGTGCTTTCATTCTTGCTTTAAGTGCAAAACAAACATTTGACCCACATTATGTCACAGTTGACCCCAGTTTATCCAGACAGCCGAGGTCAGCAGTGTTTTTGATATGAAAGCAGCAGCATGTGCTTCATCATGTTTGACCAAAAGCTGGAGGCTCAGACCCGCACGAGGCCTGACTCGAAGCTCACAGTTTAGCTTCGTGTAGCACAGAAACAGAGCAGTGCCCAGGGCCATACACACTTCACCCACAGGCAAGTTTGTGTTTTACACATCACAATTCTCAGCTTCAACTGATGCTAAGCAGCTCTTTGTAAACCAGTGAAAGTCTGCAGCTCTGTAACCTATTTCCCAAGGAGTTTTGTGCCAAAGAGAGAGCTGCGTGTGATGTGAATACTGAGCAGGAGTGAACAGGAGGGAGATGTAGAGGAGCTGGTAGGGAGTACATGAGGGAGGGGGTGGGGGGGGTCGTGACCACAGCAGTGCAGCACTACCTGCTGGGGCATAAATCAGCCTGACACAGATTATTATTGATAAGATGTTTTATCCTGTTGAAACTCACAGTGTAAAGCCAACATCCTGCTCCACCGAATGTATTCAGTTTTCTGCTGCCTCATAATCTCTGTGGGATAATGTGCATTTGTGCAGATGTCTTTTTGTAACCTAAATGTTTGCATTGCAGAGGCTCTGCAGGGACAAACGCACTGACTATAGTTTATTGATCTAATATTTTATTGCCGGTAGATGTTGATGCCCTTTGTTCTGCTCTGGAGAAACACAAAGCCAGATGGATGTGAAATTAGACGTTGTCCAAACTGAACCGTGCACCGTGATTTAGAATAAAGCTTGTCTAGATGATCAGAGTATGGATTGAAACAGAAGACGCGTTGGAGGAAACTGAGTTGTCTGCTCTGAGAGGCTGTGCAGCTCCGTCTCTCCCATTATTTTTTATGATAATCATTATATTATAAATGGATTTAAGGCCAAGTCAGGCAGGAGAGTGGAGAGAGCGCTCTTTGTGATTAAAGACTTAATATGTGAAACTATAATGACATTTCCAGTGTGATAACCCCCAACTATCTGTGCAGAGAAGGTCAGTGGAGCCGCTATGAACACACGCAGCAGAAACAAGAGGGTTTCCTCGCACTCTGAGTCTTTTTCTCAGCAGTTTTTCTGACGGAGGAGCTTTGATGGAGAGGATATTAACCTTGTTGCACCTAGAAAAGAGCGACCCCACCCCCCACTCGCAGTGTAGAGTGACAGAAAAGATGGAGGACAGAGGAAGGGGGTGGGACCTGGTGTTAAAGGTCACAAAGCAGCGTTGAACCCTCATGACACATGCATCAGTCTGCTGATGATCCGCTCTGTCACTTTGTCTTATAATATAGTCCTGTCTTGATACCTGAGTGATGCTTGGTGAAGAATTCCTCTGCCTGGGTTGCAGGTCACAGGTCAAGATCAGGTACACAACAGCACAACAGCCCTCGAGGAGGAAGGAATTTCCTGTCAAGGACACGTCAGTAGGTCCATGGTTGAACTCAGCTGTTTGGTTTTCTTCCCTGAAACCCACAGGCACTGTACTAGATTATCTGATTATTCATTTTCCAATTGAACAATCAAAACACATATTTATTGAATTATGATGAAGACTCAGCAAGTCTTCATTTTTAGAAGTTACAATCAGCATGGTTTTTGGGGTTTTTGGTATTTTTGACTCTTCTGTTGTTAAATCAACCAATTCCTTAAAATCAGCTCCTGTGCCTCCATTTTGCTTTAACAATACTCGACAATCCAGTCAGTGAGCTCATGTGTAGCTCACATTTTCAGCTGCGTCATCGTCAGATTCACAATCAGTTGAGTGTTGAAGTACAATAAGAGGGAAGGTAATTTGTCTGGGACATGGTGCGCATGGAGATAACGGCGCCTTCACAATAGACCTCATCTGTCGCTGTGGAGAAGTTTTACCTGCGTTTACATTCTGCTCAAACTACAAATAACGTGATATTAACCATCTAATTACTTTCATTTTCTCACCTCCCAGTTTTACACAACCAACAAGGAATTGTGTCACACAGCTGAACTCTTTTTTTTCCTTTCCTTTTAAATCCAAGTAAAGTTTACTCTGCACACAAGCTCAGTTTCTGCAGTCAGTTCACAGTCATACAGATGGTCAAACCTGGAAACTGTGCAGTGTAATCACACTCTTCCTCCTCTCTCCACTCGCAGGAAAACTTGTGAAAACTTTTCTGGAGAAAGGCACAAAAGGAAAAAATGTGAAATCTCATATTCTATTATCTGCTTGTCGGTCTGCAGGAAGAATTTCAGATGTTTCATACGAGAAGGACCAGGAAATCCTAAAGCTTCTGATATACAAGATGATTTACAGACATGTTGCTTTTGGGGTGATTTCATAGTTGAGACCAAAAACCAAGTATCAGGTCAGAAACTAACGCAGCACAGCGATGACCTACATCTGTTACTGCAGCAGAGCAACAGAAGATTTCTGAGGCTGCAACAACAAACAACCAGTCCCCAGAACCAACACTTCATAAAAAATGTCCTCTGCTACAAACATGTCTGTTTGTTTGTTGTTGTTTGTTTGTTTTGTTGATCACAGCGCAGCGTCTGTCTGAGAAAAGTGTCGCGTTGGCACATTTCATAGGAATCCAGGGCTGGATAATGAGACAGTTGGGGTTTACTTCCTGCTCCAGATGTGCACCAGGTCTGACACTTGATGGAGTCTGTGTGTGTGTGTGTGTGTGTGTGTGTGTGTGTGTGCGTGCATGTTTTAGTGGAGGCATTTTAAACTTTTGACTTTAACGTGCACATCTCGACTGATCTGGGTTATGTTCAGAACAGTCTTTGATAAAGTGTGAAACAGAATCAGTTTGTTTTCAGTGTGGAACAAACATTCGTGGATTCAAAGATGAGGCATCTGTGCTGCTCATAAACCTCTTCTGATCTGAGTATCAAAGTTTAACAGCTTCATAACTGATTTCTGATTATCAATGAGTCCTCTGATCATTCTTTGATTTGTTGTTTCCAGTTCTTCTTTGACTTAAATAGCAGAAAATTAAATGTAATTTAAAGTTGGAGCACTGATCGTTGATGCAATACAATTTTTTTGAATAAGAATTGGGTCCATAAATAATCTATACTTATTTATTTATTCATTTATTTTTTACTTATTTATGTAGTTGTTATATTTTGTTCTCATTTCTTCCACAGACAAACAAAGACTCTTTATTTTGCAGTAACTCAGTCCATCATAGTTGAAAAAGTTGAGAGGAAGTTGCTGCGCCTGACACTGTGTAATACTCCCACATGGTTGTTTGGAAAATACTGCAACTTTTCCTGTGTTACTACAGCCACATGCAGCCACTTCTGTCTGAGTTCACTACTGTTCCAGTCTGAGCGTCCAACCAGAAACAACCAGAACATCAGAGAATTCGATCTCATTCACCCACTGGAGTCAGCAGTCGTCCCCTACACATATCTGACACATGGTGTGCTGCTAGACTAAACACAACTTAGACATTTTATAGACTAAATTACTAATAAAAGTAATAACTTTACCAAAATGATCATTTTTCCACTGGGAGTACAGGCAGAACACCTCACATTTGAGTTTGTTAACAACCCTATTGTCACATGCATTTAGACGTTTCATTACACACTGTAGTGAAACAGGACATGCTGATGTATCAGTTTACAGGAACATGAAGACAATAGAGACGACATTTGCACCAACTGCAAAGTTTTAGTTAGTTCATTAAGTCCAAGCTGCATTGATAAAATAATGTAAATAGACTTGAATATGTGCAAACAGATGTCAGTTGATTTATAGCAAAATATGAGACACTAATCAACGGTTTAAATAACGGTGTGGTGTTCAGTGTAATTGATGATGAAGGTTTTATTCTCTACTATATTTGCTGTGGCTCTGTGGATGTAGCCGGGGATGATGAGGTGTGTTTATCGCGACTTAATGCTTTAAAATTATAATTTGCTGCTCAAAAAATGTTGTAATTTTTTCAAGATGGTATGTTGAAGCTTTCCAACACTGTTGTTATTGTGTGTGCTGATGCCGAAGATTTTCTTGTGTCTACTGCAGATAAACTGATTTATATTCAGACGAGTGGATTCGAGAGCAGCTACGCTTCTGTGCATTGTTGTATTTCAGCTGCGTGACGTTTTAGGCGCTCTGCTTTCTTCTGTCCTCCCGTATGTCATGTGGTTAAAGGCCATGTGCTAAGAGGCCTGACCTGTCCTGCCTCCTTCTCCTCTTCCTCCCCCCATCTTGAGGAGGCCTCTCCACGCTTTGTCGCTGCTCGCTCACAGTGAGCGGCCGCAGGCAGCCGGGCGTCGACCTTTCCGACCTCTTTAGCGCTGATTGGTGTAGCGTGGCTCTTGGCTTGGCTGCACTCTCTGGTCTTAACACTGAAACATGGCTTCTCACTGAGAGGTGGCAGGATGTGTGTAACCATCAGCACGGTGGTCAACAGCTCATGAGTCAGCGTTGATGTGTATTAATAACAAACAGATCATTGTACGTATTTTTGCTTGTATCGTGTTGTAAACAAAAACAACCTGCAGAGGCTCTAAAACTGCCCAGGAAGAATCGACTTCTACTTGTATCTAAGTGCATCAAGTGAAATGGAAAACAGCAGGTTTGACCTCGTTAATCACTAGTATTGATCTGATGGCAGCTGCGTTTGCATTACATATGTAAGAAAACCTGTCTGTAATAAGAAGAAACAAGATTTAAATTGCTGATTCACTACACAACATGTCTCCCTCTCATACTAATGATGTCCGGACTTTAAAGCACTGTCTGAACTGTGAAAGCAGCATAAAAAAGAAAAGTTGGACAGCAGCGTGATGCAGCGTTGACTCTGTATTTCTTGACCCGCC
The DNA here is from genome assembly GCA_016801845.1 of Polydactylus sextarius. Taxonomy (NCBI): domain Eukaryota; kingdom Metazoa; phylum Chordata; class Actinopteri; family Polynemidae; genus Polydactylus; species Polydactylus sextarius. The sequence goes on along the minus strand of CM028916.1, from coordinate 9,159,805 downwards.
GGCGCTCCGGGTGCCAGATCTCATCTGTACTTAAGCATAATTAGCTACAGCTCAGAGATGCTGTTGTGAGTAAACGCGTGGCAGAGTCCTGCAGACCGAGAGTCTCTTGTAGGTGAATAGCAGGCGAAAGCTGGTAAAGATGGATGTTTGATTCATTCTACACTGCAAATTTGAGTCAGGTTCCAATAAAGTAAGAGTAAGACTGAGAAAAACATCTAAAAACGTTGTAAGGATAGCAGATACTGCTGCTGCAGGAGGGAGGAGGATCCGAGAGAAACAGGCATCAAACCTGTTCACTGAAGGTCACGCTGCACATGCACTGCACTCTATTCCTGCTGTAATTAAATCAAAGTGTCACATGCAGGTGATGTATGGATAATATATAGCCTGTCATGAGCTGAGGCACCACGAAAGGACACACACACACACACACACACTTATTAGGCGAGTCAACAACACTGAATGTCTCAGGCTCGATTCTCAAGGAAGTCAGAAGAAAGGAATATGCTCATGTAGTAGTTTTTCTTGATGCTCAGTGTGTGTGTCCCTCACATATAGACATGTAGACACACCCCTCAGTTTCTGAGTAACAGCTGGGCTCTTTAGGTAAATTAAATCAGTCGCTTGCTGCTCGTTCAGGCTCTTGTGTGGCTTCTGGCGTAGAAACTCAAGCTATCACATTGATTTTCTCCCTCTCGCTCCGTCTACCTCCCACCTCCGACTCTGCACAGATTCTCACACACACACGCGCAGATATAGCACAAACCGCACCATACCACAATGTTTTTGCAGCAGAAGATTCACTCTTGATTGATAAGTTGAGCAGAAAGTAATTTTGAAAAGAAAAAGTTACTGGCAAGAGAACACGGATGTATATTTAAAGGTGTGATGTCATCTTCGGCCTCCTTGTTAATTTTGATCATTGATGCAAACATTTTGATCACTGACTTATTTGACCGGCTGGAGGTGAAATGTCTGTGAGTTCAGTGTACAAACAGTAGCTGTGCACAGTAAGTTCAGTGAACAGCGGTGCTCATAGTAAATCTGCACAGTCAGTTGGTCCGTCAGTCACTGTGACAGTGTGTGACACTGTGTGTGTGTGTGTGTGTACGTCCTGTGGGAGTAGAGCTTATGTAACCTCCTCGTCTTTTATCCTCACGGGTTTGCTTCAGAGACGGGAAGAGAACAGGGTCAGTCCAGCTCTTGTTAATCGCTTATTCCTGACGAGGCAACACACACACACACACGCACACATACACACACACACAGCTCTCCTTGAGCTATTTTCTCCCCGACTTCAGGTCCTGCCCTCAAACCTGTCCTCCATCAAAGCTCTTAGACTCACAGGGCTATTAAGGAGATATTTCACCAAAACCCTGGTTCCCTGTGCTGTTTGTCAAGCCGCAGGGAAGCAGGTCAGACAGGAAGTCAGACTACATCACTGCGATTAGCCTGCTAGCCTCTTACTCCAGGGTTACTGATGCTGCAGCTCTACTTTTGAAAGTGTCCTGGGATGTAGAGATACAGCATCAGTGGTTGGAGAAGACAGAGGTTTTGTCAGCAGACCTGCTGTGGATCAGTTATTGTTGATGATACTATCTAAGTAAATGTGACTCTCCAGCCTTTAATGTGGAAAAAGCATAATTTAGTAGAGTAAGAAAACCGTCTGTTTCTGTTTTTTTGGTGGCGTATCTTCTGTTTTAGATTTGTACATATTATTAAATGAGTCATTGTTTCATCAAATGGATGAGTTTATATTTCTCCCCATTTTTGCTCTTAATTTAGCTTATTAGATGATAAAAAAAGACCATCTTTATGATGAGATCACTGCACACATCAGGTCTTGCTTTCGTTTTTTCCACAATAAAAAGCGTGGGCTTCTTTCTTGATGTGTCATTTTCACTTATGATTAACATCAAGTTTTTTTTTTTTTTTTTTTTCCACGAGACATTTTGACTCGTCGCAGTGTCACAGTACGAAACACACAGGCGTAAATAATGAAATTATCGACGGCTGAATTCCATTTAGGTGTTTAGGTTTCCTACTGGGTCTGTCAAACACCTTCATTAGCACCACCTGTGCTTCACGTCTGTAAAAATGCTCATCAGATGAGAGGAAATCAAGCCTGAAAGAAGCAGGAAGTCCAGTTTGTGTACGTCACACATCACAAGTTGAGTAGAAGTTAGAGACGTTGCAGTGACTTAAATATACTTGAAATAGAATTAAAAGACAACAGATTTTTAGCTTCTTTTTAGCTTCTTTTTAGCTTCTCAAATGTAAGAATTCTGTGTATTTTTTATTTGTGATTTATTAAATCATTAATCAACAAGTGTTGAAAATGTTGAAAAACTGAAATTTTCATTTTATTTTATTTTATTATTTATTTTTATTTTATTCTTCATCTTATTGACAAAATGATTAATAGTTGACAAAGGTAATTAGTTGCCACCTCAATGTTATATTACAACATATGTCTCTTGATTTTCCTCTTCAAACCACATTTGAACATCTTATGTCTTTGTCACATGTTTTGTAGCTGCTCTCTGTTTCATAAACAGTGTTTGTTTTTTTTCAATAAAATGAAACGTTAGGGTTCAAGGAGCAACAGAAGATTGACTCTGGTTTAATGAACTAAGCAAAAAAATCAGTTTGAAAATGAAAAATATAATGTTTTTGATTTTTTTAAACTTAATCTAAAACTGGAAAGAGAACGTCGATGTATATTTGAAGATGTGATGCCATCTGTAGCCACCTCAAATTACGACGTTCGTAGCGTTTGTTTGCAGCTTCGCTCTGACCATTGACTTAATTGACCTACGGGAGGTGAAACCTCAGTGAGTTCAGTGTACAAACAGTAGCCATACACAATAAATCATGCAGGGTAGATAGATCACTGAATTAAACCCTTTAATCCAGAGGTAGAGCTGGTATGGATGGCCTTTTGACAGAGAAGATTAGTGTGTGTGTGCGGCTTCTGATGCGGCAGATTAATGCACGTAGTGTAGTATTAAATTAAATTTGAGCTCGAGGACGGGCTCTGCTCTGCAGCCGCCGTGGTGAGGAGAGATGGGAAACGCCCAGACAGAGGTAGACGAGTGAGGACGTGGAGTGTGTGGTACAGTGTGCAAGTAGGACGAGAGTGTACATGTGAGTGGGAGGGAGTTTATGAGTGAGTATGACAGTGCAGGTTATGTGATCGACCGCCCTCCTGCCTCATCTCTCACACACCTCACATGCAGATGCACTCGGGCTGTTGGCCACTTATCGTGTTGAAGAGGTTTTGCTCTTTTCTCTTCCCTTTGAATATAAAAGAACTGGACTGGCAGCAGGGAGTTTCCACAAGCGGCTGCTGATATTACTGATGCTCTTCTCGTTTCCTAGACGTGAGTCACAAGTGAGCAGGTGACGAAGGAGAGAGGAATCAGTCTATTAGGCCAGAAAACACTTACAGACTCTTTGACTCTGTTTCATTTCATATACTTCTCGTCAAGTCAAGAGCTTTTGTGAAAATAAAACACATGGCTTTTTTTTTTTGACCTAGTCTTTTAAAGCCCCTCAGGTAAATTGTTGCTATGTATTTCGGTTCTTTATTGTGATCAGTAATGTACTATAATTTAGTTTTTATCTTTCACAGCAGACATTTTGGCCTGTGCCATGATGTAGATTCAAATCCTGACAGTGTTAATTCATGTTGTTTGTGGACAAAACAAATTTATGTTCTAAGTGATTTGTTTTCCTCAGAACTCTGCAGTCAAATTGGTATCATGCGAGACAATTGCATATGTTTTTAGGCAAGTATGCAGCAGTGCATTGTGGAGGATTTGCATTGGAGCTGATACTAATCCCATTAAACAAACTGGATCAGTCATGAAGTCACTGATCCACATATTTCTGTGTCACTTTCGTTTCTGGTTTCAGTGCCTCTACAGTTTCTGTTGAGAGATACAGATTTTAAATTTGGAAAAGAAAATTGATCGGTGCATACCTGATGTCATAACATGCGACCATCTCGCCCCAAAGTTTTCCTTTAAAAGCCTCTGACATGACATTTCCACAGGTAAAATGATGATCCAGTCAGTGTCTGGGTCACTTTTAAGTGTAATCTACATTAATCTAATCAGATTTGTGAAGAATTGTGATTCCCTGAAGTTTTTACTGAAGTCTGGTCTGTTTTTTAAATCAGAGTGGAACTGAGAGTGGAGGGTGAGGGGTGAAGAGGTGAAGGCAGGGGGAGGGAAGGAATTAAAGTAAACAGGAAGTGACCACTCAACACTTAAAACCCCCTCCTCTCCCCTTCTCTCCCCACTTCCCCATATGTCATTTCCTGTATGTGGATGTCTGCTTATTGTAAATGTGTTCAGGTTACTTGTATGAAGTATGTGTGTGTGTAAGAGAGAGAGAGAGAGAGAGAGAAAGAGTACAGACGTGATATGTTTAATTAAACATGACGTTCTGATATTTAGGTCACAGCTCTGTGGACACTGTATGTTCATATACAGTATGTGTGTGAGAGTAAAGTCTTAATATCGCTGTGTTAGCATGTGACCCAGTTGTTGTCAGAGAGTTAAAACCTGCTGATTGTACAGATGCGCACACACACACACACACACACAGTTCACAGTGCGTATATATGTAAGTCAGTGTGGCAGGTGAAGCATTTTCTTACAAACTCAGGCTCAGTGGGACTTTAAGAAACTACTGTTCATCTTTTGTTTCCTGTGAGATCAGAGGTCAAGTTGCACGCAGAGAAACGGCCTCGAACTGGCAGCAGCAATAATGTTAGAATTTACAGACTGAAAAGATTAAACAATTAGGACCCAGTCAGTCATTTTTGATAATAATAACCAGATAAAGGTTTTAATTTGAAGTTTTATTTAGCATCAGGAGCTGTTTAAAGATACTGTGGCGTCAGGTCGACTCCTTCCTGTTTTCATTTAGATTAAACTTCACTTTTTACTGCATAAATACTACAGTGTGATCGAGCTCGCTTCAGTCTAACAGACATCACCTTTAGCATTAATATGCTCAGACAGAGAATCAGGTTTTTATGTTTCACCAGACGAAGGTGTGATCTGGAAATGTGCCGAGCACAGAGAACAAACTAGTTTCATTATGACTCTCAACAGTTACATAGAAATAGAGAATCGAAAACTTCAGGTGAACAGAAACAAGTCAGTTGTTTGTTGTTGGTGTTGTTGTTGGCATCTAACTGTTTCTCCAGCCGTTAAAATATGATTATTAAGAAATGTTTCATGTTTTCAGCCAAACTGATTTATCTGGCTGAGATTATCTCAGACACACATTGGCCAGTCATTATTTCTATAATTACTTTATTAAAAGATTTCCTAGACGCTTGTGGTGCTGCACTGATCAGTAAAATGTTTTGCTGTGTTTGAAGCATAATTGAAAAAAATGTGTTCATGTTAGTCAATCTGGTCGTCCTTAACTTTTTACATCTATTGACACTGATGCTGTTTTGATTTTTAAGTGTTACATTCCCTAACTTTAACAAAACCAGTAGAGCTTGACCGGTAAATCAACCAGGCTGTTATATTTACTCAAATTAGATTTTGATGTCAGTAGCAAGGAAACATCAAACTCGGTTTGAGAAACTGTCTCCAAGTGAGTGTTTGACAAGTTAACTGTTAAATTTGAATATGTTCAATTCGGTGTATATCTTAATTTGAAAGGATTTGCTGTTTGTCAACACACTGATGTCAGTGTGATCAGTATTCTCTACAGAAATTGAGTGTCAGTTAGCGGTTATCCTTTAGTGGTTCGATCTATCTCACAGATTTGAATCATGTTCCTTTTTCTGTGTTGCTTTCTATGAAAATGACAAAAGAGGAAATGATGTAATGTTGGTACAGCTTTCCATAAACACGTCCACTATTTAGTACTGTTTGTTTTTTTTCTCTTTAAGATAGAGATAGATACTTTTTTCATCCCAAAGGGAAATTAAGAAAAGGAACAGGGCTCATCCGGGATTTGAACCCGGGACCTCTCGCACCCAAAGCGAGAATCATACCCCTAGACCAATGAGCCATAGTATATGTGTTGCCTTGACTTATTTCACAGAGAAGAGCACAGGTTTCACACCAGAATTCAGAAGAATATCTCACTTACTTTACTCTTCAACGTGAAGCTCCACTTTAAAGAGACTAATGAAACAGGAGGATTTTATATGAAGCACTTACTGCACTGGAGCAGCTTCACTGCATATGTCTTCACCCATTAGTGTTTATATGACTCACTGATGAACTCTGAGTTGATTGGTCGTTTGTTTCAACTGCAGAGGCACAGTAGGTTTTTTTTCCTCCAGGCAGCTGTAACAGAACTGAGATCAGAGCTGAGAGATGTTATGTAATACCCCGGTGTGCTGCCACCCCCTGTAGAGCATGAATCATTACACACACATACACACACACACACACAGCACGTACGTCATTAACCTGATGCATGTTTTAACGCTAAAATGGACGAATTGCTCTGCAATTTGTCCCATTCTGTCAGTGTGGAGCGTGACACCAACGTCACACGAGTGTAGCAGCTAGTGTAACGTACTTTAAAAAGCTCCATATGAATCCAGCCCATTTACTAACATTACATTGTTAACCTTTGTGAAATGCAAACTACTGGAGCTGAAATCTAATCAACTGAAATTAATAAACACTTAGCAGATTTGTAAATGTGAACCTTTTTTTTTTTTTTAATTATTATCGCTTACTCTTGCAAACTCTCCACGAGCCGCCAACACAGAATCAGAATCACTTCCTCCTTTGGCTCGTTTGTCCACTTCCTGCGTGGGTTTACTCTGGTTTCCTCGCACATGAACGTCCAACATGCAGGTTAATTGACAACATTAAACTTCCTGTATGCATGAATGTGGTTGTGTGTGTGTGTGTGCGTGTGTGTGTGTGTGTGCGTGTGTGTCAGCACTGTGGTTTTCTTACACCACCACCACATCTAACATCAGACGTCACTCTGGACTCTTGGACGAACAAATTGACGAGTCTGCAGCAGCCAGAAGAGTGAAAACACACCAACTGGACATTATGGCCCTGCAGGATTAAACAGGCTGTTTACTGAGTAACTGTGCAGTTAAAACACCACAGAAAACTAAACTGACATGACTCACAATCAGTCACATCACCTTTTTACCACACTCGTACATACATACCGTGACAGTGATGTCAAGTGTCGTAGTAAATAGGAGCTTTGGGAAAATGACATCATCTGTCGTGTCTGCAGCAGCTCTCACCTGTACGTCGCCTAACAACGTTTGGCAAAGTCTGAAAATGATGTAAGAGTCACTTCAGGCCTGTACTCTGCTTTTAAGAGCAGCTTGTGTGAATAATTTCATTTATTAATGTGATATCCAGCTTTCGAAAGATTAAAAATTGTTGCTGGCGTAAAGGTAAAGCAGAGTATAGAGACTAATAAAGTTATGAATCATCTTTAAGCAGCCCAGTTACAGTGAAATATATCCCTCTATGTTTCCCTCGTTCTCACGTGTGTTTAATGCAGACATGAAATTTCAATTTTGTTTGACATTAAAGTTTTTGTTGGCACTTTACTGATGCTGTGGAGTAATAACACCAGTCACAGATCTTCTAGTTTCCATCATCATATATTAGAGGTAAAGATATTAATCTTTCTTATGTTGACATTTGCACCATCCACAAAATATCCCCAAACACTTGTAGTGGGAGTGTGGTGGAGTATTTAATCGAAATAAGTAAAACTAAGCAAAACTGAACCTTCACAGCCTTTGCTAGTGTTACTGTTTCTCCTCAGACTCCTGTGAAGCAAAATGAAACTTTTCAAATCAATTGCTCATGCTTGACTCTTGTCGCGGTGCGCTAAAAGGTCTACACTGTAAAAGAAGATCCTTAATCTCAGAGGGTCTAACCTAGATTCATGGTGACTCTCTCGAGCAGAGTCACTGGAAGAGGAGTGAAAGCAGGTAGTCACTCTGTTAAATGAATCCTTCTGGTAACCTGTGAGAGATAAATAATGAATGAAATGCTGTTATTTTTCTTTTTCTTGCAGCTGTGCTGAGTAACGTGAAACATTGGTTCAACACAAAGATTAAAGGATTTTTAACTGTTTGATTTTTCCTTTCGTGCTCAAGTCCAGTGCTTAACCAGACTGCTCTGTGATGAGGATGAATATTTAGAGTTTGGGGTTGTGAACCAACCAATTTTACACAATTCAATGAAAACATAGAACAAATAAACAGCTGGAGATTTTAAAAACAAGGAATCATCATCATCTGGTCTTTTTTGTTCATACTAGATTTAATCTAAACCAGAGACCACAGACACCACCTTCCTCGAGGAGGAAGGTAAAGTTAGAAAGTTAGAAGTTAGATGATTAAAACAGATATCAGTCAGTATGGGAAGTTATGTTGTAATTACAGTTTTTGCTGTATCACCCAGCTCCATGAACCTCTGACATTGTTGATGTCTTTTCTTGAGAACATAATGAGAACAATATGACTTCCTACAGTACAGGGCTGTCCCTGTCCTGAAGTACATTTTGTTTATGGGTTATGGGTTATTCGTCAACAAAGGTCGGGGCACCTGTAGGAAGTGTTTGCAGTAACTTACCCTTGTACTAGCTAAGGTTAACAACTGGACTTAAATCGTCCTGAAACATTTTTGATGATGTGTGTGAGGTAATGTGACAATGAGTTTTACAGCACCAGCCTGCCCTCGGTCCAAGTCCCAGTTTGTATCTCAGTTTAGGTTTTGGAGAGAAAACAGGGAGACGATGGGATTTTCTGTTGTTCCTACTGTTCCCTACTGAAGGGTCCAACCCTGTAATGAGAGAGGGAGAGAGGTCTGACGGGGTCTGATTGAGCACCTGGTCTGAGCAGGAAGCAGCTGGAGAGTCTTGATTACTCTGAACACACACACACACACACACACACACACATATACATAGACTGTGCTAGACTACAGTGAATTAGAAAAATTATCTCACCAGTTATTAACATGTACATGTACATAAAGCATCACTCTTTTTTTACTGTAACACTCCTATATGTGAACATACACATGGCAGATGCTAAGAATGAGGTTTCTCTCCTGGCTGCAGTCTGAGGGGTTTTCCTCTGTGTGTGTGTGTGTGTGTGTGTGTGTGTGTGTATAGCTCTGCTTGTCCAGAGGTTGTAGGTGGCTGCATTAGAGGGAGGTGGGGATGGAAACGGTGCGGTGCGCCAGGGAAAGAAAGCGACCACACCCCTCCTCTGCTGCCTGCGCTGATGACGCAGCCTCGCTCTTACCTCACGATGTTGACTTTTAACAGACACATCAAGAAAATGACTCAGTGCTACATAGTTAACATCTTCCAGTCCTGAGACCAGGCCTGTTTTTCTTCTGCTGCAGCCATTTTTAACCTGCAGCCTCACGACACGAACAACACAAACAACACAAACAAACAGATGAAACCATCGCAGCGCACAGTTTTATGTGTCAGTTCATTTTTGGGTGAAATGGTGAAATTGTGTGTTAAAATTTCACAGACACAGAAAAGCTTCACATTCTGATAATTGAGAAGCTGGATGATGATGATTATGACAGTGTTTTCTTTGGTATAAGCTGAAACTGCAGTAACATTTTTATTTTATTGTTTTATAGCTATACTTGTTGTGTGATATGCATACAGTAGCTGAACTCCTGTGATCACTTTTGATGATTAACACAGATCATTGCATTCTGTTTACAAATTGTGTCATAACCTGTTTGTTTTGTTACATTGAGCTTTGATCATGTGAAATTTCAGTCTTTGCTAATTAGCTAACTCTTTTGCTCAACTGGGACTGGGACTAGACTAACAACAGCAACTGAGCATTTGATCAGGGTTTGAATCTATAAAGGTCATTAATAAATTACATGTTTTACTGAGCATCAAAATAAATGAGTCCAAAAATAAATATTAGCCTAGTTAAAGTGGGACATGCTATCATTTTTAACATTAGCAAAATTAGCAACATTAGTTGTGGTTTGGAGGACACAGAAAATGTGCGACTGTCCCTTTAAGTGGGCTGACCCTGTGTGCAGCTGCTCAGTATGTTAAAGTCTGGTCACATCTAGTAGCAGACAGACAGCTTTAGTGATGTACTCTCCTCACACACACACACACACACACACACACACGCACGCACGCACAGACACACATACACACACACACACACACACAGTGGGGTAATTGTCTGTTAGGGGCTTGGCAGAGGTCCCATCCTGCACAGCTGCACTGGGTCAATACACACACACACACACACACACACACACATTAGGCAGCCTGTGGTCATGTCGATGTCGTACAGTCTGATGATTTCACTCTTTTTATTTTTGAGTTTTCAATAACAGATCATAAATACACATTCATGGTCAGTATAATAAGTGTTTGTTCAGCTGTCGGAGGTGATCATCACACCACTAATTAATGATTCATTGTCAACAGTTGCTCACTATTTATACTAATTAGACTAAAAATAGTTCCTGGTCAATATTAATTGATTGTTTGTTTCCCTCACCTTGTGACTTTGATCTGAAATATTTCAACAATTTCTGGATTAATTGTGATGAAACTTTGATGTTTCCATACTCTGACCTCACGTCTAGTGCCATCATGAGGTCAGCATTTGTATATTTTACTAGCATTTCAGCATTTAGCTCACAGCCTTTCAGACTCTGACTCCTGTCATAAAGGCCGATATAATACTGATATATCGTGTCGTATCTTCTGTCTGATCAGTCCTAATGTTAGCCTCCTGCTCCTCCCACTGCAGAGCAGCTGACCTCTGACCCACATACCAGGCCATGTGGTCCAGTCAGGGTTATGTGTGTGTGTTGTATTGTGTCAGACACACATGATTTCCCCTGCAGTGTCACGTGTCCTGATGTGGGTCTGGCTCACTGATGATAACTCTGAGAAAGTCAGGTGTTTCACTGCATGCTCACTCAAGTGCTGCTGCTCTGTGTTCAAACTATTTGTAGAAAT